>ML777784.1:555841-590783 GCA_009831015.1 Picea engelmannii
GGAAGTGACTTCATACAAATATCTTGGAATTGATATTCACCACAAGATCAATTGGAATTATAGCATTGAGAAAAGGATTATTGGGGGATGGAAAGCTTATTATGGGCTTGAAAACAATTGTAAATCAGTTGATCTTTGGAGTTAGGATAAGAAGAAACTCTTCTTTGAGACTCTTGTTACACCTGTTATTCTTTATGGATGTGAAGTCCGGGGCTGTAGTATCTCTCATGAATCTTAGAGAAAGATAGAGCAAAAACAAAAGAATTTTATAACCTATAATCTCAAAATTAAAGGAAATACACCCTATCCCATCCTCCTCGTAGAAACAAGTCTCTCCCCCATTGAGAGCATGGCTATGACTAGGTACCTAATGTATAAGAACAAGTTAAACAACATGGAAGACAAGAGGCTACCTAAAATTTCTTCAAAATCAAGTCATAACCACCATCAACTCAAGCGAGGATGGCATAAAGATGCTTGGTCTTGGCTAAACTATTGGGGAATCATGGAAGAAACCATTTTGCAAAATAAAGATACTATTAAAAAAAATGTCAAATCAAAATTTAAGGAAAAAATGTGGTGTGATAAAGAGTTAGAGGAAAAAAGAAAATTAAGGTATTATAAAGATGTAATCAACCTTAATCTAGAAGATCAAAATTATCTATCTGTTTTGCCAAGTGTAAAGAAAAAAATAAACATTGCTAAGATAATAACAAATTCTCATGAGCTCCATAGTGAAATTGGGCGTTGGTCAACTTCTAAAACGCCATGGGATGAAAGAGTGTGTCACCTTTGTGACACTGAGAAGGTTGAAGATGAAAAGCACTTTCTCTTAGATTGTCCAGCATATACCCATATTAGATCTCATTTTCAAAATATTGATCACACTACCAACCTTCCTATCCTCTTAACTCAACAAAAGTATGGTGATCTTGGAAAGCTTCTCTTAATGCTTTTCGAGCACAGAAACAAAATTATAAAGAATCACAAGTAATCACTTACCGTCTTAAGGTACGATAGACCAATTAGGTCTTAGTGGACGTTAATAATCATCATTATCAGCAATCTCAACTACTAAAATCTATAATTCCAAATATTTTTCTAAAAGTTTAACTTAATTTAAAAAAAAAAACTCAAAAAAACTCAAAAAATAAAAACAATTAATTTAAAATATAAAATTGATGCCCTCAAAACTATGTTGCACGAGTTTCCGAAACGTGGGAAGTTGGAAACGTGGATATGAGTGTCCGGAGCGAGTAGTAGTTTCCCTCAAATTTACAGGAAACTTGAATTTGGGAGCAGCAATAATATATATATATTAAAAATATATAAAAAATATTTTAGATTACAATGATACTTTAGATCACAATGTATAGAGATATTGATACATTTTAAATCTTATTTCAATAAAATTGAAGTTGAATCGAGGACAATGTTTCTCCTATTGCAACAACTACAATATTAAAATTACTAATTTAATTAGTGCTAATAATTATATGAATATATTTAACACAATAATGAAACTTTAATATCCATAAATATTCCATTAGAAAGTGAAAAACAAAATTGAAAATACATATATACAATTTTAACATCTTTTTAAAGTTAAACTTTACATATATAAACTTTAAACATCTTTGTAAATTTAAAGCATTATTCTTTTTTTATTGAAAAAAACAAAATAGTACTACTCTTCTAATATGAAAATACAATAAAAGTCAATGATATGGTTGGTTGATATCAACTACAGAGTGGAGCAAATGCTTGTGGTGGATAGGGTATTGATTTATTCCACTTTCTTGTGTTTAGTTTGGGCTTAAAGGAAAACATAAATGCATTAAAAGTTTTTCATATCCACAACTATAAAGTGAGTATTATTAAGTTTTTTTACTTCACTAATTTTTGAAATAATATTTAAGTGTAGTTTAGTTTTAGTTTCATAGTGATATTTTGAATAAATATAATGAAAATATTTGTATGAAATTATGTATTTGTAATAAAGGAATAAATATATTTACATTTTAATTTAATATAATTATAATTTAAAGTTCTTCTTTTAGAACACTGGTTCTCAAGCTCTGATTTTTTTGATGTTGAAGCTCCCAAAAAGCTCCCAAGTTCCCAAAAGAATTCAGAGCCAATTAAGAAGCCAATTGAGAACGTTCCCAACTAGTTCCCAAACTCACGTTCCCAACTAGTTCCCAAACTCCCGGAACTTCGAGAGATTGAGAACTAGATATTAAAAATACCGAAAATGGTTCTGGTCCAACTATACCTCAAAATTCTATATTTATTTATACTTCTATTAAAAAAGAAAAAGAGAATCATTTTCCATGACAGAGCGACATGAACATCTCAACAAATGTGTGAGAATTAAATAAGCTAGGAAATCGGATTTTAAATTTCATAAATTATTTTGAAAATGATAAAACTTGATATATACCAAGGGTCTTTAATATTTTATTTTTATATCTTATATTTATAGATATGTTTATAGAACACTTATCGATAATGCCCAGATGCATATTTTTTTTTTTGATATTTGAAACATCATTGCATTATGCATAGATCAGGAAAGCAAATTTTAAATTGCATAAATTATTTGAAAATGAAAAACTTGATTCATACTCGTATTCTTAAATATTATTTTTATATTATATTTATTTATATTTCCTAATTTTATATTTTTATTGTAATATTTATTTATATTTCCTAATTTTATATTTTTATCTTACCGTTAAACTCATATTTCAAATAAAACGCTTAAAAACGTTAACGCATTTATTATTAACCATTTTTTAATATGCATACTCATTTTCAAATACAATCCAAATTTTATTGATCGAAGATACCGTAAGGATTGAATTGAAAGAAGACCAAATCAACATACCGGATGCTTATGTAAGAACTAATTTGTCCTTTTTTCATTGCAAGTATTTGCACACAAATATGCCAAGATGATGAGGAGCTTGCATCAGTTTTTTCTGCCCACAAACAAACAAAGTAACTATGAAGAGTTCTCTTATTCCATCTTTGAAAGTAAAAACATAATGAGCTTGTCAATAATGAATAGTTTCATATGGTTAAGCATGGTTTCACCCATTTTTTTTCCCACCTTGTCACATATATTAGATTTTCATAGTATAATTGTTTCAGGAAAATGTGTAGTTGTCTTTCCAACACAATTAATTAAGGATTAAATAATTAGACTATAAGCAATAAATAATAAATAAGGAGGACTCTTCATCATCTTTGTGTAACGAAAGACCTAATGAGCTAGTGGATAATGAGCACTTTCATGTGGTTGAGCATACTTTTAACAATTCAATTTCTCTATGACTAATGTATCACATTCCAGATGTCTATTTTGAATCTCATAATCCTCATAGAACTCCTTAGTTGTGTAAACAATGTGATTGTCATTTCAATACAATAATCTAGGGTACAAAAGGTGGACCCATCACCAAAAAGTGAGGCCCAAAGAAGTTCCTAAAAAATGTTTTTGATGCCTAAAAATATGCTTTATGTGATTCATTCACTAGATCTACTAAAAAGCATGATCCATCCATACATTTTTTCCAAGGAAAACCTTGCGAAGAAACCCAAGGAATGCTTCCCACATTTGTGGATGGCATCCCTAGTAAACTCGTATGAGTCACCTAGGGGAATTTAAACAAGGCACTTGCTAGCATGGAACTAGCCATGTCATGTCCAACAACATTGGCAAGAACCAATTGAGCTAACCCCTTAAGCTATGATCCATCCATATATATCTCTCTACACTAAAAATTACCCTTCATCCAAACCTCATTTCATACCCACTACAGGAAAATCTCTAAATATTAGGGACCTTTCCAAGTCTCCTCCATTTATCCATTTATATGTTCACTCTTACACCTTCTTTCCTCGATCTAGGAAAGTGTCTAGTAGTAGTCTTTCACCCCATTCACTTGCCTTTTCATATGTTCATCATGATTGAATACTTGGTGTAAATAACATCTCGCAACAAGTGATTAATTTCCCAAAAATATCTCAAATCCATTTATTTCCCTTTAACATGAGAGCCCAATATACATTTAAGTGAACCCATGTTTAACTTATAAGATCACCATTCATGAATAGAAAATCCTACATTTCCACTAAATAAATAGTTATTTATTATTATAGATATTATTATAAGGTTGATTGATATGAGACATAGTTGACATGTATATAAATACACATTGGGGCAACAAGTCATACCCTTTGGGAAAAGGTGTGACTATCATTATTATAGTATGAATATACAATATTGACCTATGACTTAAATCTTTTTATATATTATTACATTGATAGTAATATACTCATCCCCCTTAAAAAGATGTCCTTAAGTCATCGACAAAGAATACTTCTTTGATAAAATGATCCATCTTGTTGAAACTTTCGCCTATTTGATAAGGTTGAGAACATGAGGTAATATTATTTCGAAGCTTTGAACAATATTGTTGCATCGAAAAAGGATCACTCCATTCTAAATAGATTCTTTCTAGAATTCTCTGATGATAAGGTTCTTGATTCAATATTATTTTTTGTCGAATTTGAGTCGTATTGATCCAGAAGGATCTCGGTGGCAATCCACCTTGTCCAACTGGCTCAAAATAGTCTTTTGACAACTTACTATTTTTAGCAATTTTTCGGTTCCTGAACTTCCGGGGCCATTTTGAGGGCCTAAATGATGTTTTTTTTGTGATTAGCCCCCCTAAATGAAGTTCCTCATCAACACCTTTCCAACGAGCTATCGTGCGCCCTAAATGAAGATCATATGCAAAAGTTACGACCCTAGGACGTTGATGTACTAACTTACCCCAACAAGGCCCACATGACTTTTGGTGCTTCATCTCCTAGGGTTAGGTTTTTGGATGTCTAGGGTTTTAGAATTCATGTTTATTGTAAAAATACCTTTAGAGCCTCATTGTACTCATCTTCTTGTGAATGAGCGTAGCTGTCACATCTCTTCTCAGAGATAAGATGCCACCATTCTAGCAAGCTTGTTTTCAGTCTGCATTTTACAGTTTTCAGCATATTTCTTACTTAATAGAAACCAAGTTTTATTGTATCTTTGTTATTGTTCACTATGTCTTTGTGTTAATATTATAAATCTGTGGTTTCATTTCATTCCTCTCATAAATCCGGATCAGTGGTATCAGAGCGGTCTGCTTCTTGTCATTTTTTTTAATGCATGTCCCTGATGCAGTCAGGGTATAGAGAATTGGGTCTCGAGCTTGTTTCTCTTGAGGACAATTACTCTTGCACGCCCAAGAAACAATCCATGGCGGGCGAAAATAAATATGATGGGACAGAAGATTCTTTCAAAATGTTGCTCGAGGAATCCCTTGAGCGACAGAGGAGCGAGGTAATGGACAACTTTGCACAAATCCTTCGACAGCTGCCGACAAGGAACACATCCACCTCAAGCGGAGGTGTCGCCCCCTTCAAGGTACAAATCAATTTTTATATTCCTATATTTGAAGGTAAATAGATGTCGATGTCGTAGATAAATGGTTAAACCTTCTAGAAGGGTATTTTTCTATTCACAATTTTTTTGATAGAGAAAATATTACATTTGCGCTCCTCAAGGTTGTCCCCCATGTCAAAGATTGGTGGGAGAATTTCTGTGAGAAAAAGGAAATAGAGGGATCCACATTATTTGAAGTTTCACCCACTTGGGGTTCTTTCATGGATGCTATTAAGGAATAATACTACCATGTTGGAAGTTATGACGACTTGTATACAAGATGGACCACAGTGCGACAGGAAAGAGACTAAATAGTGCCAGAGTTGACTAGTGTCTTACATACCTTGCGCACCAACCTGGGTATCAACGATTCTAAGAAAAAATTGTTGCTCAAGTACCGCAATGGTCTGCATAGATACATCCAGACAAAAATGGATTTTTGGACATATCAGCCTTGGGCGTGGCCTATCGATATGCCATCAAAATTGAGCAGAAATTGAAACAAAAGACGTCGCAGTTTGGGTCTGGGAACCCCTCACATCAGAAGCAGGGTAAGGAAAGCCCCAACCCTCAGAACAAAGGATAGAGAAAATATGGGAAACCTCAGGTCAAACAGTCCAAGTCGTAAGAAAATAAGGACAATGGGAAGATGAAGAAAGATATCAGGAAGTGGTGTGACTTCCATAACAGCCCCTGGAATTACATTGTTGATTGTCGCTCAAATAAGTCATTGACGACTGATGTAAAAGAATCTGAATCAAATGCGAGTTCTAAATTTGATTCAGAACCAGAAAAGGGGAAGATGATCATTGACGTGGAACCCAGTGCCACAGTTGCTACCACCAAGATCTAGTCTGGTGAACTTGATGAGCCTGAGGAAGGCAAATGCCTCTTTCATTCACAAATGTGGGTAAAAGGCACTCGGATGCACTTCATCATTGATAGCAGTATCCAGAAGAACCTCATCTCAGCAGAGGTCATCAAGTGGCTAGCCCTTCCAACAATGTCACACCCGAAGCCCTACACCATCGGACGGCTCCGTCAAGGAAGCGATATTCGTGTAAGCTAACAATATCACATATCATACAACATCAAGCCATTCAAAGATCACGTATTGTGCGATGTTTATCCCCTTGAAGTTTGTGATTTTCTTTTGGTCCAACCTAATTTATGGAAACATCATGTCATCTATGAGTCTAGGCCTCACAGTGTTATTATTACTTTGAACAAGAAATTGTATAGGATACCCGAGGTAGTCCCACCTAGTGTTATTTCCTTTATCTCTACCAAGCAATGTGTTCGACAACATAGGTATTCCAATAGAGGATGAACACCTTCAGTAACCACTCACATAACCAGATCAAAGATCAACACACCGATGTTTTCACGTGGTAAAACCCCTACAGGGAAACATCCACGACCCCAACCAACACAACCACTTGGAGCAGTTTATTAATGCAAAATAAAAGATTGCATATAGATTTTACAAGAGAGTTTCTCACAATTAATCATCAACAAATGACCCTCCATGCTCTTTAAATAGAGATCATGGACCAATTGGGTGTTAAGTCATAGATCAATGATTGTTAAGATCGAGGAGAGTATGAACCATCGGATCACTCTATGTTGGGAACATATCGTGACTGTCGGATTTACTAACTACAAATGCATACTAATGCATACTAAAGAAACACACTAAAAAACACACTTTTACCTAACGACACATTAGACCAAGTAGATATTAACTAACTCCTAAGTGTCTAAATATCCTAACATCCCCCCTTAAGAACAACTTGGGATAAAATTGAAGGATTTACAATGTTGGCACAATAGGAGAAGGAAGGAGGCATTAGAGCCTATCCCCCCTTAATGACAACTTCATGAACTCCTAACATAGATCGAAGTTTGGAAAAATTCGCTTTTGTAAGATACTTTATGAAAATGTCTACAACTTGATCTTCTATAGGGAAAAAGAGCACTTCAATAACTTGATCATGAATGAGCTTTTTGATGAAGTGCATGTGTAGCTTGATGTGTTTTCTATGTTGATGTTGAACTGGATCTTTGACGAGCTTGATGAAACTTTGATTGTCGCACCAAAGGCTGGTTGGATGTTGTTGCTAGAATCCAAACTTTGAAATGATCTGTCGAAGCCACAAGGCTTCCTAACTGGCATTTACCGTTGCTCAATACTCTACTTTTACTAAAGAAAGTGAAATAGCATGTTGTTTCTTACAGGCCCAAGTAACAGGTCCTAAACCAAGGATGAAAACATAACCTGCAGTAAAATTTCAATCATGAGGGTCGCCGACCCAATCTAAATCAGTGAAACCAACCAATAAAGGAGTCCCCCCTGAACTGTAATGTATCCTGAACTGAACTGTACCATGGACATAGAGCAATATCCTTTTAGCTACTTTCCAATGGCTTTCATGGGGTGTTTTCACATACCGAGCAACAAGACCAACAACAAAGGAAAGATCAGGGCATGTATGAGTCAAGTATAAGAGGCTACCAACTAACTGATGGTACAAGGTGGCATCAACTTTAGGAGAAGTACATGTGGCAGTAAGCTTGACTCCAGAATGGAAGGGAGAAGGGGTTGGTTTACAATCATCCATGTGAAAGCGACGAAGAAGGTCACAAGCATACTTAGACTAGGAAAGACAAATTCCTTCATTGGTTTGCAAAACTTGGAGGCCAAGGAAATAGTGCAAAAATCATAAGTCTGTCATTTCAAATTTCTGCTTAAGGCTAGTTTTCACATGGTTTAAAAGTTTTGAGTCACTACCAGTAAGGATAAGGTCATCAACATAAAGGAAAAGGATTATGAGATGGATTCCTACTTTCTTGGTATAAACATTAGGATTAGAATGGCATCTAGATAATCCGGTGTCAATAAGAAAGTTGTCCATTTTTGCATACCAAGCTCAGGGAGCTTGCTTAAGACCATAAAGAGATTTCTTAGGGCGAGAAACAAGGCTAGAGTCATTTTGGACATAGCGAGGAGGTTGTTCCATGTAGATTTCTTCTTGCAAATCTCCATGCAAGAAGGTAGATTTAACATCCATCTGATGGACCTCCCATTTATGTGAGGCAATAAGGGCAATAACAAGGCGGATGGAATTCATTTTGGCTATAGGGGAAAAGGTTTCATTATAGTCAATTCCTTCAACGTGGGAAAATCATTTGGCAACTAACTGAGCCTTGTGTCTTTCAACACTTCCATCTGATGCATACTTAGTTTTGTAGACCCATTTACATCTGACAATTTTTCTTCCTTTTGGAAGAGGTACAAGATCCCAAGTATCATTTTCCATTAAAGAATGATACTCTTCATTCATTGTTGTATCCCAATCTGGATTACCTAAAGCTTATGAAAATGTCTCTGGATCACGAGTCTCTGAAACCTGAGCCAAAAGAGAGGAGGCTCGTTGGAAATGTGAACATGTTCGACATTGATACGAAGGATCATCGACTATACCACTAGCTGCTTCTCGTATTGAATGGACCCATCTAGGAAGTGGTGGAACTAGTGTTGGTTCAGGTTCAAAGGAATCATCTAGAGGAAGGTGAGTAGGAGGAGGTGGATTTTCATCCTCACTGTCATCATCTGAAGAAGAAACAAGAATAGGAATAGAAAAAGGCACAAACACTGAAGATGGCTTGAAGGATGAAGAAGGCACAATTGCCAAATTAGGCTCATAGGCCAAGAGATTTTCATCAAATTTAACATCTCTTATAATAATAATTTCATTACAATGTGGTTGAAGAAGTCTATAACCTTTGACATCTTTAGAATAACCAACAAATATACACTTCTCACTTTTAGGTTGTAATGCTTTCCTTTTCTCATCAAGGATGTGAGACCATGCTATACTGCCAAATACACGGAAGTGACTTACATCTGGTTTAATTTTAGTCCCAGAATCTTCAGGTGTTATATTTTTAAGAGCCTTTGTGGGAGTGCAATTGACTATGTAATTTGTGCAGTTGATTTCTTCCACCCAATACTTTAGACTTAATCCCTTAGATTGGATCATACAAATAGCCATTTCTTTTAATGTGCAGTTCTTTCTCTCAGAAACACCATTTTTTTGTGGTGTATATGAAACAATGTGTTTCATTTGGATGCCCTGTGTAGTGCAGTAACTTGTAAAATTATTGTTCAGATATTCACCTCCATTATCTGTTCTTAACTTTTGAATTTGATGTCCATATTTATTTTCTACAAGGGCCTTGTAGGCCAAAAACTTGTCAAAAACTTTGCTCTTAAGTTTTAAGAAGTAAACCCAAGTATGTCTGGAAAAATCATCAATGAAAGTTAAGAAATACTTGCACCTAGAAAAAGAAGGAGAAGAAAGTGGACCACACAAATCACTGTGAACAAGCTGCAAAGGGCCCGAGGCGTGCCAAGAGACACATTTGTCAAAACTGTCCTAATGATCTTTGCCGAGAACAAAACCAACACAAACACCATCTCTGCATGAAACATGAGGAAGACCAGTCACCATCTGTTGATTACATAGTTGCTGCAATGAGCGATAGTTTAGATGATTAAATTTCTCATGCCAAAGTTTGCTCAATGCATCCCTATGAGCAACAAAAACTGATGAAAAATATGATGACCCAAAGTTGTCAAACTTGTACAACTTGGTAATATCATCAACAATTCTAGTTGCAAGAACATGCTTAGGATCTTTTAGATCCTTGATTACAACTTGGTGAGGTGAAAACTCTATGGTTTTACCTTCACTTGAATGAGTGATTTGATATACTGATAGAAGGTTACAAGAAAGACTTAGAACACATAATACATCATTGAAAGGACCATTATATACTTGAATTTTTCCAGATCCTACAACACTAAGAGATCTATCATCACCAACAAATATTTTATTGGTGTTACATTCATTTAGAACATAAAATATGTCTTTATCCTTAGCCATATGATAAGATGCTCCAGAATCAATAAGCCACTCATCAGAAGAAGAAGCAGAAGTTGTATTGAAGGAGAAACCATAAGTGGAAAGTGCGTGTCCATGAGAAGAAGAAGAAGAAGAAGTAGAATCAATACTGATGTTGTGCTTCTTCATCATTACTTCTAAAGTTGCCATCTTCTTGAAACATTTGGACTCATCATGACCATCTTTATCACAAAAGTTGCAATGTCTGTCAGTCTTCTTATTTTTATATTTTTCTCCTTTGTCACCATTAGGAGCTGAAGTTCTCTGAGCAGGTTTGGGACCCTTATGTTTCTTGTTGTTGTAGCAAGGATGTTGCTTCTTGGGATACTTGGGTTTATATTTCTGTTGGGAAACTAAGGCTTTGTTGGAGGTACCTGCAATGTTGATCACTCCAAGTTGTACATGCTTATCTTCCTCTCTAATCAAAGCAACAGAAAAGGGCTCAAGAGTGGGTTTTTGATAAGCTTTTCCTAGAGCCTCTCTCATGGCATTAAAGGTAGATACAAACACAAAATATGAACTACCTAGCTTAGAAAGAATAAGATAGATGCAACACTCTTCCTCTATTTTTATCTCACATTCTTCACATAAAATTCTGAGTGTTTTAAACTTAGATAGATAGTCTCCAAGGAAAGAAAAATCACTTGGATTTAAGGTTATTACTTGATTTTCTAACTGTTGTGCTCGAATAATATTGAGTTTACCAAAAACATATTCAATCTTTTCCCAACCTTCTTCGGGGTCATCAATTTCTTTAAGGTAGAACCTTAAATCATGATAGATGGACATTCTAATTAGTCCACATGCTTCATCACTCCTATTAGCCCATTTGAATTTCTTATCATCATTAGTGGATGATTTTTTCTTTCCCAAGGTAATTTGGTACAAGCCTTTACTTCTTAATAAATCTTCCATGTGAGATTTCCATTGGAAGTAGTTGGTGCTAGTAAGCAAAATATTACTAGAAGAAGCCATATTAAATCTGTAGATAATATGGATTTAAAAACATAAACTAATTATTTGGATGGAAAGATCTCAAAAAATTGTGCAGTTTTAAAAAAAAATAGCTCTAAAAACGGACTTCGGATGTGAAAGTTATGTCCTTTTTAAAAACGACATAACTGGTAACCAAATGACCACGTGGTGGTGTAAGTTTCTTTATGAAGTGACCCACTTTTATAAAGAGAAGTGGGGATCACTTTTACAATGAAGTTACTTTATAAAAGAAAGGTTGCATGCAAAATAAATAACTCTAAAATAAAATATTAAAACTACTTATAGTGATTCACTTTTATACTTGAAGTAAAATACACTTTACAATTTGAGCATGAATATATATATATATATATATATATATATTTTAAGTAACAAAAGAGAGACTTGAACTCAAGACCTCTTACTTATTAAGGCATCTTTTAACTAAATGGTCTAGCAAAACATATTGTATTGTTTCGCAAGAGGATTGTTGTTGTTGTTGTGGAAGACGGCCTTGGAGACCGTGCTAAAAAAACTATTTTCATAGAAGAAAAGAATTTTGCTTCTCGATAACAACAAGGGTTAGATCTCGGGTAGCTTACCCGGAAGATGCACCTTTTCCTATCTGTTTCTGATTTGCCGAGATCATACAGGGTGTGGGGAAAAGAGCATATGCAGATCTAAAAGAATAGAAACCCAAAAATAAATAATATAAAACCGAAATAAAACCAAAATAATACTCTGCAAAAATTTTTAAAATGCGTATTCAGGCTTTATACCTCCAGATCTGACTGAAATGGTCGTATCTTGGGTAAATAGAAACCTTTTCGAGTGAGACAAAAAGTGTTCCTAATTGAAAAGAGTGCTCCAGATGCAGTGGAACAATCCTCTCAGCCCAAAAATGTACAAAAATGACAGAAAATGGAGATGAAGAAACTTGGCTTCACGATCTCGATCTACAATAGGAGTAGGTATTCAAATAGGCTCTAATACCATGTTTGACAACATAGGTATTCCAACAGAGGACGAACAACTTCAGTAAACACTCACATAACTAGATCAAAGATAAACACACTGATGTTTTCACGTGGTAAAACCCCTACAGGGAAACATCCAAGGTCCCAACAAACGCGGCCACTTGGAGCAGTTTATTAATGCGAAAGAAAAGATTACAGAGAGATTTTACAAGAGAGTTTCTCAAAATCGATCATCAGAAAATGACCCTCCATGCTCTTTAAATAGAGATCATGGACCAATCGGTTGTTAAGACACAGATCAATGGCTGTTAAGATCGAGGAGAGTATGAACCGTCAGATTACTCTATGTTGAAAACATATCGTGACCGTCGAATTTCCTAACTACAAATGAATACTAATGCATACTAAAGAAAAACACTTTTACCTAATGACACATTAGACCAAGTAGATCTTAACTAACTCCTAAGTGTCTAAATATCCTAACACAATGTAGGAAGGTCATTTCTCAGACCGAGAAGTTTTTTTGCTTCGTTATTTTCTCTTAGAGTGAGAGAAAGAATACAACCACATCCATGGCCTCTGCGGCTGACCTATCCACGCAGCAAAAGAAAGTGGATAAGGTCATGGAAGAATACAAAGACATATTTTCATCACCTATTGGGGTACCTCTGCACTGTCAGGTCAAGCATCCCATCGATCTAACCCCCGACGCACTGCTACGCAATGGTCCAGTCTATCATCGCTCTCTTCTAGAAAATGAGGAGATCAAGCATCAAATCCAAGAATTTCTCAACAAGGGGCACATCCAACCCAACTCATCACCTCGTGGAATCCCAATTGTGATAGCACAAAAGAAGACGAGACTTGTCGACTCTACATTGATTATCGGGCCCTAAATAAAATCACAGTCAGGAACCGATACCCGATTCCCTGAATTGTCTATCTCTTTGATCAGCTCAAGGGGGAAAAATACTTCAGTAATATTGATCTAAAGTATGGCTACCATCAGGTCCCTATAGAACTGACAGATGTATGGAAAACTACCTTCAATTCAAAAGAAGATATTTTTGAATGGTTGGTCGTGCCCTTTGGTTTGACAAATGCCCCAACAACTTTCATGAGGATGATGGACGATATCTTGTGTCCTTTCACTAATTATTTTGTGGTGGTGTATTTGGATGACATCCTTGTCTACAATAAGACTTGGGTAGAACACTTGTAGAATATTTAGCAGGTTCTGCACACTCTTCGACAACACAAGATATATGCCAACTTGGAAAAATGCTCCTTCGACATGGACATGATCCAATACCTAGGATACATTGTTGATGCGCATGGTGTGCATGTTTATCCAACCAAGATCCAAGTCATCAATGACTGGCCAGCCCCAACCACGTTCACTGAGCTTCAGAGCTTCTTGGCCGTTCCAATTTCTATCGAAGGTTCATGTTGGGATTCTTCCATATTGCATGGGCCCTTAGTCAAATAACCATAGGTGGTGGTAAGGAAAAATTTGTGTGGGGAATGTCCCAATAGAAAGCATTTGATGATCTGAAGCAACGCTTGTGCTCTGCCCCAGTGCATTCATTACCTGACCTATAATATCCCTTTGAGATGGAGATAGATTCTTCAAACTATGTAGTGATTCCAGTCATCACTCATCACGGCCACCCTGTGGCCTATCATAGTGAGACACTATCAGATGTCATCCGTAAGTACATTACTTACGACAAAGAAATGTACTCCATTGTGCAATCCTGTCACCAGTGGATGCATTGCATTCTCGGGAAGGAGACAATCATCCACATTGATCATAATTCGTTGCAGTTGTAACATCCCTGGGCACCCATTCCGGGCCATGCTGCTCCAGAAAATGATTTCATTCTCTGCTTAACATATTGTAACATACCCAACACCCAACTAAACTATGCCACATAAATTTTTTGAACTGCATGCAATTAAAATATATACACATAGAACTCTTGCAGAACATTATAAATAAAATGTAAACAGACAAATACAATTCGTAAATGCATGGATTCATATTGAAATAAAAGTAAACATATACAAGAAATACCCATAAATATAAAGACAGTTATAACCACACATAAGATAAACCCATAAAAATACACACGTAAATAACAATGCAGCATGTAATTGTATCACACAATTGACACTTATCTTGGTAATAATATCACCAACTATGTACAAACCTTCCACGAACCTCCCAGCCTTAGACCACACTGCTCATGACTCTCAGCAGTGGGTCACCCCCGAGTTGGGACTAAACTCCACCCAGGTAAAGGGATTCCTAACCAGGATAATGGTTCATAGAAAACAGGAAAGACTCTGTCACAGGTGCCAACTCAAATTAACAACCTACAGTCCCTCATTCCCAACATGCCTATCCCACCCCAAGAAGTGTGCCCCTTCTTTGCTCAACAATCCTTCGGCTGCCCCACTTCCTTTCCTGGCTTTAGTAACATGTCGGACAGGAAGTCTCAGAAAATTGTAGTTGTGGTTTAGCACCTTCAGAAAATCAATTCCCAACAATTCTCTCACCCAGAGAGAAATTTCCCACGATCCTAACAACCCGCCTCTTCAATATCCCATGGGATTGACAACCCGCTTCTCCAATCCATCTCTCAATCTAACCAAGTACACAAACATGTATGGCTATGGATACAAGTTCAGGTACAGTGACAAGAAGGTATGGAGGATAACTCAATGGGTGTGTGAAAGCTCATAGAATAGCTGCCTGGATGATCGAATGATGGAAAGAATGCTATAAAATGAACTAAGTCCCAACATTATGTATGCATGTCCCCAACTTGACACTTGTCATGTTGGGAGTTACTTGGCCCACATGTCCCCATCCCTAGAACTTAGGATAAAAGAATTATTCATACTTTATGATTAAGAAATATTAATATAATATTCCTTTTTGGCTTAAGCTCCTTATCTTAGCCCCTTTTCTTTAACTTTTATCCCCCCCTTTCCCTAACTAGTGGAGTTTCGTCCCCCGTACTCTTTTATCATGGTCGGTCTGCGCGCAACGATGTATTTTATATTAATGATTAGGCATATATAGGGATGATTTTAAGGATGAAAATTTATTTTTAAATGTAGAAACCTTGATGAATCTTACTAATCATTCATATGCCAACTATAAAATGTTGGCGATACTTTTTGTAAAAATATTCAAATTTCTAAGGATTTTTTATAGTTTGTATAAAATTTTGGCGATTTCCAAGGTAAAATAATTTTATCCTATAGAATTTGGGTGAATCAATTTTATAATAACGAATCTTTTTTTGGGAAAAACCATGGAAAATTAGCCCAAGAGTGAAATTTAGACCCTAAAATCATCCCTGGGACGCCACCGCATATACAAAAACAGGCTCATTGGCCTTTAACATCTAGGCTCTCCCGCTTAATCATCACAAAACTAGATCACCAGCCTATAAAACACATCATATACAGAAAGGCTCCCTGGCCTCAATATCACACTCACTTAAGATGTTGCACGTGGTATCCTAGAATGTGCACACTTCATCATTTTACTGCGTAGTACATGCGCGCACTATGCCATGAAAGGTGCATACAAAATGGTATCAAACATATCACCAACTTAAGTAAATTTGCATTTACATTTACAATTGGGTTCGACCTAGGGATATTACAATCCCCTCCCCTTATTTATGCATTGTCCTTAGTGCATTATGTACACATATACAACAAAAATTTCAAAAATCCTAAAAAAGATACGGTTATTCTATCTGCATTGCATCCTCATGCTCCCAAGTAGCGTCCTGATCCAGGTGGATATTGGTGGCCACCCGCCTATTCCACTTGGACCCACACCATTGTTTCTTTCAGTTTTTCAGTTTCCTTAATGGTAGCATAATTTACTATTTTTAGCAGTTTTTCGGGTTGTGAACTTCTGGAGCCGTTTTGAGGCCCTAAACGACTCTTTTGGGCATCAATGCTCTGACAAATATGAGTCTGTTTATTCTCTGGATATTTTCTATCAGCAGTGTAGTCCTCGAATAGATATTTCTAATGATGTATCATGCGCATCAAACGAAGATAATATGCCAAAGTTACGACCCTGGGAAATTGATGTACCAATTTACCCCAACGGGGCCCATATTCTGGTGTTTCATCTCCTAGGGTTAGGTTTTTGGATGTTTAGGGTTTTCCATTGTTTCTCAATAATATATAGGCCTTTGAGCCTCATTGTAACACAAATTTTAGAGGCCATTAGCCACCACATCTCTTCTCAGAGATAAGCTACCAACGCCTGAGCTATTTTATTTCCATTCTGTCTGTAAGCATATTTCAGTCATTTGTTGTTAATGAAATGAAGTTTTACTTCCATTGCATCTCTGCGTTTATGTGTATTTCTGTATTTCATTGTGTTCATGCATAAATTCATATCAGTAGTATCAGAGCAATCTTCTCTTTCTCGATCCTTCTTTGCATGTCCCCAACGAGGTCAGGGTATAAGGAGTTAGGGATCGATCTGGTTGAACCGTTGCAAGATCAACCTCGCAAACCTTGACGACCGCCCATGGGGGAAGAAAATAAATATGAGGGAGAAGGATATCCTATCAAATTATTGCTTGAGGAGGCCCTCGAGAAACAAAGGAACACGATGATGGACAACTTTTCCCAGATCCTTCAACAACTTCCCACTGGAAGCGCATCTACATCCAACAACCACTCTGGAGGCGCTGATCCTTTTAAGGTACAAGTAAACTTTGACATTCCCATATTTGAGGGCCAAATATATGCAGATGTCGTTGAGAGATGGTTGAATCTGTTAGAAGGATATTTCTCTATTCATGACTTTTTCGACCGAGAAAGGATTATTTTTGCACTCCTTAAAGCCGCCCCCCATGTCAAAGACTGGTGTGAAACCTACTAGGAGAAACAGAGTGAGGGGGAACCCTCTCTATTCTCAGTCGCACATACTTGGAATTCTTTTCAAGACACCATCAAGGAACAATATTATCTCGTGGGGAGATATGAGGACAAATACATACAATGGACTACGTTGTGGCAGCAAAGGGACCAAGATATGCATGAGTTGACGAATCTGTTCCATACGCTATGCACAAAGTTGGGTATCAAAGATTTGGAGAAACATTTGGTGTTAAAGTACCACATTTGTTTTAATAGATACATTCATGAGGAAATGGAGTTCCTCGACATCTCCTCACTTGGTGCGACATACCGGTATGCTGCCAAGATTGAGCAGAAGTTCAAACAGAAGAAGAGAGACTTTGGGTCTGCGAATTAGAAGCAAGGGAAAGGTACCCCCAAATCATCGAACAAAGGACCAAGCCAAGGCGAGGTAGCCCAGGACAACCCACCGAAGATGCAAGCAAAGAACAACACCATGAAGCCAAAAAAGGACACAGGGAAGTGGTGTGAGTTTCATAAGATCTCCACTCACAACACAAGTGAGTGTCGGGCCAAGGAGTCACTAGTAGCCAAGTTGAAGGCTTCTGAATTGGATGCAAGATCCGACTCTGAATCAAAAACTGACAAGGTAAATGACATGGGGAAGCAGATTATCGATGTGGAGCCCAACGCCATCGTTTCCACCATGAAGATCCAGAATAAGGAACCAAAAGATCCAAAGGAGGTGGAGCGCCTCTTCCATTCCCAGATGTGGGTAAAGGGTTCCCCATTGCAATTCATTGTCGACAACGAGAGCTAGAAGAACCTCATCTCAGTAGAGGTCGTGAAATGGCTGGGCTTGTCGACCACAACACACCCACAACCATACACCATCAGGTGGCTACACCAAGGATGAGACCTCCACGTCAGCCAACAATGTCGCCTTCCCTACA
This sequence comes from Picea engelmannii, assembly GCA_009831015.1. Taxonomy (NCBI): domain Eukaryota; kingdom Viridiplantae; phylum Streptophyta; class Pinopsida; order Pinales; family Pinaceae; genus Picea; species Picea engelmannii. The sequence goes on from ML777784.1 coordinate 574,116, forward strand.
ACATCAAGCCCTTCACAGATGAGGTATTATGTGACATTGCTCCTCTTGATGTTTCTGATGTATTATTAGGCCAACCATACTTGTGGAAGCGACATGTTGTGTATGAGTCCAAGCCTCATGCTGTTATTATTACTTTGGGCAATTAGTTGTACAGGATACCGAAAATAGCACCACCTAAAACCATCTCTTTGGTTACTACAAAACAATGCAGTAAGCTCATTGCCAAAACTAGGAATTTTTTTTTCCTAATGATCCTCCCTCAGGGAAAGAAGAATATTGTGGCCATGACCTAGAGACAGGGCCCCTCTACACGACATCAATAGATGGATAAGGTCGTGGAGAAGTACGAGGACATCTTCACCTCCCCCACAGGGGTGCCTCTACACTGTTAGGTCAAACACCCCATCGATCTGACCCTAGGTGCGCCGCTTCCCAATGGACCAATCTGTCAGAGCTCTGTTCTGGAGAATGACAAAATCAAGAGGCAGATTCAAGAGCTGTTGCATAAAGGTCACATTCGACTGAGTTCATCGGCATGTGAGAGATCGATCATGCTGGTTCAGAAGAAGGATGGGACTTGGAGACTCTGCATTGACTATCAGTAATTGAACAAGATCGTTGTCCAAAATAGGTACCTGATACCACATATTGATGACATTTTGTACCAACTCAAGGGGGTGAAATATTTTAGCAAGATCGACTCGAAGTCTGGGTATCACCAGGTACCAATCGAACCCTTTGATGTGTGGAAGACTGCCTTCAAATCCAAGGAGGGTCTTTTCGAATGGTTAGTCATGCCTTTCGTCTTAACGAATGCCCCTGCAAACTTCATGAGACTAATGGATGACATCTTGCAACCATTCACCAACTCATTTGTAGTGGTGTACTTGGATGACATTCTGATCTTCAGCTAGAAAAGAAAGTTCCTAATTTTCACCTCCAGGATGCCCTGCTATTTCACCTGGGAGATCTTTGTGTTCCTTCAAGCGAGCATGCCAAGATGATTTGGGAGGTGCACTACAGTCGGGTCACTGGGCATTTCAGGGTCAGGAAAATCATGGCAGTACTGCAAAAGTATTTCTATTGGCCGAACCTTCGATAGGATGTCGGGAAGTACATAAAGTCCTGCACTACTTGCACCATTGCCAAACCGACCATCAAGAATCAAGGCCTCTATACTCTACTTCCTACCCCTAGTTGACCTTGGGAATCCATCTCCATGGATTACATGTCGGGCCTTCCTTATACTAAGCATGGCAATGACTGTGTTTTTGTGGTCATCGATAGATTCTCGAAGATGTCCATTATGATGGCCCGGAAGAAGAATATCACAATAGAAGCCACTACTAAACTCTTCTTTGAATGAGTGTGGGTTAACTTTGGGATCCCACAGTCTATCAACTCAGATTAGGACAACAGGTTCCTCAGTACATTTTGGTCTAGCCTCTAGTTGATGCTGGACACCAAGCTCACCAAGTCCACAACTTTCCATCCGCAAACTGATGGCCAGATAGAGGTCGTCAACCAAATGATTGTACAGATTCTGCATATGTACAACTCAAAGCATCCACACACATGGGATGAGAGCCTCCCCTATGTACAACACAGCTACAACTAGGCTCTCCATAACTCAACCAACCACAACCCCTTTCAGATGGGCTTGGGATTCCAGCCACTATGTCCCATTGATTTAACCATGCCATTTGCGGCTACTCAAGTAGATTCAACCCATGTCTAGTCTAAGGTTGACAAGGCAAACAACTTCATTGAGCGCATTCAACACATCCGCCAATAGGTTCATGACATCTTGGATAGAGCCAATGCTAAGTACAAGCAACGACATGATCAACATCGGGTGCCACACAAATTCTAGGTGGGCGACAAAGTGTGGCTACATTTGCAAAATGAGTGCCTCGCTGGACCCTACCGCAAGATTCTCCCGCTCCAATATGGGCCATACACCATCACCAAGGATATAGGGAACAATGCCTTTGAGCTCAATATTCCACCATTCCTTGGTTTGCACCCAATGTTCAATGCGGACCTCCTTCGGCCCTACTTTCCACCTCTACTGGACACATCCGACATGGCAGAACAACTCACACCAACAGAGTTAAACCCAAATTGCATGGAACAAGCCACAATTAATCAGATTATGGACACATAGATCAAGAACACCCACCAGTAGAGGATCCATCTATATCGAGTTGTCAAAGCAGGCCAACTCCTTCACCAGGGCAAGTGGCTCACTAGGGACCAAGTTCAACAAAAGTTTCTTCGTCTCATGGAGGAACTCAACGCAATGGGGACCATTGATTCCTAAGGGGGGAGGAATGATCCAGGTGGATATTGGTGGCCACCCACCTATTCCACTTGGACCCACACCATTGTTTCTTTCAGTTTTTTCAGTTTCCTTAATTGTAGCACAATTTACTATTTTTAGCAGTTTTTCGGGTCCTGAACTTCCAGAGTTGTTTTGAGGCCCTAAATGATGTTTTTTGGGCATCAATGCTACGACAAATATGAGTTTATTCCGGACTCGATATTTTCAGTCAATAGTGTAGTCCTCAGATAGAAATTTCTAACGATGTATTATGCACGTCAAACAGAGATAATATGCCAAAGTTACGACCCTGGGAAATTGATGTACCAATTTACCCCAACGGGGCCCATATTTTGCGTTTCATCTCCTAGGGTTAGGTTTTTGGATGTTTAGGGGTTTCCATTGTTTCTCAATAATATATAGGCCTTCGAGCCTCATTGTAACACAAAGTTCAGAGGCCAGTAGCCACCACATATCTTCTCAAAGATAAGCTATCAGCGCCCGAGCTATTTTATTTCCATTCTATCTGTAAGCATATTTTAGTCATTTGTTGTTAATGAAATGAAGTTTTACTTCCACTGCATCTCTGCATTTATGTGTATTTCTGTATTTCATTGTGTTCCTGCATAAATCCGGATCACATCCTTAGGACAATATCAGGTCCATTGGACCTTTACAAGCCCTATGGCTTGATTCCAGAGCTGTTTGATTTTCTGGTCCAGAATGCGTATCAAATGCACTTGGAAAGCGCTTTCTTGTTCCATCTAAATCACATTCCAATCAATAACATGATTAACATCAGGTATATATTTCTTGAACAATGATACATGGAATACATTATGAACAGACATAGATGCAGTCAATGCAATCATATAAGTTACTAGACCAATCCTCTCTAGGATTTCAAATGGTCCACAATAGCAAGATGCCAACTTTGAACAATTTCCCAACTTTAGGGAAATTCTGTTGGATTTCATTTTCAAGAATACATGGTCTCCCACTTTAAATTCCCTGTGAGTTCTACCCTTATCAACATAGATTTTCTTCTTGTCTTGGGCAGCCTTTAATTTTTTTTTTTTCAACATTTTCTACTCCATTTCCCTAAGTAAATATGGCCCAACGACTTCTCTATCTCATGGGTTATCCCAAATTACCGGTGTGTTTCACTTTCTGCCATAAAGTGCCTCAAATGGGCTTATCTTTAGAGATGTTTGGTACCCATTGTTATAAGCAAACTCTACTAAGTGTAGGTAGTCTTCCCATTTTGATGGTTTATCCATCACATACATCCTCAACATATCCTCAATCACTTGATTCACCCTCTCAGTTTGTCCATCTGATTCTGGATGATAAGTTGTGCTAAAATTCAAATTTGTTCCAAATCCATTAAATAATCCCTTCCAAAAATTTGAGGTAAATTTTGGATCTCTGTCAGACACAATTGTCTTGGGTATGCCATGTAATCTAGCAATATCTCTCATATAAATATCAACAATGTTGGCTACCTTGTGAGTGAGCTTAATTGGAATAAAATGGGTAGTTTTAGTATGCTTATCCACCACTACCATGATAGAGTCATGTTGCTTGTTTATTTTGGGAAGTTTGGTGATGAAATCCATTGTTACAATTTCCCATTTCCACTCAGGAATGGGTAATGGTTGTAGCAAACCAGCTAGATGTCTATGATTAGATTTTACCTTTTGACATTCCAAACATTTGGCAATAAAATCAACAACTTATTTCTTCATTCCTGGCCAATAATTTTGGCTCTTGAAAACTGCAATAGTTTTCTGATAACCTGGGTGCCCAAAATAAGGTACATTATGCATTTTTCTCAATATCGGATTTTTCAATTCATGAGAATTTGGTACATAAATTCTGCCCCTCTACATGATAATTTCATCATTATCTATCTTGTATTCTTCAATTTTCTGCTGCAAATTACCTTGCTGTAATTTTGCCACTAATTCCTTGTATTGCAAATTTGATTTGGCAACCTCTATAATTCTGTATTTCAAATCTGATTGGTACATGCTAATGGTTGTAGCATGCAATTCATGGACTCTTATACTAAGTGCATCAACCACTTTGTTCTCTTTCCCCTTGATATGCTTTAGATCAAAGTCATATTCACTGAGAAATTCTAACCATCTGCTTTGCCTAGCATTTAGAGTTGGTTGATCAAATAAATATTTCAAACCATTATGGTATGTCCTCAGTTCAAACCTATTCCCCATGAGGTAGTGTCTCCATTTCCTCAAGGCATGCACTATGGATGCCAACTCCAAATCATGAGTGGCATAGTGTCTTTCATGCTCCTTCAACTTCTTTGATTCATAACATATAACAAACCCATTTTGACTGAGGACTCCACCAAGTCCTTCTTTACATGCATCTGTGCATACAATGAAGTCTTCATTTAGGTCTGCAATCCTTAGTATTGGAGCACTTGTTAACAATTGTTTCAAGTGTTGGAAACACTTTTCACAATCCAATGTCCACTAAAACTTCACACCCTTATTTTGTAAGGAAGTGATTGGGTGTGCAATCTTTGAGAATCCTTCAATAAATCTCTTGTAGTAGCCTGCAACACCCATGAATGATTTGACCTCTGTCACATTCTTTGGCACTGACCATTCTCTAATGGATTCTATCTTCTCAGGATCCACTGCTATCCCATCCTTTGAAATGATATGTCCCAAATAATGAATTTTCTTCTGATAAAATGACCACTTGCTAAATTTGGCATACAACTGATACTCCCTTAATAATTGCAACACCATCCTCAAATGATGCTCATGCTCTTCTTCTGATTTAGAATATACAAGGATGTCATCCAAAAATACAATGACAAACTTGTCTAAATATTCTTGGAAAACACCATTCATTAAGCACATGAAAACAACTGGTGCATTTGACAACCCAAATGGAACCACTGTGAACTCATAATGACCATACCTTGTCCTGAAGGCATTCTTGCTAATATATTACTCTTTAATCCTTACCTGATGGTATCTTGACCTAAGATATATCTTTGAAAATATCTTTGCATCCTTCAATTGATGAAAGAGATCATCAATCCTTGGCAGATGATACTTGTTCTTTACAGTCACTTTATTCAACTATCTGAAATCAATGCACGATCTTAATGTCCCATATTTCTTCTTCATGAACAAGACTGGGGCACCCCAAGGTGACTGTTTCAACTTGATGTACATTGTGAATAGTCCTCACTTTTTCACGTCTGTGAGGACAATCCTTGAACATATGATCTCCTTTACAACCCCAACATTGAATAGGTGGCTTCCTTGGCCTTAGACCCCTTGTCTCAATCATTCTAGGTTCTCTAGAAGTTGGTTGTCCCTGAAGATTATTTCTGAAGAATGGTGGCTTAGATCCCTTCTTCCTTTGATCCATATTGAATTTATTTTTGTCTTCCCAGCCTTTTTGGAAATTTGGCCTTGCTTTTTGCTGATCATATAGGCATTTATCTCGCCTTATGGTCTCCTCCAATGTCTTGGGATCATCATACTGTATTTTTTCATCGATAAATGATGGAAATCCACTCAAATACCTCTGAATCTTAACTGTATCATCCTTCATGAAAGAAACATACTTCAACAGTTATAAAAACCTTCTCTCATATTCATCTATGGTCATAATCCCAATATTGAGTTCAAAGAACTCTTTCATTTTCTTGTCATAGTATCTCTTAGTCAAGTATTTCTTCACAAAATACTTCTTGAATTTCATCCAAGTAACACTTTTCTCTTTAATGTATTGCACCTGCACAAGCTGATCCCACCACATGGATTCCTTTCCCTTGAGTTGATAGATGGAAATTCTTCCTTTTGCATGATATGAATAATTATGCAATTGAAAATACTTTCTCATGCCCAAAAACCATGTCTCTCCATCTTCATCCTTCTTGTGCTTACCATCAAATGTAGGAGGTTTGATTTTGTTCATTTCTCCTTGTAGCTCATCTACCCCAGACCTCTTATGCTTCCTGACATGGGATGGACTTGAGTTGCCGTGTGCTCTCTTATTGGGATGCCTCACGGAGTGACGACGATGTCTACTAACACTTCTTTTTCTTCTTTTCTCATCAGGAGACCTATGACTTCCTGATTTGCTTGAGCCACTCTCCTTATCCAATTTCTTTTCTATTTTGTTCAAGATTTGCATTAACTTCATGTTAAAGTCTTCTTTTTGCTCCTTGGCTCTCATAAGCCTTTCATTATCATCTTTATGGCTTTGTACATCCTTCTGCAAATTTTTAATGGTCTCTACCATATTCATGTTTTCATCCATTCCTTCTCCATGTCCATTGGAGTTTGTTCCTTCAATGCCCAAATGGACATCCATCCCTCTGATATCATCTTCCTAGATGTAAGTCCCCTATGAACTATCCATTCCTTTGGAATCTGTGTTGATCATGATCTGATCTATTTGTTTTTAACTCTGCAAAATGTGCAGCCAACAAAACTTTTTCAGGTTAACCGACTCAATAATTTCATGAAAAATATGAACCATTCTTGTTCATTAATATATTAGAATTATTTCTTCTGATTTCCTGGAAAATTGAATGCCCAGATAAATTTTCTGGGTGAATAATTATATTCTATTGTCTGAGACCTTTCCAATTCCTGCTTTCATTCTCAATTCTCAGTCTTGAGCAAAAATTTATGATTATTTGAAAATTGCCCATTAATGTTTCTGTTCACACTTCAACTTGGTGCAACTCTGCACTGTAATTATGCATTTTCACACCTACTCCATTGGATTTTTTGTAGGATATCAATTGGGTTTCTTCATATACATATTCTATACACTCTGTCCAAGTTTCACCTTTTTATGAGTTCTGGGATGCTAGTTACAACCTGATGAAGTTCTAGGCCAATTCATGTTTTTGGTCTGGAATGCTACAGGTTCCTTCTTTGCCATATTAAACACTTTTATCATGCCTAGAATTTAATTCAGCTCTGGGAATGTCTTCTATGGTTCAATAAATTTCCATTGACTACTCCTGCGCCTCAATCTGATTTTAGAGAAAAAAGTTATGGCTCTTCGAAGTTAGTTGGGTCTTAAAATTTACCCTCCACTGTTTGTGCTGTAACTTTCTCATAAAAGCTCCGTTTGACGAACGGTTTACACCATTAGAAATATCTCTCCGAGCTATTTTATTTGAGCTGCAGAGACATAGTGTACCTTGCTATAATCTGTTCTCTTGGCTTTTGAGTACCTGAAAACGCTCTTAAGGGCCTACAAAACGCATTGTAAAAAGATGACGGTCAAACAATATAAAATGTCGCGAAAATTCATTGGTTTTTCACTATTGTTCACCCTCCAAACGGCTTTGCGTGCAAAAAATTCAACCCGTACACCCATATTTACCATGCGCAGAAACACCATAAGGTAAATCATGCTCCACGCACCTATAATCACTGTGCATCACTACTCTGTCGTGCCAATAACTGGTGTGCACTACTTTTGTGTCGCGTGCCAATATCCACCGCGCATAGTTTTGGTTCTTGAACTATTAACTGTTGTGCACCATTTTTGTATCACACGCTGATATTCCGTGCGCATTTCACTCTACGCGCTACACCATGCCAAATTTTAGTATGCCCCCACCATGCACCAATACTCTACGCGCACCATTAACTAAATTGTCGCATGATAACATATACTCATATTGCGTGCGCACCAACCAAAATCCTCTGTGCTCTGCCAATATTGCGCACACCACACACTCCATTATTATGTGTGTGCACATCGCCCAATGCTAAATTTAGCGCACACACCTGTACACCAACATTTTTCCACGTGGTGCCAAAAATTAGCGTGTGCACCCGCACACCAACATTTTTCCGTGCGACGCCAAAATTTAGCCCGTGCACCAGCATGCTAATATTTTTTCGTGTGGCACCAAAATTTAGCGCGTGAACTAGAACACCAATATTTTTTCACACAATACCCAATTTTTACATATCACAAGATTTTTATTGCGCATCATGAATTTTTAGTGCGCCCACCCGCGCACATTCATTTTTGTGTGCATCAATTCCTTGTGAATTCCACTGCAAAAATTGGAGCTTTTGCTTAACTTTTCCCCAATTTATACCATAGACATTCTGCAACTATGAAATTTATTCAATTTCACCCCGATAACACCAGTTCAAACTCTGCAACAACAAATCGTTGTGGTTTGACATTTCTAGAATGATTTTTTCCCAAACTCAAGTCACAAATTGAGAATTTTAATTACTAATCTCGCTCCAACTGTCATGGCTTCACTGTAACTTCAAATTCGACCAATTCTAGGTCTGAATTTGCTAGAACAGATATTAAATCAATAATATCTCACCACATGGCCGAATTTCTTAATTTTCCCATGAATTTAACAACAAAAAATGGGCCTTTTTCCCAATTCTGCACAATTACTGTTACTTTTTACCATGGATGCTCTACAACTCGAAATTTGGCCATTTTGAAATAAATCCTTTGTGAAATTTCACTTCAACTGAAATTGCTCAGCCCATCCAATCTCAGTGTTGAAAACAAAAGCTTTGATACCATATTGTAACATCCCCGACCACCCATGCCGGGCCATGCTACTCCATAAAACACTTTCATTCTCTTCTTAACATACTGTAACATACCCAACACCCAACTGAGCTATGCGACATAAATTTTTCAAACTGCATGCAATTAAAATACACACACACATAACTCTTGCAGAACATTATAAATAAAACGTAAACAGAAAAATACATTTCGTAAATGCACGAATTCATACTGAAATAACAATAAACATATACATGCAACATATACAAGCAATACCCATAAATATAAAGACAGTTATAACCACACATAAGATAAACCCATAAAAATACACACGCAAATAAAAATGCAACATGTAATTTTATCACATAGTTGACACTTTTCTTAGTAAGAATATCACTAACTGCGTGCAGACCTTCCACGAACCTCCCAACCTTAGACCACACTGCTCATCACTCTCAGCATTGGGTCACCCTCGAGCTGGGACTAAACTCCACCCGGGTAAAGGGATTCCTAACTAGGCTAATGGTTCATAGACAACAGGAAAGACTCCATCACAGGTGCCAACTCAAACTAACAGCTTATAGTCCCTCATTCCCCACATGCCTGTCCCACCCCAGGAAGTGTGCCCCTTCTCTACTCAACAGTCCTTCGACTGCCCCACTTCCTTTCCAGGCTTCAACAACAGGACGAACAGGAAGTCTCAGAGCACTGTAGCTGCAGTTTTGCACCTTCAGGAAATCAATTCCCAACAATTCTCTCACCCAGAGAGAAATTTCTCACGGGCCTGACAATCCGCCTCTTCAATATCGCACGGGCCTAACAACCCGCTTCTTCAGTCCAACTCCCAAGCTAACTAGGTACACAAACATGTATGGTTATGGATACAGGTTCAGGTATAGTGACATGAAGGTATGGAGGATAACTCAATGAGTGTGTGAAAGCTCATGGAATGGCTGCCTGGATGATCGAATGATGGAAAGAATGCTATAAAATGAACTAAGTACCAAAAATATGTATGCATGTCCCCAATTTGACACTTGTCATGTTGGGAGTTACTTAGCCCATATGTCCCCATCCTTAGAGCTTAGGATAAAATAATTATCCATACTTTATGATTAAATAAATATTAATATAATATTCCTTTTTGGCTTAAGATCCTTAGCTTATTCCCTTTTCCTTAACTTTTAGCCCCCCCTTTCCCTAACTAGTGGAGTCTAGTCCATCGTACTCTTTTATCGTGGTCGGTCTATGCACAACGATGTATTTTATATTATTGATGAGGCATATACAAAAATAGGCTCACTGGCCTTTAACATGTAGGCTCTCCGGCCTAATCATCACAAAACTGGCTCACCAGCCTATAAAACACAACATATACACAAAGGCTCCCTGGCCTCAATATCGCGCTTACTTAAGATGTTGTGCACAGTATCCTAGAATGTGCACACTTCATCATTTTACTACGTGGTACATGCACACACCATGCCATGAAAGGTGCATACAAAAAGATATCAAATAGCTCACCATCTTAAGTACATTTGCATTTACATTTATAGTTGGGTTCGGCCTAGGGATATTATAAATCCGTGGTTTCATTTCGTTCCACTTATAAATCTGGATCATCTATTGATTTTTAGATGCCAAAGTTGACATTGGTACAGTGATTCTTGTGTGCTATGATTTCTATAATTTGGGTGATGATATGGTACCCTGGTTTTAGTATACAATTTAATCTTTTCATGATTTATTCGTGTAATCATGTTAATATTTGATATTTTGGTATCACTAGCTTCATTAATGTTGATCAATGGACCTGTTAGGTGATTTATATGTACTAAAAAAGACACTAAACTACCCTCAATTAAATTTTCGAGCCGGGGTAAGTAAACTTAGAGTTGTAGCAAAATATATGCCAAAGGTAGAAGGTTGGTAGGAGTGTAGACTAACTAAGGAAAGAAACTATCTAGGGCTAATCTACTCAAGCAAACCTATCTAATGAACAAACCCTACTAAGCAAATTGAAACTAGGTAACCTAAGTACTTTTGGGCCAAGGATTGATGGATAGTTCCTAAGAAAGCGAATGAAAACTCTATGTAAAACAAACTAGTTCATGAAAGTAAGCAAAGGTAAACTACTAAGCATACTAAGCAAATGATGAAAGCAAACTACCTTTAACTTGCCAACCTACATTCAATGAGCAACTACCCTATGGAAGAAAATAAATAAGCAAGTAAGCAAAAGAACCTATCTAACCTATTAAAGAAAATAGACAAGCAAGCAAAAACACCTAACTAACCTATTAAAGAAAATAGACAAGCAAGCAAAAGCACCTAACTAACCTATTAAAGCAAATAGACAACCAAGCAAAAGCATAAAGAAAAAGACAAGTAAGCAAAGACTTCTCATTGAACAACTACCTAGCCTAAGAGGCAAGTGAACTAAATGCCTAATGCAAAACTATTTCTCTTGCGTGAAAGGAAATTTAAATGCTCGATGCAATGCATGAAAGGAAATCTATTCTATTGAAAGCAAGAAAGACTATCAACTGAACTTATGAAAACAAGAAACTATCTCTTCTAATCTACGAAAGCAAGAAACTATATTTAATCTATGAAACACTCAAATGTAATGCTGGTAGTTGTGTGAATGCCTTCGGTGGTGACAGATGATATCACGATGACACTTGACAACAAAGGACAATTCTAATGGTATAAGCTCAATACTAATTTCAATGGCAAAATGAAAGGTGTGAAGTAAACAGTCCAATGAAAACTTAGCCATGTTAAAAGTAATGTTAAATACCCTACACATTCATGTATAAACCATCAACATCATGATGAGCTCATCATTATCTAACTAAAAATTCAATTGCATCTTAATCTATGAAAGGAAATTGCGTGAAAGGAAACTATACTATGTCTAGTTTAATCATTCAAGCTATGATAAGAAAATGACTGAAAACAGAAATTAAAAACATGATATTAAAAAGTGAATTGACAATTACATTTAACCAATAACTAAGCAAGTGAAATCTATCTAAAACTAAAGTAAGCAAGCTATGATTCAAAAATTGGAAGCAAATCTATCTATCCATCAATCTTTGTTAGAAGAAACTCAGATTAAAACTATGCTCTGCTCTAATTAAAAATCTGTTCTAAGCTTGACTGTAAAAATATAAAAGAAAGAACAATTTATCATCTAACTACATGCGGGGTTAGTATAGTGAGAGAGAGACTTGCAAGCCTTTTCTAATCTATGAGATTAATGCATGTTAATACATCTCATCATTCTAACATGTAAAAGAGAAGCAAATCAGTTAAGCTACAACAAATTAATTAACTAAATAAAAATACGCATGTACAACAAATAAAGAAAGAGCAATTAAATTAAGAAATGCATAAATCAACATGAAGAGAGTTACCAGACTGCTAGTGGGCCCCCCATCAAGTCGTGCTCACTCTCTAAAAGAACACCATGACTTCAACATTCCAAATTCACCATAAAAATCCAAAAACGTAGTTTTGGCACTATTCTGGCAATGTAAAACTAGAAACAGAGAAAAATCATTTTCTAGCAATTCTAATTCTTATGCTACTTGGTTAACAATATAATGATCATCCTATTGGTATTTATAATCTTAAAAACTAGGTGGTCGACCACAAGAGGGTCGAACCACCTCTAAATTCAGCAAATTACATTAAATGCATCCATAACTAACAAAATGGAGGAACCCAGTGATCGCCCTCTTTGGACAACTGAAATCGAGTTGTCTTGAGCTTAGTAGCTGGAGGGGGCTATAACAAAGAAAACCCATGTGCTCGGTTCGTCCACTACTGGCCCCCAATACCATAATCCCCAACTTGCCTTGCGTTTTTGTGCAATACTGGGTGTCGGAATGAGTACCGGAACGAGTACTGGATCAAGTGCTGGAACAAGTGCTGGACCAAGAAACATGGTGCGTTTAAACCTGTAACAGCAGAAAAACATGAATTAACTCTTGGAAACCATAAAATATGATAAATTAAACTTGATTGAATCACAAAACATGAATTATACGTACCTCATGCCGATTGTATCATTTTACCATAAAATTCTTCAAAAATCTCCTTTGAAAGATAAAAAATGCATATATACATATGGCAAAAAGTGTATAATAATGTCATGAAGATGATCATATCTCGGGCCCAACATACCCCCACACCGACGATTTTGCAGGTCCCACTGCAAACAAAAAGGAGTCATCCCTTGGAACTAGGATTGTTGAGGAGGGCCGGCTTTAGAAGCCTCTCCTTGTTGCTGTGTAGTCTTAGCCTTGTGCCTCTTATGTTGCTTTAATTGTGCTCTTAAGCTGCGGTTAGATTGGTTCATCCCATCAACCAACCGTTGAAGGGAGTTAACTTTTGCCTGAAGGACTGCATTGTCATGATGAAGGTGTGCATCTATTGTCTTCCTCTCCTCCAATTGTTGGAGAAGATGATGGTTTTCCATTTGTAGCTCCTCTATAGTTGGGGAAAAATCAGTGATCTCCGAGGAAGGCTTAGGTCCTTTGAGAGATGTGGTCAATTTATCAATTTTAGGATCAAGAGTGGGCATGGGTGAAGTAGGTGTGATGGGAGATCAGAAAGGTGAGGTAGGTTCTGATTTTGTTTTCCTTAGTGGCTCTAATCCATCCATAGAGACTTCTCTAGGTTGCTTATGAGGGATCTCAAGGTCAGAGGATACTTGGATAGGATCCGAAGTAGGTGGAGGCTTAGCATAAGGCTTGGTTCTTATGTTCCGAGTACTCTTCTGAAAAGGTCCATTACCAAATCAGTTGGATCCTCTCTTGTTTGTGAGAATGATGGGAAAGTCTTGTTGCATTACTTCTTGGGGCTTCTTAGGTGTAGGATCAAGAGAAAATGAAGGCATTGTGGGGTCAACAATAGGCTTCTTTTGGTCTTCTTCCCCTATGAAGAAGTAGGAATATCAACAAGCTTTTGGTATTGTTCCAACAAAGAGGGAATTTGTGTGAGGGAGTTTGTGCAAGGGAGTTTAGAGTTTTTGGAGAGTGAGGCTTGGATGGCGAGATAGTTTTTAGGCTAAGTAGCTTTTTTCTGGTCTTAACTGTCAAGTGAGGATTTGCAAATTGGTAGATAAAGGCATCCCAACTTTGCCCCTGCTTCTCTAGTTCGGTAAGAATGAGGAGTTTGATCAAATCATGGTGGAAGAGACTATTGTGGGGGTTGGTTACATTTTTCCTCACTTGAGAGGACATTTTCTCCAAGCTTTTGAGAAAATAAAAAGGGAATTTTAAAGGTTTATTGAACAAAAAATGAGCCAACAATCTAAAGTGACAAGCTTTGAAGGTGGAGTATCTACCTTCACATGTAATTAACCATGGGATGACGATAAGGGGATTGACCAATTCTGGCTTTATCCACTCCTTAGCATACCCTTTCGCTCCTGAAATGCTCTCGAATTCTGGCTTAAACACCCTGTTGTAACTTGAGCATGGAAATTGATGATTCTTGAACCACCTATCTCCCATTCTTGGAAGTTTTGTTGCAGCAACAATTAACTCTTCTGTGACTACAAAATTGAGAGACCCTACATGTGCTATCCTGCCATCAAAACCAACTGCAAATTGCATAGAAAGACCGTCATCATGGCCTTGCAAACTCGATAGAAATGGACCCCATCCAACATGGAAGAACACTTTCCTACACTGTGCGAATTCTGGAATGGAAAACAAGTCTGCATAGGTGGAGGGTTCGTATCACTTGGGCATTGTGACAGGGTTTGAATTCACCAAGAAAGGGAAAAATCGAGCCACACAGAGACACGAATTGGGAACGATCTGAGTGCAATTGGAACAGAGGGAAAATTTTACCAAGCAAGGGTGTAAACAGACCAAGAAATGGCACGGGTTTAACACAATCTAAGTGTGATTAGAACAGAGGGAGAATTCGACAGAGGTTGGGCGCAATTGTTTAATGCAGGGCAAAGCAAATGGCAAGGGAAAATGAAACAATAGAGTGCCTAGATCGATTTTGGATGCTCTTATGGTGGAGGACATTGCCCACATGTGCACGTGAGCTGCCATGTGTGGGAGATTCGAATTTGATGGCAAGATTGAGAGCAATGGAGTGGTGCGTACTTAGATCAATGTCCAAGTCTTTTGACTTGGAAATTTGATCATAACCATACGAAGCATCTTTTAATCAATGCCTATAACAAATTTAATTAAATGTGATTGAATTCTAGTTCCTTGGAATCTAGGACAGTTACTGGTATGCAATGCAATGGCACTTCAAATGACACTTTAAACGACATTGCATCTGGCACCTCATCCGACACCTCCTCCGGTACTTCATCTGGTACCCCTGTGTTAAGTGCATTTTCTCCTCTTTTAATGGACAACCTGCAATTTTGAAGTGTTTTTGACAACCATAGTGGTTAATGAGTAGAGGCAGAGTGCTCCATGCTTACTCATTCTTCTTGTATATGACATATGGTGTCAAAACCTATAATAAACAGGTTATAGCAAGCATAAAACATGTATTATCAAACCTATAGTATGCAGCTTGTAATGGAAGATAACCAATAAAGAATGGTCTGTTAAGCATGAGTTCAGTAATGCATAGCACACAGGAGTTAAGAATTTAAAAATAACATGACTATCAATGTAATAACCTGTATCATGGTAATAATACAAAAATTCTTGCAAAGACTCCTTTCTCTAGGCAATGATCATTTGTCAGCTCATGAATCCCTCCCCTACACCTAATTATTGTGACACCTCACAATCAAAAGTATAGGAAACTAGTCAGTATCCCCCAATAGCTGAAGATTTACAGTATGTCAAATGTAAAGATGAAATTTCACAGATTGGTCCGACGAGACAGTTAGGAGATGGCCCCACCTATAGGATAAGAGATCCTATATATAGATAAGAAGAGGTAGGCAAGAGAGTTTCAAGATAGTCTTAGAGTCATTCCCCAATGGAAAGTTTATGAGATTCATTAACCTTAGCTAAACCACACATACTTCATGTTAGCTTTGTCTGCAAGTAATGCCGTAAATCAGGACAAGTTTAGATTTATTATTTACTTTTGTCAGATCATCATCCTAGCTAGGTAGAATGCCCCGCTTCCAGCAAGCCTGTTCAGTACTTCGACAGGTTTACCTAGTCATACCACAAGCCGGTACCCACTACCAGTAGACCTGTTCAGTATCCCGGTGGGTTAGCCTCTTAAACCTTCAGAGACTGGCCCTCCATCCTTTAAGATTTTATTATAAGATTCCTTATGCAAGAATATGGTGGGACATCTCTGAAACAACTTTTTTTTTTTTCACTTGGGATGGTATTTATGTTAGAGGATGACTTTTCGTTATATTGTTTAGTGGTTGTCCTGATGTAAGGGGTACTTAAGCGGACATGGCCTATCTAAAGATATGATATAATCAAGCTATTTAGTGTGTAGTGGATAGTACCATTGAGAAAGAATAGAAAGGTATCTCTAGGCTCAACTCACTGTCTTCTTTTGTAATTATTATGATGTTTCCATGACTAACTGCTAATGAGACCTCCCTGTTACTCTTTGATAAAGACACTTGACTTACTTACTCAGGTTTCTTGGAAAAAACTGTATGAGAGACCTCTAGGCTTGATAGTTATGGTATCACTTCCTTATACAGTGGTGAAGAGTTTCAAGAGAAACTGCTTTAGAATGCCTTAAAAATGATAATTTTGCAAAAACATGGCTAATTACAGTAAGTCACTATTCATTTGATG
>ML777784.1:609806-637864 GCA_009831015.1 Picea engelmannii
ATGGCAATTGAACAACCCAATGGTAGTAATGATACCGTAATGCATGTAAATGATTAAAATGCAATTTATTCAGCATTTCTGTTTGTAACAAATTAATAATTATCAATTAATAAGCAACTGTAAGCGCAGACCCAAATAGAAACACAACTGTAAATAATGCATTGCATTAAAGGATGGTAGATTAGTAATGTTTCCATAACGCATGGCATTAAGGAATAGTAAGAACACAGACCCAATAGAAAATGCCCCTGTATTAAGCCCCTGAACGAGGAACGCAACTCATAACTGTCCCAATATACAGTGGCAAAAATGCCCCAAAACAAAATGGAAAACACAGTTCTTGACTGCCCCAATGTACAATGGAAAAAACGCCCGAAAACAAAATGGAAAACGTAGCTCATGACTGCCCCAATGTACAGTGGCAAAAACGACCCAAAACAAAATGGAAAACACAGCTCTTGACTGCCCCAATGTACAGTGGAAAAAACGCCTCAAAACAAAATGGAAAACACAGCTCTTGACTGTCCCAATGTATAGTGGCAAAAATGCCCCAAAACCAAATGGAAAACGCAGCTCTTGACTGCCCCAATGTACAGTGGCAAATACGCCCCAAAACCAAATGGAAAATGATGCTCTTGACTGCCCCAATGTACAGTGGCAAAAAAGCCCCAAAACCAAATGGAAAACGCAGCTCTTGACTGCCCCAATGTACAGTGGCAAATACGCCCCATAACCAAATGGAAAACACAGCTCTTGACTACCCCAATGTACAGTGGCAAAAACGCCCCAAAAAAAATGGAAAACGCAGCTCTTGACTGCCCCAATGTACAGTGCCAAATATGCCCCAAAACCAAATGGAAAACGCAGCTCTTGACTGCCCCAATGTACAGTGGCAAAAACGCCCCAAAACAAAATGGAAAACACAGCTCTTGACTGCCCCAATGTACAGTGGCAAAAATGCCCCAAAACCAAATGGAAAACACAGCTCTTGACTGCCCCAATGTACAGTGGCAAAAACGCCCCAAAACCAAATGGAAAACGCAGCTCTTGACTGCCCCAATGTACAGTGGCAAAAACGCCCCAAAACCAAATGGAAAACGCTGTTCAAAACGCCCAAATGTCATTTAAAAGAAACGCAGATCATGAAGCCTTTAAAACTCAGATAAAAACACCCAAGGACATCAATAAAACACAGTCATTCCCACATTTAAACTCAGATTAAAAACACCCAAGGATATCAATAAAACACAGAGCATTAGCGCCTTTAAAACTCAGATCAAAACGCCCAAGGACCTCAATAAAACACAAGTCATTAACGCATTTAAAATCAGATTAGAAATGCCCAATATCTACAATGCATGCCATAAAAAAAAAAATGCCCAACACATACATTCTTCTCATGGCCAGAATGCAGCGATAACAATTTCAGACAATTGCCAGAATACCAACAATATCCATCTCGGCTAATTGCCAAAACGCAAAGATAACTAATAAAGACAATTTTGGCATACAATGACAGCAATTCCAAACATCTACCCCACCAAAGGTTTCCATAACGTTATCACTGTAGCATACAAACGAACCACCATAGCTGAAGCAACATCTTAATATAATGCATCATAACCGCATAAGAGAATAACTAGACAGTTTACTCTACCAGAAATAAAATTCATACCGTTGCCACTTGCCCGCTTCTGAGGACGTCCCACGCTCCGTGCCGCTCCTGCTCACCGACCGCAGAAATCTCACCGGTACCTCCCAGCCAATCGCTAGGGGTACTCTGCTTCCCCCTTAGCCCACCCCGAGCCGCAAAGGGGCCACACAAGATCCAGAGATAATACTAGCTTCTCAGCTCGCCTCCAAGGCTGAGATACCACTCTCATACAACTGAGATAAACCCAACTCCTCACAAGCAATCCGTCAAGCCACAATCCGACAGCGTAACGTTATGCTAACCGTTCATCCCCTTCTTCCTTCCTTTCCCCTTCTTTTATAGAAATTTGAGACCCACCTACTTTCCTAAATCATTGTTTAATTAATTTTTAATGACAAACCTCTAAACATTCTCTACCGTCCAAGTGTCACTCATCCCTATGGTTTTTCAAAAATTAATTTCTTTTTAATAATTAAAAGACTCAATTCCCTCACTCCCCCAAAAATCGCTCCTTAAATTACTCCTAGGGTTCCTAGATCCCCTCTCATGCTTTTAATAACTTTCCTAAAATGAAGTTGCTGATTTTTAGTAATTCCTTAATTGCCGATTCCTTTTAGCTTTTTACCCTAGGTCTCCTACTTTCCATTATTAAGTTTCCTTTATTACAAGTTTCCTCATTTCTATTTTTTTTTTATTTCTCTCTTGTTTTATTTTTTTATCATATATTTTTTAATTATTTTATTTTTATTTTTAAAACCCAAAAAGATAAAAACACTCATAAAACCTTTCATTGTATTTCTAAAATCCTAACTTTTATACTCCCACACTTTAATTAGTTTATTTCTTCTTATCATTTAAAAACCATGGGTTTCAATTAATTTATCTCCCTCATTACTTTACCCCCCCAATAATTTAAGAAGACTTTAACTAACACATAGGAGGGTTTTAGTTTACGCCTTTGCGTTTATTTTTGCAGGGTCTACTCCTAAGGCTAGACCAAAATTTTATCTTAGAGATGTTTTTTTTTTTTAAATTAGGGTTAGATTTGAACTGGGTGACATTTTAATTAGGGGAGTTGTTTTGAGAATTTCTTCAGGCGTTAAGGTCTTAGGGTCATCTAGGCGGTCTCATCATCATCACCAAAGTGACGTGCCCTTCAGGACGCACTACATTCTCCAAGGGTGCCACTTGCCTTGTTTGCCTCTGCGACGCGACGTGCCCTTCAAGATGCACCACGTTCTCCAAGGGTGCCACTCGCCCACTTTTGTTTCTTTTACGCAACATGCCCTTCAGGATGCACCAGGTGCTCCAAGGGTTCCACTCGCCGACTTGACGGATTGGTAGACATCTATAACCCCTAGAGTCAACACTTTGCCAGGTGAACTTGTGGGAGACTAAGGGATATAAGGAATAAGGTCCCCGACTTATTGTATGCCCCTTAGAATCATCGTGAGCGACTGTCTCAGTCTGCCCTCACGGCATCGTGGATCCTCTCGAACTAGGTAATCGTTAACCTACAGTTCGAGCCACGGCGGGAGTGCTAGTAGGCTGTGGCAGGGATGTTGTCCACACCTCTCCCTCAATCTCTCTGGAAATCATGTGTGGCCCCTTTACTCCATATGTGAGTCTGGTCGGCAAGCTATCGTCAGCCTGCATCATCAACCATCATGTCAGAACATGTCAACAACATATCATCAATCAATAAATATCATGGTAAATAAAACAACTCAAATAGCACACTCCCTGACTCAATCCGGAGTCCAAGGGTTCCGTCGATGCCTCTGCATCCTCCAGGTCAAAAACCCTGCACACTCAAATAAACCGATTCAATAGCACCTGTATACATCAAGTAGTAAAACATCAAGTCATTTATCAGAATGCACCATAATCAAGCATAAATGTATTACTATCAGAAAATTCCAGATCACTTGCGAGCAAGTGTCCTGAAAGAATAAGTTTGTAAGTATGCCAGAGCGGGATGTTACACTCAACAAATGATTTCATATGCTCCTATTCTCTTTAAATATATTCTCAATATGAAAGCCCTAAATACTTGTGGTCCCATCATTAATGGGTACCAACTACCTAGAAGGCCTTATAAAGTGGACCCTTTTACATTAAATAGCTATCCACTATTATTTAATAAGCCTTATTCAAAGAGGATGGTTGCACACATCAATTGACAAAACCTTAGGTAGCATAAAACATGGAGGTTAGGGTAGTACCATATCATGCCCTCCCCCTTGAAAAGAAGTTATGTCCTCAAGGTCTGAGATGAGGAAATTGCTGCAAAATTGTTGTTGGTTCCTATGTGGAATCTTTAGGCTAGATATATTTCCACTGAATCAATACTTCTCAAATTATGTGATGGCATGATTGAAACTCTCTAGTATCCAATATTTCCTTCAATTGGGACAAATGGATCCTTCTTCATCAAGTTATGGTAAGTTGGTTTTCACCTTACACTTCAATTCCATGACCTTATTTAGAAAAGACTCAAAAACACGGGATGAATCTTGGAGTGGGTTGGAAAAGAAAACATATAGGCCACTTGTCCAATGTGTTAGATAACCTTATAGGGTCCATATAATTTTGGTGCTAATTTATAGTGTATTTTTCCTTTGAGTGATGTTTTTTTATAGGGTTGAATGTGAAGAAACACATGATCCCCTTCTACAAAACAAAATTTGGAGAAATGTTGGTCTGGTCATTGTCTCATTCTATGTTGAGCCATAATCGAATTGTCCTAAGTGTGAATAGAATGGATTATTTGGTGTATTATCCATTGCCTACAACTTGGAGGGATATAGTAAATAGGAAGTCACTAACAAGGGTTTATGGCCATAGACAACTTCATTTGGTGTCATTTCTATAGTTCCATGATAAGTGGTGTTCTACCAGCATTAAGAAAGGAGAATCCATTGTGCCCATTGGTGTCTTTTTTCATAAGAAAAGCATTGCAAATAGGTTTCTAAGAAATTGTTGACCCAATAACCACTTCGGTTTGACCATATGTTTTGGGATGATACATAGTGCTCATGTTGAATTAGGTACCCTAAAGTTGAAACAACTCCTACCAATCTTTGTTGGTGAAGGTAGGGTCCTTATTCGAGACAATGGAAGTGGGCATGTCATGCAACTTGAAAACCTATCCTTGAAGACTTGGGAAACTAAGGAGGGGGTAAATGGGTGTGATACGTCACAAAAATGACCATATTTGGAAAGACAATCAACTACCACCATGGTCACTTATTAGTTTCCCTCTCTTGTCCCCACTATAAAATCCTTCAAGATGTCAGTACAATATGTGTTGGGATTGACAGTGGTTGCAATGACCTTGATGTCTTCACTTTCTCACACTTGTTTCATTTGCAAGTTTCATAGGCTTCTACAAAATCGTGGAGTTATGTATGTTTTCATGCCTTCCTAAAAGAGTGAGCGATTATCTTTTTCATAGGTTTTATGAAAGATAGAGTGGCCCATTGTAGGTGATGAATGAAATTCCTCTAAGGCCTTCTATTTTAAGGTAGAATTAATTACCAAAACAATGTTCCCTTTATACCTCAATGTATCTTGATACCTATATACCTTTAGGAGAGTTGGGCTCTTCATGAATCCTTCCATTCTTGATGGACTTCCTCGATCCAAATTGGAACAGGTAAAGATAAGGCAAAGAAGGATCCGTGTTTTGTAAAATCTACAACAAGGGTTTGCAAATACTACAAATATAGTGGTTATGATAGATCCCATACAATAAATGGATATAAGTCATATAAAACCTACTTTATGAATAGATCCACATTCTACAAACCCTATTTTATATCATAAATGAAGAGAAAGAAAAGAAATTGTAGTTGTAACCATGACATAAATAGATATGCAAGAATGTAAATAATTATATATTACCCAATGGAAGCTATACTTACATACACCTGTGGAGGATTTCTTCAAGAGAATGGGCTCCTTGGCCTCCTCCTTGGGAGGGTTCTTTATGCTTCTCAAGTGTGTATCTTGGCTCCTCTCCTTATGGCTTAAAGTGATAGTGGTTATGGAAAAAAAATCTCATGAAACACAATGGGTGATATGGTTCTAGAGAAATTTTGGAAACACTTTATTACTTTCAATGGATGATGGATGAGAAAATGGGGGACACCTCTTGAATTTATAAGAAAAATAGTGGTTATCTTTGATATGGTCATTGTAATGAAATACTATTATTTTATGGTATCAAATTTAACCATTAGTAACTTATAGGGTTTTGGTATTTTATTTTATTTTATTTTTTTAGTTAATTTTAAGAGGAAATAAAATTACTTTAGGAAAAGTGGTTTCCTAAGTTAAACTAGTGGAAAATGATGTAAAAGTAGGTTTATACATATGATATCGATGCTATGAGTGGTTTATTTTGGTAAACCTAGTTTTTTGGTCTAGGTGATCAACTTTGGGTGATACCAAATGCCATTTAATGTATGAGGTTAGGAGCACATCATATGACTAAAATACATTATAGTTTTACTTTACCAAGAAATGAGACAACCAAGAAGAGAGAGGAGTGACATGGGAAGAAGAACCACCCACATAAGAGGCTGAAGGATACCACCTATCAACAAGAAATTCACAAGGTGGTGAGTTACATGATCTCAATAGGGATAGGGTAGGCATACCCATACTTGTCGAGATAACTCATGACAAGGAATACAATGGTGCACCTGGAATAAAGGGATTAAACTATTAGGGACCTAACCTCCCTAACACCTCATGTAGATAGAATAATATATTTTTCATGTAATAAAGACCGATATTAATAAATAAATCCTAAGAATAAGGATAATAAGTCAAATGTAAGAAGATCTAATAGAAGATTCCACTTCTAAAAATATCTTCGTCTAGATTGTTCTCTTGGCTAGATAGATTTAGTATAAATAGGAGTTGAGGGCTTGAGAAATGTTTATCTTGATAATTATTGTAATAGAGATCTACTCTATTGGAGGTTGCCCCCTCGAAGAGACAAGCGAACATTGCTTCCATTTCAATAAAGGTATCATTTTGATGTGCTAATTCTTTATATTTTGTTGTTCCATTGGTAATTCCTGTGATATTCTTGTTTCTGTTTAATATAACATAACTAGGTTCTTAACAAGTGGTATCAGATCAATTTCATGGGTATGAATTGTGGGTAATTTGTTTTTAGGGTAAAGACGTATTCTGACATCTTTAAGCTACAATGATCAATCGTTCAATGCATAAATCCGCGGTCGGGGAAGAATAAATGCAGGAAATACAAGAGGTTTTTAAGCTCGCATTGTTGGACACCCTTGTAACCCCCGTTGGTATCCTAAAACTCATTGTAGATCAACTGATCGACCGCCTGACTTCTCTAGTGTCACCAAGAAAAGAACTCACTAATATACTCTCTAGTACCTGGGTAATCAGGTAGTATGACTAAGGGTACACTCTAGCCTCCTTAGTTGGTTCCCTGAGATATTGGACCAAGTACTACTGTTCGACCCCACACGTATATCATAAAGATGTAGAACAGGGAAAACCCTTATCTATAGGAACCCTGAAAAAAAACCTAACCCTTGGGAAAAAAACATAACAAACAATGAACATACAAGATCTAATGTCATGCAACCTTACCTCATGCATCCTGGTTGTGAAATTACTACACATTTCTTCTTGTTAATAATTTGGGAATTTCGCCACTGTAGTATTATTCAGAGCAGAGTATAATTTCATAGGAGTAAAAAACAAATGTTTGGGGCCTTCCCACACCCTTATTTGAGACTTATCCCATTGGATTCCTCTTTTCATCATGATTGCAATGATACCTAACATTTTTCATCCTTTTTTTTTCCTGTGGTTCCAACCCCCTCTCGACCCCCTTACTTGGTACCTATCCCATTATATTCCCATTTTCTCCCCAATCATTGTGATACCCTTCTCCCATAACCACTTTTCTATGTGGACCCACCCACCCCCTTCCTATACCCGCTTTCACCATGGCCCACACCTACAACCAAGATCTTGAAGCACGCCTCAATACATTGTCATCTTATTTCTACATGACCCAGACAAAATTATGACAACTCAATTCCAATATTTCCACCATCAATTCCTCCATGAATTCCACCATTGAATCCAAAATGGAATCCCTGAAACATGACATGGAAATCCAACTTGAATCCTTTGTGAGCCAACTCTTAGCCAAACTAAATGTCCCTAGAGGCTTTCCCTCATCTGATCAACCTTTTCACCTTGAAGGTGATACTTCCTCCACTTACCAAACTTTTCAATCCAATCACTTTCAATGTGACCTACGCCTTCCTAAAGTGTATGTGAAAAAATTTAATGGCTCAGACCCCATAGGTTGGGTCACCCAAATGGAACACTACTTGTTAGAAAAATAGGACCGCAAAGAAATAAAATAAAACAAATGTGGAAACAAAACACAAAATATACACAATACAAGAGAGACACAGATTTATGTGGTTCACCCAGTGTGGGTTATGTCCACTAGAGAAATTGCCACTTCCTTCCTTTATTATTATCCAACAAATGAAGGGATACAACCTACAACAAAACCCGCTATAACTTCCTCTTCTTTCTCTCACAGTCTCCTCTCTCAGAATACAAAATTCGCCATCAATAATAGCCACAATACATTTCCCTCATAAAAGAGGGTTGCCTTCTAGGGAAAAAAACCCTAACATAATCTCTACCCTTAGACCTGCGACCTTATAATGAACGGTCCAGATTTACAATGGAATTACAATAAACATTTGCAAGGCAATTTTTCCTTCGGGGGATTCTCCCCCGAACCCCCGTTGGGGGCTCGCTTGCCCCCAGACCCCCCAGCTGGGGGGATAGCCCCCCCAGACCCCGCAGAGGGGGTACGCCCCCTCTGCACTCCCCCGAATGGAAGAGTGTACATACTGATGGGGTGTAAATACTTCATGGGGTATAAACACGACTGAAAGCAAGGACCTCTGAATCAGGAAGATAATCAGGCTCCACAACCAACACTACTTATCTTTGCACGACATTATCAATGAGTTGGTCAAACTCCATTATGGTGTTCTCCATTTGGATCCTGAACGATGGCAATGACATAAAAAGGAATTCCAAGGGTATGTGGCTTGGACACAGTTTTTTGCAAAGCTTTATGACCAATTTGACACCGACACTCATCATTTAGGTCGTTTGACCAAGTTGAAACAAATTGGCCTAGTGGAAGAGTTTATAGCTACCTTTCAACATTTTTCTTTCAAAACAGAGGGCATAACATATGCTTTTTTCAGGGACTAATTTATCAGTGGCCTCAAGGATGAAATACATGCCCATTTCCTCATGGCTCACCCCTATACTTGGTTGGAAGATACTAAAAGGGCCAAGGATGCACAACAAGTAGTCTCATCCCAAACCATAAAACACACTTTATTCCTCACTCTAAACCCACCCTTATCAGCCCTCCTACCACTCCCCTTAAGATCTAGGAAATGACTTGGGCTGAAATGGATGAACGCCAACTTAAGGGTCTTTTTATAATTGTGATGACAAGTATTTTTCGAGGGACACATGTAAGGAATATAATATTTTTATGGATATGAATGAATATTTTTTTGAATAAGAACCCAATGTTTCTCATGTACCTGAGCTACCCCCACCAACTGATCTTAATATGCCCTCTAATCCACCAGAAGTTGAACCACTCATTTCCATAAATGCAGTCACTAGTTTCTTTGCTCCCCAAACCCTCAATTTAATTGGCTACATTAAGAACCAAAAAGTCATAATTCTCATTGAAAATGGAAGAACCCATAATTTTATTCATCATCGCATTTCCCAAGAAGTCAATTGCTATATTCGTCCACTTAATAATTTCCAATTCATGATTTCCAATGGGGGTTCCATGAAAAGTGGAGGGCGTTGTGAAAATGTGCACCTACAAATTGGTCAGTACCACCTGAAATATCATATGTTTTCTATTGACATGGGTGGTTGTGACATTTTACTTGGTGTTGAAAGGTTACACACTCTCGGCCCTATCACCATGGATTTCCATAAATTAACGATGCAATTCCAACAGGAGGGCCAACAACACCAATTCGAAGGCATCACAACAGGGTAAAAAAAGATCATCATTTCCCACCGAATGGAAAAGCTCCTTAGAAAAGGTAATTCTGGAATTATTTCCCAACTTCATTCCATTCAAGTAATTGAGACACCCTCTATCCATACCGACCTCCAATCTATCCTCTCCCAACACCAAGCTATGTTTCAAAACCCCTAGGGACTTCCCCCTTCTCGAGGTGTCCATGATCATTCCATTCCTCTCATTTTGGGCAGTCTTCCTCCAAATGTTTTCCTTATCATCATCCCTTCATCCAAAATAATGAAATTGAGAAGATTGTTCAAGAATTGCTAGAAACTGGTGTCATCCATCCCATCACTAACCTCTATTCTTCTTCATTCTTCATGGTACTCAATAAAGAAGGTGCTTGGAACATGTGTCTTTATTTTCACCTCGTCAACAAACTCACCATCACAGAAAAATTTCCCATTCTTGTCATTAATGACCTTTTGGATGAATTAAGTGGTGCTCAATATTTTACCAAACTTTTTATCCACGCTGGCTACCACTAGATTCGTATGAAAGAGCAAGACATTCCCAAGACTGCATTCTGAACTCATGAGGGTCACCGTGAGTTCTTGGTTATGCCATTTGGCCTCTGTAATGCTCCCCCCACTTTTCAAAGTCTCATGAATCATGTATTCTTTCCTTTGCTCTGTCATTTTGTCCTAGTTTTCTTTGATGATATTCTCATATATAAAAAAAATTGGCAATCCCATCTTTCCCATGTGGATCAATTTCTACAACTATTGTCCTAGAATTTTGTTTTTCTTAAGCAATCTAAATGCGTTTTTGGAGCATGGATGATTTTAGGGGCTAAATTTCGCTCATGAGCTAATTTTCCATGGTTTTTCCCAAAAAAAGATTCGCTATTTTAAAAATGATTTGCCCAAATTATGTAGGATAAAATTATTTTACCTTAAAAATTGCCAAAACTTTATACAAATTATATAAAATCCTTATAAATTTGAATATTTTTACAAAAATATCGCTAAACATTTTATAGTTGGCATATGAAGGATTAGTAAGATTCGCCAAGGTTTCTACATTTTAAAATAATTTTCCATCCTTAAAATCATCCTTGTTTTGGAGCCTCTGAAGTTGATTACCTAGGACATATTGTTGGCAAGGATGGTGTCAGGGTGGATCCAAAGAAAATTGAAGCTATGTAGGATTGGCCACACCCAAAAACTCTTAAAATTCTGTGTGGATTCCTGGGTTTGACAGGATATTCTCACAAGTTTGTTCAAAATTATGGAAAAATTGCAGCTCCCCTTACAACGCTCCTTAAAAGGAATACTTTCAGTTGGACTTCAACAACATACCATTCCTTCCAAGCCTTGAAAGCAGCTATGTGTACTACTCTTATCCTGACTCTCCCTGACTTCAACAAGACCTTTGTACTGGAGTGTGATGCCTCAGGGAAAGATATTGGGGTTGTCCTCATGTAAGATGGTCAACCTTTGGCTTTCACCAACAAACAATTTTCTGAGCCCCATTTGGGCCAATCTACATATGAAAAGGAAATGTTGGCTATTCTGCATGCTATGGATCTCTGGCATCCTTATCTCTTAGGGAAACACTTACAATCTAAATCTGATCATAAAATCCTTAAGTATTTTCTGGAACAAAGAATTTCTTCCCCGAAGAAAAAAAAAAGGGTAACCAAGCTGTTTGGATATGATTATGAGATCATCTACAAAAAAGGAAAATAAAATGTGGTGGTTGATGCTCATTCTAGGAAATATGAAGAAGACGATTGCCTTTTTTCCCTATCTTTCATTGTCGTAGAATGGATTTAGGAGGTTCACTAGGAATCATTACAAGATTCCAAACTTTCAAAACTGATTCAAACAATCTAGCAAGATCCACAAGCTTCTCCAGGGTACATGTGGCACCATGACGAGCTTCATTATAAAGGTCTCCTGTATTTAATCAAACGGTCGAACCTTAAATCCATAGTTCTATCTGAGTTTCATGCTTCATCTACAACTTGGCATTCTGGTTTTACCAAAACCTATGAACAGGTCAAACGTTCATTTTTCTAGGATGGTATGAAACATGACATCTGTACCGTCGTGGATGAATGTGATACCTGTCAAGACAATAAGGGGGAGAATATCAAATATCCAGGAACATTCCAACCGCCTCTGATTCCACCTACTATTTGGACACATATTTCTATGGAATTCATTTTTGGCTTACCTAAATCAAGCAATAAGTCAGTCATCATGGTAGTTGTGGATGTTGGATTACTGAGGGGGGGGGGGTGAATCAGGAATAAAGATTTTTAATCCTTTTAACCAAAGTATGCAAGTGTTATTTATCTTTATGATCAATATAGAATTATCATCCAATAAGTGTAGAGTAAATAAACCATGAATATATGAACAATCATACACATACATAGTACACCGATATTTTTATGTGGAAACCTAATGTGGGAGAAAACCACATAATGTTTTTTCTTATTTGTCTTTAAGAATTACATTCATTGGAAGCACCAAATTCCTTTTTTTTCCAGCTACAAATGGAAGGAGGCTCTGATCCCCTATTTTTTAGGCTACAACTTGAGGGAAGATCCAACTCCCCAATTATTTGGATACAACCCCCTATGTTATCCGAATACAACCAGAAGGTGGATACAACCACCTATCCTTGCCTCGTCCAACCACTCTGAAATATAAGTGCCAAATTTAGAAACTAAATATGTCACTGTGACAACTTGTTATGTCAAATCTGTCACTGAGAAAGTATACTCGTCAACCAATCTGATATGATCACATATACCTCAAACACTATACCACAAGTTTGTACCTCAAACCATGTGCTAGAAACTGACTGTTATACAACCTCTATTTGTACCAATAACTTCAACAACATACCTCAACCATGAACCAATACAAAAGTTCAGTAGATCAGCCTCAGATCAAATCTACAACAAGCCCTAAACTTCCAAGAAGGCATCCAACATATTTACATGGAAAAACCTCAATCAAATTCATAAATTCGGGATTACACATATGAAAACTATACCTTTTTTCTTATGCTTCTGCGGTTTTTCTATCGTGATTCTTCTTTCGCGAATCTGCTGTCGTGATTTTTCTGCCGCACTTTTTTTGCTATGGTTTTTCTTCCGCTGTTAAGCCCTAGACAAATCCCCATGATATGTATAAAACCCCTTATTATGCCCTAGATATTGAATTATTACATTTCTATTAGGTTAGCTAGAACCCTTCTTTGCACCCGTTCATTTTAATTGTTAACCTTTGTCTCATATATATATATATATATATATATATCAAGGAGATCTAGTATTAGGATCATATTATCTCATATCATATTGTGTTATGAAGTTTATACATTGTAAAGGATGATTCCCCCTTGAAGTGGACTGAATTTTGTTGATTTCTTATCATTTTTAAGGCGTTGGGTCATAACATTTGATATCAGAGATCAAGGTCTTGGGGTTTCGTTGATGCATCTAAGACACATTGAAATTTTCACTATAACTTTTTTTCTACATTGTTTCAAAATAAACGCCTTGGAATATATTTAGTAGATGGATCAAGGTACATGGGGTTCAATTTTTAGCTCCTGAGGATTTATACTTTCAGAGATATAGTCTATTTAAGATAGGGTTCTGGAATCATCTTGAATTTAGTCATCGCAGAATTTTCACTATAAAAGTTTTTTTGTGACGTTTTAGACACTAAAAACTAGAGGAAATCCATATAAATTATCAAGGTGTTTGTGATAAAAATTTCAACTTCTAGGTCATCCTAATTTTGTAGATACACCTTATGTAAGATAAGGTATTTGACTAGTCATATTAACTAGTCTCAAACAAGTGTTCCAAGTAAAACAATGATATCTTCTTCTGTGGGTATCCAAATTAAGTGAAACCAGTTGAATTGGACAATGGATAGTATTTAGTATTTCATGTGCCATTTTCAGAATAAAATATCATATATTGTGCGCTTGGAACACTTTACAAGTACGCTCTCCTGGAAGGGACAAAAATCAGCAAGGTGTGGGGAAGTTACCATAACTTCCACTTGGCACATACAATTTTGATCCGACTTGTGGAATTAGAGAGAGGACATATCATAGAACTATAGAATAAACGTTCAGACCCATAAGTGAATTTTTTTATAGATACACCAGAAGAAAGGTCAGCCAAGAGGAAAAACTCCAAATTAAGGTTTTTAAAGGTACATAACTTACAATTGGCATAATTATTTTTGGAATATTTGTTTTAGGTGACTTGAAACTTGTGATAAATATATAATAGAGGAGTATTATTATTATTACTCCATATGGGTCCCAAAAAGGTGACAACACCTATTAAACCTCCAGAAGTCTCATCTATGACTTAAGAAGAAAATGAGGACATACATAATAGGTTGTCCAAATTGGAGGAACACATTAAGAATGTGAGTGAAAAGTCTAATAATTAGGTAAAATCACAAAGACAAATTCAAGTAATGGAAGGGAAGATGAATGGAATGGAAAACAATATGGAGGGTATGAAAAATAATATGGATGATATGGAAAATAAGATGGAAGAAAATAAGAACGACATAAAAATAGAAATACAAAATTCCATGAAGGAAATGCAAAATATGTCTTCCATGATATCTCATGATATAGATGGGAGATTCCCTAAAGGAGACATCAAAATGGAATGGACTCATGAAAATAAAGGTAGTACACATGTTGAAAAAACATCCAATAATAAGCCATTTAGTGAATCTAAATCTAATTGTGGAGTTAATTATGGTGGGGGCCCTAAATTCAAGTTTCCGAAAATTGAATTAAAGAAGTTTGATGGTACATAGGTATTTAATTGGGTGAACCAAATAGAGAAATATTTTGAACTACATAATATTATGGATGATAAGAAAACGATTCACATAGCAACCTTGAACTTTGAGATAAAACCATATCAATGGTATCAATGCATAGTGAAAAGGCAACCCCCTTTATATCACTACACTTGGGGTTTATTTACAAGAGACTTAGAAACACAATATGGGAAAGTTTGGGAACAAGACTACTTCAGTCAATTGACAAGAATCAAGCAATTAGGTGATATTTAAGAATATAATTCAGAATTCCTGGTACTTGCCACAAGGGTGGATAACCTTAGTGATGAACACTTGCTGGAAGCTTACATGGCTGGATTAAAATAAGACATTAAACATGAATTTTTCTTAAGACAAACTACAAGCATTATGGAATCTATGCAAAATGCTTGTCATATTCATGACAAAAATAAGGCTACACACAAGTATAGAATTGGAGGAAAAGATCGTTTTGGGGGTCATAAGACAACGATATCTCAACCAACAAGGTTGACACCTCGACAAATGGATGGAAGAAGAGAAAAATGACTATGTTTCAATTTTGACAACAAGTACAGTAAAGGGCATAAATGCGGTGAGAATAAATTATTCTACATAGACTGTGAAGAGGAAGAAAATAGTCTACCTAAACCAACAAGGTTGACACATCAACAAATGAATGAAAGAAGAGAAAATAGACTATGTTTCAATTGTGAAAGAAAGTACAGTAAAGGGAATAAATGAGGTGAAAAGAAATTATTATACATAGAATATGAAGAGGAAGAAGATCAAGAATTGGAACCATCACGAGACCCAAATCTAGAAGATACTACCCCCACAATATCTTGTCATGCTTTGGTTGGTATCATTACTCCAAAAACCCTCAAGTTACAAGGATACATCAAAAAGAAAAAAGGTAACAATATTGATTGATTCAAGTAGCACCCATAATTTCATCAATTACAAATTAGAAAAAGATCTCAATTGTTTTGTGTATCCTGCACCAGAGTTTCATGTAATGATTGCAAATGGAGGTACCATAAATAATTCAGGGAAATGCCATAGTATTAAGCTCAACATGGGGGATTATTTTTTGGATAGACCCATGATTTCCATCCAAATGGGGGGTGCTGATGTTGTATTAGGGGTCTAATTGTTGCAATCAATGGGAATAGTGGCCTTTGATTTTCAAAATAGTTTAATGAGATTTTCCTCAAATGGCAAGGAAATTGAGCTTAGAGGTATCCAAGGGAAACCCTCTAAAGTGATAAGCTCTAATAGCATGGAAAAATTAATCAAAAAAGGACACTAGGGTGTAATTGTACAATTGTGCTCATTTGATGTTCAAACATCTATAGCCTCGGCTCCACCAGATCTCCAAATAATTATCAACAATCATTCCAAGGTATTTAGTGAAATGCCTAAGGGTCTTCCACCTACTTGAAACCATGAACATGCTATTCATTTGCAACCAGGAAGTGTACCACCTAACATTAGGCCTTACAGGTATCCATATGCACATAAGAGTGAGATTGAATGCATGATCCAAGAAATGTTAGAGGATGGCATCATTGAACATAGCCAAAGTTCTTTCTCTTCACCAATGGTGTTGGTTACAAAAAATGATGGCTCATGGCGTATGTGTCCATATTATAGACAACTCAATAAAATGACCATCAAAGATAAGTTTCCTATCCCCGTCATTGATGAATTATTAGATGAATTACATGGAGAAAAATTATTTACTAAGTTGGATCTTTGTTCAGGATACCATCAAATTAGAATGAGACAGAAAGACATTCCTAAAACAACTTTTAGAACAGATTAAGGTCATTATGAATTTTTTGTTATTCCATTTGCACTGACTAATGCACCCTCCACATTTCAAAGCTTGATGAATTCCATTTTCAATCCCTTCCTTAGAAAATTTGTGTTAGTATTTTTCGATGACATACTAATCTACAATAAATCTTGGGAAGAGAATGTACAATATGTTGACAGAGTATTACAACTATTGGAAGAGAAACAACTTTATGCAAATCCTTCCAAGTGTGCCTTTGGGGTTCAAGAAGTGGAATATTTGGGTGATATTGTATCTCCTAAAGGTGTAAAAGTGGACCCTAACAAAATTAAAGCTATAAGGGAATGGTGAATTCCCAAAACCTTGAAGAAACTTAGAGGATTCTTAGTATTGACAGGTTATTACCAAAAGTTTGTCAAGAACTATGGTCAAATAGAAACACCTCTAACAACATTATTTTAAAAGGAAGCATTTTCTTGGAAAGAAGAAGAAACCAAATCTTTTGAAAAACTTAAGGAGGCTATGTGTACAACCCCCGTCTTGACCACATCTAACTTCACAAAAACATTTATTGTGGAGTGTGATTCCTCAGACCATGGAATTGGTGCAGTTTTAATGTAGGAAGGAAGGCCCCTTTCCTTTGAAAGAAGACAACTTAATGGAAAAAACTTAGTCAAACTTGTTTATGAAAAATAAATGTTGGCCATACTACATATAGTTCATAAATGGCGCCCCTACCTAATAGGGAGATAGTTCAAGGTAAAAATAGATCATGACAATTTGAAGTACTTTTTGGAGAAATGATTATCTTCATAAGAGAAACAAAAATGGGTTACAAAGATGTTGTGTTATGACTTTGAAATTATATAAAAAAATGGAAACCATAATGTTGTGGAAGATGCCCTTTCTAGGAAAGAAGAAGAAACAAAAGGTTCACTATGTGTTATTTCTATGGCGCAATCGGATTGGGTGGAAGAAACAAGGATAAAATGGAATCAAGATCAAGAGGTTTGCAAGATCATTAAAAAACTACATGAAGACCCCAGTTCAGTAAATTTTTTTATATGGAAGAATGATTTTCTATGGTATCATGATCGCCTATACTTATGTAAGAATTCCCAACTCAAACATAAAATCCTTATGAAATTGCACACTTCTCCTATAGGGGGACATTTAGGATTCTTGAAAACATACCACAGGGTCAAGAAGGATTTTTTATGGGAAGGTCTTAAAAATTATGTTCAAAGGTTTGTGTTAGAATGTCTGGTCTGCCAATAGAATAAGAGAGAGATAATCAAGACTGCAGGTCTCCTGCAACCATTAGCTATACCAAGCCAACATTGGGAAGAAGTTTCCATGGATTTTATTACAGGTTTACCAAAATCAGAAGGAAATACCATCATCATGGTAGTAGTGGATCGACTAACAAAGTATGTCCATTTTTTCTCTCTTTATCATCCTTTTAAAGCAATCATAGTAGCAACAACATTCATGGAAACAGTTCAAAAACTACATGGAGTCCCCAAGATTATTGTAAGTGACAGAGACCCAATTTTCAAAGGAAATTTTTGGATTGAATTATTTTCTTGTTTTGATACTCAATTGGCTCATAGTTCATCTTACCACCCTCAATCTCATGGGAAAATTGAGATTGTGAATAAATGTATAGAAGTATATCTTCATTGATTTACATCCTATAAATAGACACAATGGGTCAAATGGTTTCCCTTAGAAGAATGGTGGTACAACACATCCTTCCATACTTCATCCAAAATGTCCCCATTTATGGCACTTTATGGATATCATCCTCCATCCATCACATAACCCTTGAAAGGGAATACTAAGGTTCAAGTAGTGGAGGACCACATAGGGAACCAACAAGAGGTCCTAAAACTGTTGAAGGACAACTTGGTTATGACACAAAATAGGATGAAACAAAAATCATATCAATATCGCAGGGAAAGGGAATTTGAGGTGGGGGATTGATTATTTCTAAGGCTACAACCATACAAACAAATGTCCCTCAAGCAACAAAAGAAGGACAATAAAATAGAACCCAAATACTATGCCCCCTATAAGGTTTTTCAAATGATTGGAAGTATGGCTTACAAATTGGAGTTGCCTCTGTCTTCACATGTACATCCAATATTCCATGTTTCCTTCTTAAATAAGGTCATCGACAACAAGATATTGGTACGAAATTTTTTACCAGAGCTCAATGAAGAAGGAAAAATCAAACTAGAGACAAAAATAATTCTTGAAACGAGAATTAAGCAGTTGATAAATCGAGCAATTACAGAGTACCTCGTCAAATGGAAGAACCTACTAGTGGAAGAGGCAACATGGGAATATGATTTCTTCATGCAGAAGCATCCGTGGTTAGAAAAGTATTGAGAAAAACACTTGTTTGAAGGGGATGAGCATGTTAATCCCTAGAAAAATCCCCATGATATGTATAAAATCCCTTATTATGCCCTAGATATTGAACTATTAAGCTTCTAAGTATAGCAGGAGGAGCACGACAAGGTATGTTTTTACTATAGGTGGAACAACCGTAAGTTGGATTTCAAAACTGCAAAAGGTTGTTGCACTTTCAACAATAGAGGCATAGTATGTTATTGCTATAGAGGCTAGTAAAGAGATGATTTGGTTACAAAGGTTTATGGAGGATTTGGGAAAGAAGCAGGAGAATAACATGTTATACTGCGACAGTGAGATTTCCATTCATCTTTCAAAGAAATCAACCTTCCATTCAAATACTAAGCATATACAAATCAGGTACCATTTCATATGATTCGTCTTGGAAGTTGGACATTTGAAGTTGGAAAATATACACACTAGCCAGAATCCTACAGACATGTTAACAAAGGGAGTAACCAGGGAGAAAATGAGTTCTTGCTCAGTTTTAGTTGGTCTTCAAACATGAAGGTGAATATGAGAAATTCTCCAGGTCCAAGAAGGATCATATTCCAGCATATACAACAATGGTGGAGTTGTTGAGATCAGTCTCTAAGTGGGAGATTGTTGGTTGTGGAGCTTGATTATCTTCCTGATTCAGAGGTCTTTGCTTTCATCCGTGTTTATACCCCATGAAGACATTACACCCCGGAAGAATGTACACTCCTCCACGCAGGGGAGTGTAGGGTGGGGCTTACCCCCCTTGTAGGGTCTAGGGGAAAGAGGGCCCCCGACAGGGGTTCGGGGGACAGTGTTCCCTGATGGGAGAAGTCTCCGAAGGAAACATTTCCGTGTAAATGTATATTGTAATTTCATAGTAAATATGGAACATTCATTATAAGGTCATAGATATGACGATAGAAGTTATGTTAGGGTTTTTTTCCCTAGAAGGCAACCCTCTTTTATGAGGGAAATGCATTGCGACTATGTGTCATTGTGAATATTGTATTCTAAGTGAGGAGACCGTGAGAGAAAGAAGAGAAATTTATAGTGGGTGTGTTGTAGGTTGTATCCCTTCATTTTGCTGGATAATAATAAAGGAAGGACCTGGAAATTTCTCTGGTGGATGTATAGCCCACACTGGGTGAACCACACATATCTGTGTCTCTATTGTATTGTGTATCTTCTGTGTTTTATTTCCGCATTTGTTTTTTTTTATTGCTCCACAATCTTGTTTTCTAACACATTGTTATAACCTACTATGCTTTAGATAATAACCATTGAGGATACTAAAAATATGATTGTATAAACAACTCATCTATGTTGCATTCGTCAAAATCCTACATTTAGCATTGAGATTAATAGGTAAAAATAAAGAGTATAAAATCAACTTTGTATATTCCAAAATTCAATTTTATAACCTACTATACTTTAGATAGTAACCATTGAGGATAATAAATATGATTGTATAAACAAACCATCTATGTTACTTCTGTCAAAATCCTACATTTAACATTGAGATTAATAGGTTAAAATCAAGAGAATAAAATCAACTTTGTATATGTCAAAACTCATGTCAATCTAGAAATCTTGGAAGATATAAAGCTAGGTAAGTCTATGTTGTCTCTTAAATTATTTAAAATTGAAAATAAAAGAAGTTTTTAAATACACCTTAGAAACACATTTTTTAAGAACACCAAATGGTTGTATAATTTGGTCAGGCATCCACTCACGTTCTCCACCAATTTCAAAGTTTTGTAGTTGATGCAGGAGCATCACCAACATCAAGCGAGCCAGCGCGGAAGCAAAGGATAGCTGGACAAGCGCCAGCACAAATTTTGAAATTTCCTTGGAGTTGATGCGCAATCTTAAATGAAGTCATTAAGAAGAAGTGCATTTGTAAATTGTAAATGGACCTTGAGCCATTAACTCTCGTCCTTAGTAGGTAGAAGGCATTTAAAGTAGTTAATGCAGGTAGATAGAATTTAATTCTAGATTAGATTGTTTGAGAGCGCAAGAGGGAAATGAGATATAGACACCCTCATTGTGTATTGTAACATTATTATGAGCATTGCTGAGAAGAGCAAGAGCATGCAGAGAACTGTGTAAGAACACCCATGTACATATATTTGGATTAATAGAAAGAGGTTGATTCAAATTCATGGTTTTGTGTTGTTCTCTGTGTATTGATGCTGCATGATATGCTCATGAATCTTTGCTTCTTGTTATACATTTTCTTTATATGTTGTGTATATGATTTCATGTTTTAAGTTTGAAGTCTGAAAGGAAGAAGGAATGAGTTTCAATTGTTTCTCTATCTGAGCAAGAGTTCCTACAAGGAGTGCAGTCGAAGTGTCTGCAAGGAGTGCATTGACAGAGGGTTCAGATAGAGTAACTTTTGTTCTCGTTCATTCAAGAGTGCAGTTGAGCATAGGAGCCGTGCAAGGAGTTCTCAGGCCGAGTGAAGTTCAGGGTTGTGAACCTGAGTAAGAGTTGAAGGATTGCTACTACAGGTGTGCGTAGGGTCGAAGGAAGTTCAACACTTGGAAGTGTCTGAAGGCTACCGCAAGGAGTGTGTGCAAGAGTCTTTTCTAAGGCTCAGAGTCATAAGAAATCTCAGGAAGGATAAGGTCTTATAAGTTGTTGAAGGACAATGTAGGGAAGCTGTGACTGGAAGTATTAAGAAGCGTCACAAGTTTGCGCGCAGGTGAACAAATCTTCGCGGAGGAACACTTGGTCATTCGCAGAAGTCATGAGGAAGAATGGACGGTTGGTATTCTCTTAGGAGGATTCGCGACATTCCGTGAGACGTTAGATCTCACACAGGTGCAGGGGAGATACAACGACATATTCTCTAAAGGTTCGAAGCTCAGGAGGTGTAGGACCGTAGATCCGAGTCACAAGGACTGTCGGATTTACACGTGAAATCGTGCATCGGGGTTTCGTGGGTTGAAGTCCCGTAAACATAGCAACAGAAATCGCGAAATCGCGAAATGCGATATCTCGACAGCCAAGAGGATTGTGTGGTCCACAGTGGAGTCGGCGAGTGGACAGGTGGCACACCATTTCGGGGTTTCATGGTGGGAAGTTCCGAATCATATGCATTAGGATTCATGATATTGCAAACTCCGAAATGCCGATGGAGTGAAGGCGTTGAAAAGTCAAACTCGTGATTATATCGGAGTTTCGACATATCGGGATTCGGGAGTCGGTAAACCAAGTTACTCAACATCACGATCGCCAAAATCGAGATAGAAAAAGTCCCAAGAAGGTAAAGGAAAAGGTCAGTGGTGACCATTGTCGGGGTTCAGGGATTCGAGAGTCCAACGCTTGACCACAGACCTCGCGAAGTCGCGAAGTCCGATTCCCAATTGTAAAGAGGGGGTCCAGAGAGAGATTGCCGTGGGTGCATATTTCTCGACAGGGAATTAGAAGAACATTAGAGTTCTTCGGGCTGTGGAAGAAGGAAAGATCTTGTGTCGATGGGGACCTTTTGGCCTGCGGGTTGAGGGCGTCGGCGTTGGTGTCAGTAGTGATCGTTGAGTTTTTGTGCCCAATAATCTATGAAACAAAAGTAGCAATCCAAAGTAAATATAGATTAGAAAAACCTTCCACTGATTTCTATAAAAGAGTTTCTTTTGCACTGTAAACATGTTGAGATTTCCAAAATATACATGAACAATTTCAAGCAAGGCATTGCAAAAGACAACCATATAACAACCAAAAGCCTATTAGCTAGAAAT
Organism: Picea engelmannii; assembly: GCA_009831015.1. NCBI lineage: Eukaryota > Viridiplantae > Streptophyta > Pinopsida > Pinales > Pinaceae > Picea > Picea engelmannii. The sequence continues at coordinate 632,383 of ML777784.1, forward strand.
CATCTTTTCTATACATAATAAATATGTAAAGTGAATAAAAAGTAATCCCTTGGAAAGTGAAGCATAAGGCATCCCCTTCTATGCACTTGATTCATATGTTTTGGTAGCCTCTCTGCATGTTTTCTTGTTTTCACCCCTTACACTTCTTATTGAAACTTGGAGGAATAACAATACCTTCAAAGTTAAAATCAAAATGCAATAATATTTAGTTTTTGGAGTTTAGATGGACAATTCATTATTATTATTGTAAGTGCAATTTCATGTCGTTCTAATTCTATAATTAGGTTGTGATATATGTGAAATCCATAGTGTAAAATTTCTCCATTTAAGAAGTGCTCTGTGAGATGCATTTCATCACTCTCTCGTCATACTATCATTGGCCATCTACATACAAGCTAATTTAAAAATTTAGAAAAACTCATATCCATCTAGTGAAGGTACATTTACATTGTTAATAAGATTAACTCCGAGGGAGGAGAGGGCATATTCAATTAAATTCATGTATAATTGACTTCCAATTATATTTTGAGGGGAATATTCAACTAAATTTGCACATCATTGAATTTCATTTATATTCTTTCATTGAAAAACATTTAACCTCCTTAAATATGTTTCCAAACATGTATAATTTTCTTCCTTTCAACCAAGAATGTTGCTTGAGATGGATTTCATGCTTATAATTGTAAGTAACCTAAAAATCAGATCTTAGTTTATATTGCAAAAACAATAAAAAAACGTGATATACAAAAGCTTCAGATACAAATTTCATAAGTTATAATTTGGAAAGGAACTATGCAATCACAAATGATCCGTGGGTATGGACTACATTATTTCTATCACTTCAAGGATTTTTTCAATAAATTTCAAATATAAAGAAAACATGTGAACCTCAAATTTCATCACTAGATCAACCAAAATATAATACACATTCCATAATTTCAAGTTTTAGTTTGAAAATACCAACGAAGCAAGCTTAGAAGATAATATAAGCTCTTTTGATTAAGGTTGGTTTCCATTGATGTCAACCCTTGAAGAAAGCCCCATAGAACAAAGGTTGGGTAATGGACCCAATATTGTTTGATTTAAAGATGAATCATTATTTTCTTGTCATGGTTGATAATAATTACAAATGGATGAACTCCAAAGTGGTCCCCTTATGGTGAAATCCCTCATGGGAAGATGCTTTGCCGATTGAGTTATCCTAGAAGTATGGTTAGAAAACCCATGATTATTTGTGGAATAATGAGATGAAGGTCAATGAATTTTTCATTGAAACTATCCTATATGGATATCTCTTTTCATGCCATTTCCGGTGGTATGTGGAACGTCACATAACTCCTCACGGTTAGAGAGTTATGACCATGAGAAGTTGGAGAACCCATGTTTGGGTAATGGACCCAAGTTTGTTTGATGGATAATGGTATGAGTTTTGATATATTTGCAGGTAATACTATTCAATATGGATGGTACATGTCATTCCATTTTTGATGGTATGTGGATTGTCACATAACTCCTCACAGTTTGAGAGTTATGGCCTTATGAAGTTAGAGGACCCTCTTATGTCATCTAGAAGCCCCAAAAGGTCAAAGTAGTCAAAGTGGTTTAAGAGATTTTAGAAGGTAAATAATAAAGTGAATTGATGAGTGTACTATAATTCAAAGTGAATACAAAATAAATTATTTAAATAATAAATTATTTAAATAATAAATTTAATGGAGAAATTAAAAGTGGGTTAACCCTAAAATAAGAAAAGTGGGCAAAGTGACCTAGAAGATGTTTTTAAGGAAGCTACTTGGAGAGTATAAATAAGAGGCAAGGATATATAATTTTAGACACACTTGAGCATATTGAATAACTATATGTGTCTGAGGTAACCAAAGGATATCTAATCCGAATTTCTGAGGGAAGGTGAAGAAAAGAAGGCCGAAATTCAAGGAAGGATAAATTCTTTTGATGATGCTTTCTATGGTGTGTTATTTATAGATCATCTAACCATTTTCACAATAACTTTTTTTCTAGAATGATTCAGACTGTGAAATTTCTATGCCATTGAGGAAACATATCCAATTATCTGTGGTAAAAATTAATCTTATGGGTCATTGTATTTTTGGAGTTACACTCCGTGGAAAATAGGGTTTGTGGCTAGTCCTGAAACTAGTCAAAACAAGTGTTTCGGGTAAAAACGTCATAACTTATTCATAACAGATCCAAATTCCATAAGAAAATTTTTTTTGGTTAGATTACAGTATTTAGTATGCTGTGTAACATTTTTAGATCTATTCAACTAATATTCCGTGCGGGGCACGCTCTACAAGGTCGCTCTCTAGAATAAGCTAGAATTCATAAAGGTATGCCATTTTTGCTATAACTACTTTTCTGAGAGGTTCCAAGTAGTGAAACCTCTATGAATTGCATAAAACACACTGAAGAACATTGTGTATCAGTTTCAGATCTTTATTCATTATAGGTACAAAGTTATGATTATTTCAAGTTAGGATTGTTGAGTAATCCAAAACTAGTCATGTGAGACTAAAGAAAAGTTTGATGTAAATGATAGTCTCTTGTTGTTTAAAGTTAAGGAAGGTTTATAGGTATGTGATCATATAAACCAGGTCTATTACAGATTTATAAATCATATTTGGATAATGAAATTGATGAGGGCTTTTGGTTGAGGTACAAGTTGGGTACATGGTTGAGACAAGTAGTTGATGAGTTGGCACATACATGAGGTGTATAGTTGATGATTTTGGTACATATTGATGAGTCATAGTTTATGAGTAGTTGAAAAATGATTGGTACATACTTGGTACATGGTTGGTTGCACTTGTTTATGGTACACATTGATTACAGATTGTTTGGTATAGGTTGGTGCAGGGTTGATACACTTGTTTATGGTACAGGTTGGTGCATGGTTGATGCACTTGTTTATGGTATAGGTTGATTATAGGTTGATGTATAGGTTGATGCATGGTTGATGCATGGTTCAGGTTTATTGGTATAGGTTTACAACGATATATCTCACAGTGACAGTGTGACAATGGTTCCATCATTCTACTTCTACTTTAGGGTGATTGGACGGGGCAAGGACATGTGGTTGTAGCCACCTTCTAGTTGTAGCTAAATAACATAGGGGGTTGTAGCCTCCTTCTAGTTGTAGCTAGAGAATTAGGGATTTGGAGCTTCCCTCAGGTTGTATCTTGAGAAACTAGGTGGTTGGAGCCTCCTTCCAGTTGCAACTGGAAAACAAACGAAGTTGGTGGTTCCAATGAATGTAATTCTTCAAGACATATAAGAAAAAGAATTCTGTGGTTTTCTCCCGATTTGGGTTTCCACATAAAACACTGGTGTACTGTGTATGTGTGTGATTGTTCATTTCTTATTGCTCATTATTGGATAATAATTCTACATTGATATAACACTTAGATTATTTGAAGAAAAAGGATTATAATTACGCTATTACTGATTCAGCCCCCCTCTCAGTAATCCAACAATTGGTATTAGAGCAGGTTCCTTTAGAAATTAGTTTAGCCACTGAAAGGTAGATCATGGAGAGTACCAACTTGTATACAAATGGAATACCAGAGTTTGATGGACAAAAGTATGCTTTTTGGAGCATAAGGATGAAGATATATATACATGCACAGGGATTTCAAGTTTGGAAATCAATTGTATATGGATACACAACACCAACAGTTCCACCAACAAATGTAAAAGAAGTGAAACTCGGTGAGAATAATTCCAAAGCCAAAAATGCACTTTTGAATGGTATCAGTGATACAGTATTCACCAAAGTTGCACATTGTAAATCCGCTAAAGAGATTTGGGACGAGCTTCGAAATATTTATGAAGGAGATACAAAAGTCAAAGAAACAAAGATTCAAACTTACAGAGGTTAGTTCAAACAACTACAATTGATGGAAGATGAGAATATTGCAGCCTACTTCTTACGATTCGATGAAACAGTGAATGCAATTGTAGGATTGGGAGAAGAAATCGAAGAATTTGTAATTGTTCAAAAGGTACTAAGATCTCTTCCTATGAAATTTAACCCTAATATATCAACACTAGAAGAAATATCAGATCTAAACTCAATAAGCATGGACGAACTGCATGGAATCTTCACAGCATATGAAATGAGAACTGAACAAGAAAATCCAGATGTAAGAGAAGCAGCCTTCAAAGCATCCAAAAGATCAAAGCAAAATAAAAAGGAACTAGAAGAATATAGAAACAACAGTGATGTCAGCAACAGTGATGTCTCGGAAGATGATGAAGGAGTGGCCAACTTCATCAAAAGACTAAACAAGGGAACCAATGGTAGGTATAGAGGTAAGCACCGACGATAGGTATAGAGGTAAGCTTCCTTTAATTTGTTTTAATTTTGATGGTATTGGTCATTTTTCTAACAAATGTCCTCATAAGAAAAAGAGAAATAATGAAGGTTACTCAAAAGGAAAAAATACATATAAAGGAAAAAGAACTACAGAGAAAGTTTTCAAGAAAATCTTATGCACCAAAGAAGACATCTCATCATCAGATAAAGATGAAATCAGTGACAGTGAGACAGGACGAGTTCTATTCATGGCAGTAAAAGACTCTGACTAAGAATACTCTGAAGAAGAATATGAAGAAGACGAAGAAGAATATGAAGAAGTCGAATAAGAAATTGAAGAAGAAGAAGTTGACTATCGAGAAGAATTAATGTGTGCCATAGAAGTTATCAGAAGAGAAAATAAGAAAAACAAGAAACTACAAGAATAAATAGATAAGAAAAAGGATACTCGAGAACTAGAACAAATGATCACAAAATTGAAGGTTCAAATAGAAGAAGATAAAATAATTGATGAAGCACTCAAAGAAAAGATACAAGAAAAGGACAGGAGCATTGGAAACTTGGAATGAGAGATTGCTGCACTAAGAAAGGATATTTAAAAGAAAGATATGTAGAATAGATCAAAAGTTCTGGATGACATTATCAGTAGTCAAAAATCTCATCTTGACAAGTTCAGACTTGGATACAATCAGACAGAAAAGGGATCAAGATCCAAAAGCAAGAAACATATCCAAAAAGTTATGCAGAAACAATCAAAGGGGATAGGAAGATATACAAGGAAGATTACAGGGACACTCCTCCACCAAGAAGATTCAGACTTCAGAATCAACAACATATAGATAGGCCTCAAGAAGAAGAAGGATTCATAAGAGCACCTCCTTTCAAAATATCTTCAATTCCCAGGTTGTTTGCACCCAATTCGTCACTAGGTGAGAAAATAAAAGGTGCTTACATGCCCAGTTGGGCTCTGCTAGGCATGATAGCTGTGAAAGGAAAGGTTAGAAACAGAAACAACAAAAATATAAACAAAAATTAAACTAAGACTAATTAAAACTATGAGCATATGAAGAAAATGAAAAATAAATACAAATGGACCAATATCACCAATGTATAAGCTGATCTATTGATGAAATCCAAAGGCACAATGAA
>ML777785.1:0-14046 GCA_009831015.1 Picea engelmannii
TTTGAGGAGGCCTCTAGTAGACAGGTATGGAGAGATGCCATGATGGAAGAGTACAATTCCATCATGAAGAACGATGTCTAGGAAGTTGTTCCTAGACCTGAGGGGAAGTCAGTGGTGACTTCCAGGTGGCTCTACAAGCTAAATCATTTTGTAGATGGTAGCATTGAGAAGTACAAAGCTTGCTTTGTGGATCGGGGGTTTTCAAAGGTTGAGGGAGTCGACTATGATGAGACCTTTGCACTAGTTGCTAGATACACTTCGATTAGGGCAGTGATCTCCATTGCAGCAGAGATGGGTTGGAAGATCCACTAGATGGATGTGAACACTACATTTCTGAATGGTCTTATTGAGGAGGAGGTGTATATTGAGAAACCATTGGGATTTGAGGTGCATGGGAGAGATTCTCATGTGTGTAGATTGAAGAAGGCATTGTATGGGATGAAATAAGCTCCCAAATCTTGGTATTCGAGGATAGATGCCTATTTGCAGCAGTTGGGTTTTGAGAAGAGTGAGGTGGATCCAAACCTATACTTCATTGTGGTTGGAGAGGATCCTCTCATTATTCTACTTTATGTGGATGATCTTTTCATTACAGGGGTAGAGAGACTCATCAATAGCTGCAAGGAGAGCCTTGCTTTAGAGTTCGAGATGACTGATAATGGACTGATGCATTACTTCTTGGGATTGGAGGTTTGGCAGGAGCCTGGACACATCTTCCTGGGACAGGGGAAGTATGTGTGTGATATTCTGAGCAGATTTCAGATGGGGGATAGCAGGCCCATGACCACTCCCATGATTACCAACTGGAAGAAGCTTCATGCTTCTGAGTCACAATTGGTGGATCCCACTTTGTATCATCAGTTGATCGGGTCATTGATGTATTTGGTCAATACCAGGCCAGATATTTGTTTTGTTGTCAACACTCTCAACCAGTTCATGGTGGAGCCTAGGAAAGTGTACTGGGTGGCAGCAAAACATGTGCTCAGGTATCTTTGTGGTACGGTAGATTATGGTTTGGACTATCATAGAGGAGATGGAGTTTGTCTAGTTGGCTATATAGACTCAGATTGGGCAGGATGTGTTAGTGATAGGAAAATCACTTCAAGGTGCTGCTTTGGAATGGGATCAGCTGTTGTGTCTTGGTTCACTTGGAAGTAGAAGTTAGTGGCTTTGAGTTCAGTAGAGGCTGAGTATATGGAAACTAGTCAGGCTAGTTGTGAGGCCCTTTGGCTTCGCAAGATGCTACTGGGATTGTTCGGTGTGTAGTTGAGGCCTACCATGATTTACTGTGATAATCAGAGTTGCATCAAACTCTTGGAGAATCTAGTTTTTCATGACTAGTCTAAGCATATCGAGATTCGGTATCACTTCATCCGTGATTATGTTCAGAGAGGAGCTGTGGTGCTACAATACATATCTATAGAGGAGCAGGTTGCAGACATACTCACCAAGGCATTGGGAAGAGACAAGTTTGTATTTTTCAGGGACAAGCTTGGAGTGGTGAGTAACACTTTCCTCGGTATGAGGGAGTGTTAAATTTTTAATTAAAATAAAGTACCAAGGAAAGTGTTTCTCTTCCCTAGATGCCTAAGGGGGAGAAAGTGCCTAATGTGGGTCCTAGTCATTTAATTTGTGAGATGCAAATTAAAAGGTGACTTTATGACTAAAGTGAGGGTGAGTGAAGAGACACCAAATCTCAGCCACCCATCTAATCTAATCTCAATCGTTAGATTAGAAAACCCCTCACCTTCCCTCATGAGGTCGATTAGGGAAAGGGGGCGCACCCATTCATGGGTAGTTCATTCATTTCTTGTTGAGAGAGAAAGAGAGAGAAGAGAGAGATTGAACTTGAGAAGAGAGACAACATTTGCTGAAGGAGAGCACGCATCCCAAGGAAAAGAGCAGCATGGATTTCGAGGCAGCAGGCAGCAAGGAAGAACAGGCCATACAATACGGATTTGAAGAGGTCGTACAACCATTAATGTGCACAGTTTTCAAGGTGGATAGCAAAAACGTTTTTTGAGAGTGTTGACATGCTTTTCAAGGCTGTCGTACAACATTAATTTAGCACAGAAAACGAGGAGCGTGCTAGGCACGATTTTCTAGGCAAGAAAATCTGTACAGTGCGTACGAACCTGCATAGAAATCAAGGGGCCGTACCACAGAAAATTTTGGGTGCACTTTTCAAGGTGATGGCATGTTTTTCAAGGCATTTTCCAGCTGCAAATTCCATACATTTTTGGCAGAATTTTGGGCACAAATTTCGAGACAGTCCATACAACATTAATTGCTGGGACAACCGTATAGTTGTACGGATTTCTGGTTCAGAAATCGAGGAGAAAAGCTACAGGAATGTCCAGATAAGTTTGTGTAAATTTCTGAAGATGAATATGCTGTAAAAGAAATTTCTGAGAAGCTCAATAATAATAAAAAGCCCTCTGTCACTGGTTTTCCCCTTGTGGGTTTTTCCAGGGTCGAAGTTAGACCGAAAATTCTTGTGTCTAAATTTTCTGAGTTTTGCATACTGTTGATATTTTATTTCTGCGTTGAAAACGATGTTCAGAATCCTCATGTTTCAGTTCTGAAGTTTATTTTCTGCTAAGTTTTTTATATGCTGAAATTGTGTTGAAACTGTGCTGAAACTGGGTTTGGGCATTTAACTTTGGATGAAAAATCAGTGAGATTGAAACTGGGTTGGGGTCTGAAATTTTAACACACTGGAGGACGATATCCATTTATAGAGATATGAAAGGACATCATGGGAGAAAACAAGTACCTAAAGTTGAGTTTTTTCCAAGACATAATATTTTTTGTTATTAATTATCTTTTGTCCTTTCCTGAACATGATAAACAATGTTTTCTTTACTTGTTGCATTCAAATGATGATCATGAGAATCTTGCACTTGTATATCCTTCTCTTAAATTTTTACATATATTTCCTCATTGTATCATTGATTTTGATCAAAATCTTCCATCTGAGCCATGTGTTAACCATAGCAAAGTTGATGAGCCTCATGAAATCAAGGATGATATCTCACCTCATGTACTTTATCCAACACCCTCCAAGATCCAATATAGATATTGACCTTTAAAATTACCTCACATCCTTCATAATTTTCCTCCAAAGCACTATAAGTACCTACCCGTGTTTGATGGAGAACCTAATTCCATCAGGGCTGAAAAACACATCCAAGATTTTGAAGATTTTATAGATTTGTTTGAGATTGATCATGAAGATATTTGTATGAGGGCCTTCTCTCAATCCTTGAAAAGGGATACCAAAGACTGGTTTAAACACTTGCGGCCAAAGACAATTAGCTCATGGGAGGAATTGAAGAATGTCTTTTTGAAATTTTGGGGCAAGAGGAAATATTTGGATCTACATCTTACAGAGTTCTATGCCTTGAAAAGGAAGAGAAATGAAACTATTTCTAAATCCAGTAGAAGGTGTTCCGGTATTTATTAGAAATTTCCCAAAGAGATTCAACCCACTGAAGTTGCTGCCATGCTCCATTATACAACAACCTTTCATCCAGATTTGTCTTTCCTTCTGATGGAAAGAAGATATAAGTCCTTACAACAAATGTTTAATGATGCTCAGGAGATTCAACACAATATTCAAGCATGTAAATATATTCGAACTGAGGAGTTGGATGCTAAAGAACATGACAATAAATATGAATAAAAAATAGTTGATTTGAACCTTGAGCAGAGGGTTAATAATATCAAATGTCCTCTTGAAGTTTTAAATGCTAGTTGAAGTTTTAAATGCTAATGATTTTGCAAAGGATTATATTCCACTTATTGAAAAAGAAGGTGATAATTTAGCTTCCGATCCATCCCATGATAAGCATGGGGTTGATTGTTTCATGTATTCATTTGTAGATAGTTAAGAAAATGAATTTTCAAATCATCTTGTTGAAGAGCAGGTTGATGTCCCAAGATTTTCCTTGTTAGATGACATTGAAGATGTTGTTGATTTGCATATATATGATGAATATGATGACAATTATGATGTTGACTTCCTAGAACAACTAGTTGCATGTTCTCTATTAGAAAATTTTCCTTTTCAGTAGTGCAATGAGAAAAATCAACCCACATATCACAGTTACAAAGAAGAATATGAATAAAGTACCGAATCAACTGAAGAAAATTATTTACCTTTATGTTTTTTTTCGTTTAAATTGTTAAAAGAAAATTTTAAGATCATCACTGAAGCAAATGAATGTATGTTGATTCCAAATCACATTGATTCTCTGGAACAAATTGACAAGAAATTGCAACATTATTCTAATGTGTTTGATGACCCTATTACTTGTTATACAAAAGGTTTTATCAATTCAAAATTGCAGCCAGTGGTCGAAGATGAATCTGAAAATGTAGATGATGAGGAGTTGAAACATTATGTTCCGAACTGTTTTGATATTGGTTTGAATTTGGATCCATGTCATCATGAGCAAGAAACTGATTGTTTTATGTATGCACTTGTAGACAACCCTAAATGTGAATTTGCAGATCATCTTGCAAAAGAACAAGCCACTCCCTCAATTTTCCTGTTTGATGATATTACAAAGATTTTTGGTGAACCCATGTATGATAAGTACAATGATGACTATAAGGTTGACTTTCAGAACAAGCAGTTGCACTTTCCAAATCTAAAAATGACTGTGTTCAATAATCCAAAGAAATCGAAAAATGTGCATATGACAACAATGAAGAAAATGAAGAAAGTTTTGAATCAGATGAAAGAACTTTTCCATTGTGTTTTGCTTCTTTCAAATTGTTGAAGATTTTTTTTTATAATATTTCAAATAAAAAATCCTCCAGGCATGAGGTTGAATATGAAGAAAGCAGTGGATTTGCCAATGAAAAATATCTTTAATTATGTTTTTCTTCCTTTGAATTGTTGAAAGTAAATCATGTGATAACAGATGAAGCAGGGAAGTCAGACTGCATTCATAGTGACACTGTTTTACATGAGAAAATTGTTATCAGCGAGGAAGACCAACAACCTTCTCAAGAATTTAATGACCGTGTTGTTGATTACATGGAAGGTTATTTCAGTTCAGATTTGCAGCCTGTGATCAATTACCATCTTGGAAATAAATATGATGGTCAATCAACGTCAGTGTTAGATATGGATTGCTTGCCAGCAGGTGTTTCATTTAAGCCAACAATGTCTGATGATTTAGAAGATTGTTATTTCCAACAGTCTCAACTGATTTTACAACCTCTTTGTTGCAATCAACAGGTTGAACTATATGAAAACAAGGACGCAGTGGAAGGGGTGAAACATGATTGTTGTTTTATGCATGTTTTGGAGGATCCATTTGCAGTTTTGTTGGAGGTGGTAAACAGTCCCAATGTTTTAAATTTTTTGAGATTTGAATTCATAGATAAATCTTTGAATGAATTATCAATAAACAAGATTTGGAGCAAGCATGTGCAAAGAAAGAAAACAGTGGATAAAATGCTTGCATGGTTGCATTGGCATTTCAATTTTATTTGATTGGTAGTTCATTTCAGTAGTTTAGAGTAGATAGGAGTGTGCAAAATAAGCTTGTTGGTCAAGGAGTTTTCTATTTGGGTTATCAGTAGTGTGTACATTCAGATTGTAGTGGTGTATTTAGCGTTCAGTTTTTCAGTTGAGAGCAGTGTACATACTTGGGTTTTTAGTGAACATTGGTGATAGGTCAGAGTAGGGTACACACATGTTTTGGGAGCAACCCAATGGATCAAGCATCGGTGTTGGGTATGTGTTATATTATTTGCACGAGTAGTAGTGTCTGAGCATATGCACCGTGCAGAAAAGGGGGCGAATTCCCCCCATGTGGGGGTTGGGGGGTAGTTCCCCCGAGAATTTTGTTTTTTGCCTCAGAAAACGTGTGACAAATTTTAGGTGGTTTGTTGGCACATGGTTTCTTTGCCGATGGTTTTCTATTTCTGGTTAAGGAATTAAGGTTGTTGACTAATCCAGGTCATTGGGTTAGGGTTTTGGATAACGTTGGCTCCTATATGTATATTGTTTTGTAAACAATGTATCACCATGAATGAATATAGAATATGTTGGTTTTCCCGGTTTGGGTTTCCAGGGGAAAAATCTCTGTGTAATGTTTGTATTTTCCATTGTATCTTTTCTGTTCTTTTACTGAATATTTGTTTGTAGTAGATATTGTACAAGGTTAAAATCTACATTTGGTATCAGAGCTTTTTTGTCTTCAGGGAGACACCTTTTTGGTCAAGGGTTTGGCTCGGGACTGTGATAAGCCTTGTTACATTGAGAGATATATGGTATTGTTTTTTCAGGTGAAAATAAATGGCAAGAAATTCGAATATGGAGATCGAGAAGTTTAATGGGAAAAGTTTTGAGATGTGGAAGCTCAATATGGAAGATCTGTTGGTGGACAAAGATCAGTGGATCATGGTAGATCCAGGTACTGCACCTACATGAACTTCAACAGATGACTGGAAAAAGTTGGATCAGAAGGCAAAGAGCACAATCCAACTGTGTCTCTCAGATTCAGTATAACTAAATGTGTCAGACGAAGCTACAACCTAGGATTTATGGGAAAAGTTGGGGAAGTTGTATCTGTCTAAGTCCCTAGTGAATAAACTATTCCTAAGAAATAAGTTGTATAACCTTAGGATGAGAGATGGAGACTCGGTGGCAGAGCATTTGAACGCCTTCAATACTATGGTAAGTCAGTTGGTATCTGTTGAGATTAAATTTCAGATGAAGATAAATGTATCGGTTTACTGTGTTCTTTACCAGACTCGTGGGATAATATAGTTGTGGCCATAGGTAGTAATACAACTTCCTTGAAGTTTGATGAAGTGGTCTCATCCTGATTGTCGTAGGAGATGAGACGAAAGAATATGGAAGGACATAGCACAGATGCATTATTTGCAAGAAGACGTTCCCAGGAAAGAAATAGATCTAAGTTCTCAAGTGGGAGATCTAAGTCTATGGGTAGATCTAAATATCCTAGAAAGTTTGTAAAGGTATGATGGAGATGTGGAAAAGAAGGGCACTACAAGAAGCAATGTATATCCAAAGTTGAGAAAAAGGAGGGATCTGAAGAATCTCCTTCTATAGAAAAGAAGACCTCCAAGGAAGAAGGAGGGGATGTGTACTTGGATTCTTCAAGAACACATGCAGATCATGAGGCTTGATTGGTTGACTTTGATGCATCCTTTCATATGACTCCCCATAGGGAGTGGTTCTGGGAATATGAAAGGTATGATGGAGGTAATTTTTTCTTAGGTGATGTTTCGACAACCAGAATCATAGGATGAGGAAAGTTCAAGTTGAGGCTCATAGATGGAAGGATTAGAACACTGCATGGTGTTCTTCACATCCCAGGTTTGGCTAGAAATCTGATTTATGTAAGAAAAATGGACGATGCAGGGGTAAAAACAATATTTGAAAAGGAAACCTACAGGATGGTTCGAGGAGAAATGGTGTTTCTCAAGGGAGTTCGATTTGGAACTTTGTATAAGATGAAAGGAAGCATTATTAGTGATGGGTGTAATAGTTCCATTGTTCCTAATATTGGAGTTGAAGAAGAAAGAAATCCTACAGTCTCTGGAGAAAATGTTATGTTGTGGCATCAAATATTGGGGCATATCGAAGAGAAGGGTCTTCGACTAATACATGGTAAAGGTATGGTTGAAGGTATGTCTAACTTCTCTTTGGATTTTGATTTTTGTGAACATTGTCTATATGGGAAGCAAAATCGGGTAAGATTCCCCTCTGGTGCAACAAGGGAAGAAGGAATTTTACAGCTAGTTCACAGTGATGTTTTTGGACTTGTGTCGGTCCCATCATTGGGAAAATCTATGTTATCTGTCTCATTTATAGATGAATTCTCGAGGAATACGTGGATATATTTCCTTAGGAAGAAATCTAAATTCTTTGACAGGTTTAAAGAGTTTAAGGCTCTTGTTGAGAATCAAACAGAGAAAATAATTAAGGTGTTGATGACAGATAATGAAGGAGAGTTCCGCGGGAATGAATTTGAATAATTCTATAAGAAGTGCAGTATATAAAGGAAGAAAACTACTCCATATACATCTCAACATAATGGAGTTGCAGAAAGGATGAACATGACGCTGATGGAAAAAGCAAGGTGCATGCTCAAAGGTGTCAGGTTAGGGAAATAATTCTCTACAGAGGTAATGGGAACTGTATGTTCCCTGGTCAAAAGATCACCCTCATTAGTGTTAGATGACAAGAATCCACAAGAGGTATGGACTGGTAAGGAACCTTATCTCACACATCTCAAGGTATTTGGTTGTGATGAATATGTTCATCTTCCAAAGGAAAACAAGAGTAAGCTAGATAAGAAGGTTGAAAAGTGTATCTTTATTGGATATAAATATGGTCTCAAAGGTTATAAGATTTGAAACCCATAAACTAAGAAGGTTGTGTATAGCCGAGATTTGGTATTTAGAGAAATGAAAGATGTTGTTAAACAGGAAGTCCTACCAAGTAAGGAAGAACCATAGAAAATAGAGCTTGATCTAAAACATGATTAGTCAGACTTTACAGAAGAACATGAATCATAAGAAGAAGATCCTCATACTCCAGTATTGAGGAGATCGGTTCGAGAAAGAAGGCTACCGGAAAGGTATACTCCATCTGATTTCCATTCAAATTTTTCTTTGTCTATTACTGATGATGATCCTAGAACTGTCAGGGAGGCAGTGGATTGAGAGGATGCAAATATCTGGAAAAGGGCCATGAACAAAGAAATAACATCTTTGGATAAGAATGAGCCTTGGGATCTAGTGGAGTTTCCAACTGGAAGAAATCTCATTGGCATAAAATGAGTATTTAAAAAGAAGTTGAATGCAGAAGGAAAAGTGGAGAAATACAAAGATCAGTTAGTATAAAAGGGTTATTCCTAGGTTGAGGGAATTGATTTTGGTGATATTTTTTCTCCTATTTCCAAGCTAACTTCCATAAGATTTATGTTATCTGTTGTTTCTGCATTTGATTTTGAAATAGAACAAATGGATGTGAAGACAACATTCCTACATGGGGATATGGAAGAAGAAATCTATATGAAGCAACCATAAGGTTATGTTGTGAAGGGAAAGGAGGAGCTGGTATGCAAGATGAAAAAGTCCCTTTATGGTTTAAAACAATCACCATTGATGTGGTATCAAAAATTTGATACTTATATATTGGGACTTGGCTTCACAAGAAGCGAAGAGGATCATTGTGTGTATTTTAAATTAATTGGTGATCATTTGACTTATTTGGTCTTGTATGTTGATGACATGCTGCTGATAGGAGACAACAAGGAGATTATCCAAGATGTGAAAACTCAGTTGTCCTCTAAATTTGACATGAAGGATCTCGGTTCTTCAAATTTCATTTTGGGCATGGAAATTAAAAGAGATCGAAAAAGGAGGAAACTCTGGTTAAATCAGAGAAAATATGTTGAGACAATATTGTAGAGGTTTAATATGCAGGAATGTAAACCAGTCAAGGTTGCTATTCCTGTTGGTGTAAAGTTATCTGCGGATCAGTGTCCCAAGACACATGAAGAGGAGGAGGACATGTCTCGTGTTCCATATGCAAGTGAAATTGGCATTTTGATGTATGCAATGGTCTATACTAGACCGGATATTGCACATGCAGTGGGAGTTTTGAGCAGGTATATGTCAAAACCAGGGAAGGATCATTGGAAAACAATAAAAAGGGTTTTGCAGGTATTTGTGTGGCACTATTAGCTATGGATTGTGCTACGAAGGAAGACCGGGATTGGGCAGAGTGGTGGATATACATGGCTTTGGGGATGCAGACTGGGATGGAGATTTGGATCGTAGGAGATCTACAAGTGGGTATGTGTTTAACCTGTTTGGAAGAGCAATAAGTTGGATGAGCAAAAGACAGGATGTAGTGGCACTTTCAACTAGAGAATCTAAATACATGGCAACCACTCATGCAATTAAGGAGGTAATATGGTTACAAATATTGTGTTAAGGTATTGGGTTGGTACAACAACCTGTAAGGATAGATTGTGACAGTTAGAGTGCAATTTTTCTGGTGAAGAATCGAACTCATCATTCAAAGAGAAAGCATATTGATATTCAATATTACTTTGTGAGAGACATGGTTGAAGAAAATAAAGTATTGTTGATGAAGGTGGACACTTTGAATAATGTTGCAGATTCATTAACAAAATCTGTCAGCACTGAGAATTTATTTTGGTGTAGAGGATCCATGGGCATTGTTGACTATGTAACCCTGTAACCCCCTGTATGCAAAGAAAACAACAAGTGGGAGAATGTTGGGTACGTGTTATATTCTTTGCACGAGTAGTAGTGTTTGGTTGTATGCACCAGACACACATGAGGATTTGAAGAAGGGCTGCTAGGCCCCCCCTGGGGGTGTAGGGGGGCAACGCCCCCGACAATTTTTTTTGTCTCGAAAAACGTGTCACATATTTTAGGTGGTTTTTAGGCACATGGTTTCTTTGCCGATGGTTTTCTATTTTCGGTTAAGGAATTTGAGTTGTTAACTAATCCAGGTCATTGGGTTAGGGTTTTGGATGCCGCTCGCACCTATATGTATATTGTATTGTAAACAATGTATCACCATGAATGAATATAGAATATGCGGGTTTTCCCGGTTTGGGTTTCCAGGGGAAAAATATCTGTGTAATGTTTGTATTTGCCATTGTATATTTTCTGCTCTTTTACTAAATATATGTTTGCAGAAGATATTGTACAAGGTTAAAATCTACAACCGAGTCTATGAGTTCTTTTCTACCTCACTGGGAGGATAACATCCCCGTTGGATCCAATGTTATCAAATACTATTTTTTATTGTGTGAAATCAAGATTTCAAAATCTAGCAGGACGTTAAACTGGTTTGGAACCCTAATAAATTAGAGAAAGGGATAAATGTGACAGGAAACAACTAAAGTTCATGGGAGCATTAAGTGATGGGGTCTGACGCATTACAGATCATGAACTGTCCAGATCAACGGTCGAAGATGATTTTGGGGGGAGAAACTGTGCGAAGATTAATTTTGGAAAGTGGGTCGAAATCTGAACCATGGTTTTCATTATGGGCTGCGTGGTGCCACTAGGTGCATTTCAGGGTGAAAAGAGGGTTGCCCCAGACCACTTCCTCATGCCCCTGAAATTTGGAAAAGGTGTAAAAGGGCGGTTGGTCATTTATTTTATTATTATTTCTAATACTTGATCGTTAAAACCTTGGTGCGACCACCAACTTTCAATTGCAGCTCAAGCAGTACACTAACTCGGCTCACCAGTTCCACTTGTTTTGAGGTAGAAAATTATATCCAAGACAAAGAATTTCCCGAATTTCAATCGAAGGAGATAATCCGACTGGGTAAGGCCAAATGTAGTTTTCCAGAGCCTAGAAAATGATGTCCATATGTCAATGAAAGACAGTGAATCAAAAGAAGGGTCGAAACAGAGTCAAAGGGTGAAGAGAGGGACTGAAATGCCAGAGAAGCCAAAATATAAATTAAGAAACGTTTCGTGTTGATCATTATAATCGGTTTCAGAACTGAAATGTTTCATTTAAATCATTGTAATCGGTTTTAGAAACCGAAACATTTCTTTGTAATCATTGTAATTGATTTCAGAAACCGAAACGTTTCTTTGTAATCACTATAATCGGCGTCAAACCGAAGGAACTCAGCTTGTATAAATATTAGGAGTTCCAAATGTATCAAGGGTTGGCAGAAGTTCAAGGGCACGATTTTAGCTATTCAGAATTTGGATGTAATTTTCTGAAGCTGAATTGAATACACATGCATAAGACTTGAAGTTTCCATGAAAATATTCTAATGCTTGTGATATGAGTTTTGTCTCCTCTCTTTGTATGTATTTCCTATATTTTTTATTTCATTTTCACTGTCTTTTGTTTAAATTGGATAGTCAAAGGCCCATAATTCGTCTTGCGATGCTCTTGGTTGAAGCAATTTAAACTGTGTCAAGTTATTCCTAACTAATTCAGAATTCATTTATTTAATGCTCTGATGCAGTTATATGTTTTCTTTTCTTCCTACACTCTGCAAATTTACAATTTATAACTCAGATTTATCGCCTTATTTAGCCTTTATCCTCTAGAGAGTTTTACCGACAGGTCAGTGCTTCCATTCGTTTTCAGAAATTTGACTCCATAACCCTAAGTGTCCCTACACTTACTTGCCAACAAAATTATAAAAGAACCCCTAAAACAACAAAACCTAGCCATTGATTGTCAAAGAAATACCAAGTGATAGGAGAGATCCCTCTCTGAGCTGAACAAGCTTGTACCCATCTCTAAAATTGGTTTGTAGGTTACCTCTGTCGTATGTTTTATCAACCAGACAAATTTACAGAATACTAACATTTTACATTAAATCCCTTTAATTATTTTGTTTTATTTATCTTTGTTTTATGTCCTCTTTTCAAGCTCTATGACACAACAAGTCCTCTTTTCAAGCTCCTTCAACACATTTTAACTTTCCCTTGCTAGTTCCTAGAACCTACCAATTAGAATGATAGGTTGTCTGCATTAAATCCCTTTAATTATTTTACTTTATTTATCTTTGTTTTATATCCTCTTTTCAAGCCCCAAGACACAACAAGTCCTCAGACACAACAAGTCCTCTTTTCAGGCTCTATGACATAACTCTTCAACACATTTTGACTTTCCCTTGCTAGTTCCTACAACCTACCAATTAGGATGATAGGTTGTTTGGTTGATTTGCATGATTTTGTTTTTATAATTTTTAAAAAGAAAAAGTGATTTTTAAATTTTTAATAAAATTGATCATAATTTAATAATTATCATTGGTTATTATGTTGTGAATTGTAATTCACACATCACTTTAAAAAGCTACACTTAAACTAGTTTAAATTATTAATCTATTTTTTGATATTTAAGAAATATTATTTGTTAATTAATCATAAACAATTTTAAATTTTACCTTAACCAAAAAATAAAAATTATGGTTTTCAACAAAATTACCATCTTAATAAAAGCAAAAAGCAAAAAGTTTAGTAATCTAAACCTTCTAATTTTTTACCCTTTTCCAACATCTTTTTACTTCCAAGTTTTTATCCCATCTATACATTGATAAACCTATGATATTTGATAAAATTATCCCACGGAAAAAACGAACCCGACAGAACCCGGTCATAACAAAACAAAAGTAGGATTTCGGCCTTCTGAATCCGATTATTTAATCGAGATTATATCAGCGACGAGAAGTCAAGCAAATAACTGTTGTGAAGCAATGATCTTTGACCAGATAAATTTGATTTTATTGCTTTCTAGAAGGAATAAACGATGTCCCTGTTGTCAGTCTTCCCTGCGTAAGCTGCCGACCGTTTGGAAGTTCCGCCCAAAGACCGTTGAATGGCGGGCCGAAAGAGAGCTTTATATATATAAAATCCATTTCTATATTTTAAATCAACCGACCATCTCAAATTTCAAGTTTAAAACGTCCGGCACAATCTGTTAACGCATTTAAAAGTTAGATTGCATGTTCAGTGATCTAGAAGTTCTCAATTTTCTCTGCCCTAAAGCTTTTTGAATTTAGATTGGTATCACAGCTTGTGTCATTTAGGTTTTGATTCACAATTCTGTTAGTTTGTCTGGTTGGACGAAGGAAACAATGTATGCCCAGCGACTCGGGAAGTTCTTCATAGCAAAGAGCTCATCCCCAATCACACTCTTCGCAGGCTGATACATGAATGGTGCGTTACCAACCACTGTAGGTGATACTCGTGCCGCTAAAATACTAAAGCACCCATTTCACTGCTTTACTTTTTGCCATGTATCCACTAACAGCATCAATTGCATGTGAAATATTTGACCATTTCATCACATGTATCAAACTTCCTACTGTAGTGGCATATGATATACGAGACAAAACCTTTTCTTCCTTATAACCAAGACATAAACTTGAAGAAATCTTACAATGGAAACCCAAAGGGATATCTATCGGCTTCACAATGTTCATATTGAACTTAATCAGTATAGATTTCTCTTGTGATAACTACAACTTA
>ML777785.1:21727-33966 GCA_009831015.1 Picea engelmannii
CATACACCAATTTGGTGTCTCGCTTGGCCGTGACCTTAAAAATAAAAGTTAACAATAAAATTTGAATAAATGAAAATAAATAACATATATGAATCTTACATCACATTTTTAAAGGTATTAAAATGGTTATTAAAATGAATATGATAGTACCATGTTTTGCATTAAATCCCTTTAATTATTACTATGTTTTTTGTTATCACATACTAATTTTTATTGTGTGAAATCAAGATTTCAGAATCTAGCAGGACGCTAAACCGGTTTGGAAGCCTGATAATCTAGAGAAAGGGATAAATATGGCAGTAAACAACTAAAGCTGGTGGGAGCGTTAATTTATTGGGCTCGGTGCCTCACAGATTGTGAACTCTCCAGATCGACGACCGAAAATGATATCGGGGGGAGAAACTGTGCAGAGGTTAATTCTGAAAAGCGAAACGAAATCTAAACCATAGTT
Organism: Picea engelmannii; assembly: GCA_009831015.1. Classification (NCBI taxonomy): domain Eukaryota; kingdom Viridiplantae; phylum Streptophyta; class Pinopsida; order Pinales; family Pinaceae; genus Picea; species Picea engelmannii. The sequence goes on from ML777785.1 coordinate 22,179, forward strand.
TTCATTCTGAGCTACATGGAGCTTCCAGGTGCATTTCGAAGTGAAAAGTGGGTTTCCCCAGACCATTTCCTCATGCCCTCAAAATTTGAAAAAGGTGTAAAACGACGGTTGGCCATTTATGTTATTATTATTTCGAATACAAGATTGTTAAAACCTTGGCACGACCGCCACATTTCAACTGTAGCTCAAAAAATACACTAAATTGGCTCCCCCATTCCACTCATTTTCAGGCATAAAATTATATCCGAGACAGATCATTTCCTGATTTGCAATCGAAGGAGATAATCCAGCTGGGTAAGGCCAAATGTATTTTTCTAGGGCCTGACAAATGATGTCCAGAGGTCAATGAAAGACAACGAATCACCCGAAGGGTCAAAATAGAGTCAGAGGGCGAAGAGAGGGATTGAAACACCAGACAAGCCATAATTTGGATTAAGAAACATTTCTTTTCGATCATTATAATCGATTTCAGAAACGAAATGTTTCATTTAAATCATTGTAATCTTTTAGAAACCAAAACATTCCTTTCTAATCACTGTAATCGGTTTCAGAAACTGAAATGTTTCTTTGTAATCACTGTAATCGGTTTCAAACCGAAGGAACTCAGCTTGTATAAATATTAGGAGTTCCAAATGTATCAGGGGTTGGCAGAAGTGCAAGGGAAGGATTTTAGCTATTCAGAACTTTAATGTAATTTTCTGAAGCTGAATTGAATACACATGCAACAGTCTTGAATTTTCCATGAAAATATTCTAATGGTGGTGATCTGAGTTTCATCTCCTCTCTTTATATGTAATTCCTATATTTTTGATTTCATTTTCACTGTCTTCTGTTTAAATTGGATAGTCAAAGGCCCATAATTCATCTTGTGATGCTCTCGGCTGAAGCAATTTAAATTGTCTTAAGTTCTTCTGAACTAATTCAGAATTCATTTATTTAATGGTCTAATGCAATTATATGTTTTCTTTTCTTCCTACACTCTGCAAATTTACAAATTATAACTCAGATTTATCACCTTATTTATCCTTTATCCTCTAGAGAATTCTACCAACCAATCATTTCCTCCATTCGTTTTCATAATTTTGACTCCATAGACCTAAGTGTCCCTCCCCTTACTTGCCAAAAAAATTATAAAAAACACCCCAAAACAAAAAAATCTAGCCATTGATTATCAAAGAAATACCAAGTGATAGGAGAGATCCCTCTCTGAGCTAAGCAGGTTAGTAGCCATCTCTAAAGTTTGTTTGTAGGTTACCTCTGTCGTATGTTTTATCAGCCAAACAAATTTATAGAGTGCTAACATTCTAGCGCCGTTGTCGGGGATGAAAGTTACATTTTCCATGGGAGGAACGACAAGGTTTAGACCTAATTTCTGATGGTGGACAAAGGTTAGACACAAGAAGGTTGTACATTTCCACCTAGTGACTCCAATCAAGATTCAAATTTGATTCAGATACTCCACTGGAGGGCGAGATCCATTGATAGAGATATGAAAGGACATCATGGGAGAAAACAAGTACCTAAAGTTGAGCTTTTTCCAAGACATAATATTTTTTGTTATTAATTACCTTTTGTCCTTTCCTGAACATGATAAACAATTTTTTCTTTACCTGTTGCATTCAAATGATGATCATGAGAATCTTGCACTTTCATATCCTCCTCTTAAATTTGTACATATATTTCCTCATTGTATCATTGATTTTGATCAAAATATTCCATCTGAGCCATGTGTTGACCATAGAAAAGTTGATGAGCCTCATGAAATCAAGGATGATATCTCACCTCATGTACTTAATCCATCACCCTCCAAGATCCAATATAGATACTGACCTTTAAAATTACCTCACATCCTTCATAATTTTCCTCCAAAGCACTATAAGTACCTACCCGTGTTTGATGGAGAACCTAATGCCATCACAGCTGAAAAACACATCCAAGATTTTGAACATTTTATAGATTTGTTTGAGATTGATCATGACAATATTTGTATGAGGGCCTTCTCTCAATCCTTGAAAGGGGATACCAAAGACTGGTTTAAACACTTTCATCCAGAGACAATTAGCTCATGGGAGGAATTGAAGAATGTCTTTTTGAAATATTGGGGCAGGAGTAAATCTTTGGATCTACATCTTACAGAGTTCTATGCCTTGAAAAGGAAGAGAAATGAAACTATTTCTAAATCCAGGTTTTCCAGTATTTATTACAAATTTCCGAAAGAGATTCAACCCATTGATGTTGCTTCCATGATCCATTATACAACAACCTTTCATCTAGATTCGTCGTTCCTTCTGATGGAAAGAAGATATAAGTCCTTACAACAAATGTTTAATGATGCTCAGGAGATTCAACACAATATTCAAGGATGTAAACATATTCGAACTGAGGAGTTGGATGCTAAAGAACATGACAGTAAAGATGAACAAAAAACAGTTGATTTGAACCTTGAGCAGAGGGTTAATAATATCATATGTCCTCTTGAAGTTTTAAATGCTAGTTGAAGTTTTAAATGCTAATGATTTTGCAAAGGATTATATTCCACTTATTGGAAAAGAAGGTGATAATTTAGCTTCTGATCCATCCCATGATAAGCATGGGGTTGATTGTTTCATGTATTCATTTGTAGATAGTCAAGAAAATGAATTTGCAAATCATCTTGTTGAAGAGAAGGTTGATGTCCCAATATTTTCCTTGTTAGATGACATTGCAGATGTTGTTGATTTGCCTATATATGATGAATATAATGACGATTATAATGATGAATTCCTAGAAAAACCAATTGCATGTTCTCTATTAGAAAATTTTCCTTTTCAGTAGTGTAATGAGAACAATCAACCCACATATCATAGTTACAAAGAAGAATATGAATAAAGTACCAAATCAACTGAAGAAAATTCTTTACCTTTATGCTTTTGTTCGTTTAAATTGTTGAAAGAAAATTTTAAGATCATTAGTAAAGAAAAGGAATGTATGTTGATTCCAAATCACATTGATTCACTGGAACAAATTGACAAGAAATTGCAACATTATTCTCATGTGTTTGATGACCATATTACTTGTTATACAAAAGGTTTTATCAGTTCAAAATTGCAGCCAGTGGTCGAAGATAAATTTGAAAATGTAGATGATGAGGAGTTGAAATATTATGTCTTGAATTCTTTTGATATTGGTTTGAATTTGGATCCATGTCATCATGAGAAAGAAACTGTATGTTTTATGTATGCACTTGTAGACAACCCTAAATGTGAATTTGCAGATCAACCTACAAAAGAGCAAGCCATTGCCTCAATTTTCTTGTTTGATGATATTACAATGATGTTTGGTGAACCCAGGTATGATAAGTACAATGATGACTATGAGGTTGACTTTCAGAACAAGCATTTTCACTTTCCGAATCTAAAAATGATTATGTTCAATAATCCAAAGAAATCGAAAAATGTGCATATGACAACAATGAAGAAAATGAAGAAAGTTTTGAATCCGATGAAAGAACTTTTCCATTGTGTTTTGCTTCTTTCAAATTGTTGAAGCAAAATGTTTATAATATTTCAAATAAAAAATCATCCAAGCATGAGGTTGAATATGAAGAAAGCAATGGACTTGCCAATGAAAATTATCTTTAATTATGTTTTTCTTCCTTTGAATTGTTGAAAGTAAATCATGTGATAACAGATGATGCAGGGAAGTCTGACTGCATTCATAGTGACATTGTTTTACATGAGAAAATTGTTATCAGTGAGGAAGACCAACAACCATCTCAAGCATTTAATGACCTTGTTGCTGATTACATGGAAGGTTATTTCAGTTCAGATTTGCAGCCTGTGATCAACTACCAGCTTGGAAATAAATATGATGGTCAATCAACGTCAGTGTTAGATATGGATTGTTTGCCACCAGGGGTTTCATTTAAGCTAAAAATGTCTGATGATTCAGAAGATTGTTATTTCCAACAGTCTCAACTGATTTTACAGCCTCTTTGTGGCAATCAATAGGTTGAACTACATGAAAACAAGGATGCAGTGGAAGGGGTGAAACATGATTGTTGTTTTATGCATGTTTTGGAGGATCCATTTGCAGTTTTTTTGGAGGCAGTAAACAGTCCCAATGTTTTAAATTTTTTGAGATTTGAATTCATAGATAAATCTTTGAATGAATTATCAGTAAACAAGCTTTGGAGAAAGCATGTGCAAAGAAATAAAACAATGGATAAAATGCTTACATGGTTGCATTGGCATTTCAATTTTATTTGATTGGTAGTTCATTTAAGCAGTTTTAGAGTAGATAGGAGTGTGAAAAATAAGCTTGTTGGTCAAGGAGTTTTTGGTTTGGGTTTTCAGTAGTGTGTACATTCAGATTGTAGTGGTGTATTTAGCATTCAATTTTTTAGTTGAGAGCAGTGTACATACTTGGGTTTTCAGTGAACATTGGTGACATGTCAGAGCAGGGTACACACATGTTTTGGGAGCAACCCAATGGATCAAGCACCTGTGTTGGGTATGTGTTATATTCTTTGCACGAGTAGTAGTGTCTGAGCATATGCACAGTGCACGCAAGGGGCTGAATTCCCCCCATGTGGGGGTTGGCAGGCGGTGCCCCCGATATTTGTTTTTTTCCTTGGAAAATGTGTCACATATTTTAGGTGGTTTTTCGTCACATGGTTTATTTGTCGATGGTTTTCTATTTCCGGATAAGGAATTAAGGTTGTTGACTAATCCAATTCATTGGGTTAGGGTTTTGGATACCACTGGATCCTATATGTATATTGTATTGTAAACAATGTATCACCATGAATGAATATAGAATATGCTGGTTTTCCCGGTTTGGGTTTCCAGGGGAAAAATATCTATGTAATGTTTGTATTTTCCATTGTATCTTTTCTGTTCTTTTACTGAATATTTGTTTGCAGTAGATATTGTACAAGGTTAAAATATACATTTGGTATCAGATATTTTTTGGCTTCAGGGAGACACCTTTGTGGTCAAGGGTTTGGCTCGGGACTGTGATAAGCCTCGTTACAGTGTGACATCTGTGGTATTGTTTTTTCAGGTGAAAATAAATGGCAAGCAATTCGAAGATGGAGATCGAGAAGTTTAATGGGAAAAGTTTGGAGCTGTGGAAGCTCAATATGGAAGATCTATTGGTGGACAAAGATCAGTGGATCACGGTAGATCCAGGTACTGCACCTACAGGAACTTCAGCAGATGACTGGAAAAAGTTGGATCGAAAGGCAAAGAGTACAATCCAACTGTGTCTCTCAGATTCAATATAACTAAATGTGTTAGAGGAAGCTACAACCAAGGATTCATGGGAAAAGGTGAGGAAGTTGTATCAGTCTAAGTCCCTAGTGAATAAACTATTGCTAAGAAAGAAGTTGTATAACCTTAGGATGAGAGATGGAGACTCGGTGGCAGAGCATTTGAACGTCTTCAATACTATGGTAAGTCAGTTAGTATCTGCTGAGATTAAATTTCAGATGAAGATAAATGTATCAGTTTATTGTGTTCTTTACCAGACTCGTGGGATAATATGGTTGTGGCCATAGGTAGTAATACAACTTCCTTGAAGTTTGATGAAGTGGTCTCATCCTTGTTGTCAGAGGAGATGAGACAAAAGAATATGGAAGGACATAGCACAGTTGCATTATTTGCAAGAAGACATTCCCAGGAAAGAAATAGATCTAAGTTCTCAAGTGGGAGATCTAAGTCTATGGGTAGATCTAAATATCCTAGAAAGTTTGTAAAGGTATGCTGGAGATGTGGAAAACAAGGGCACTACAAGAAGCAGTGTAGATCTAAAGTTGAGAAAAAGAAGGGATCTGAAGAATCTCCTTCTATAGAAGAAAATACCTCCAAGAAAGAAGGAGGGGATGTGTACTTGGCTTCTTCAAGAACACATGTATATCATGAGGCTTGGTTGGTTGACTTTGATGCATCCTTTCACATGACTCCCCACATGGAGTGGTTCTGCGAATATGAAAGGTATGATGGAGGTAATTTTTTCTTAGGTGATGATTCAACAACCAGAATCATAGGACGAGGAAAATTCAAGTTGAGGCTCATAGATGGAAGGATTAGAACACTGCCTGGTGTTCTTCACATCCCAGTTTTGGCTAGAAATCTGATTTATGTAAGAAAAATGGGTGATGCAGGGGTAAAAACAATATTTGAAAAGGAAACCTACAGGGTGGTTCGAGGAGAAATGGTGTTGCTCAAGGGAGTTTGATTTGAAACTCTGTATAAGCTACAAGGAAGCACTATTAATGATGGGTGTAATAGTTCCATTGTTCCTAATATTGGAGTTGTAGAAAAAAAAATCCTACAGTCTCTGGAGAAAATGTTATGCTGTGGCATCAAAGATTGGGGCATATCGAAGAGAAGGGTCTTTGAATATTACATGGTAAAGGTATGGTTGAAGGTATGTCTAACTTCTCTTTGGATTTTGATTTCTATGAACATTGTCTATATGGGAAGAAGAATCAGGTAAGATTCCCCTCTTGTGCAACAAGGGAAGAAGGAATTTTACAGCTAGTTCATAGTGAAGTTTTTGGACCTATGTCGGTCCCATCATTGGGAAAATTTGTGTTCTATGTCTCATTTATAGATGAATTCTCAAGGAATACTTGGATATATTTCCTTAGGAAGAAATCTAAATTCTTTGATAGGTCTAAACAATTTAAGGCTCTTGTTGAGAATCAAACAAAGAAAACAATTAAGTTGTCGAGGACAGATAATGGCAGAGAGTTTTGCGGGAAAGAATTTGAAGAATTCTATAAGAAGTGAGGTATAGAACGAAAGAAAACTACTCCATATACACCTCAGCAGAATGGAGTTGCAGAAAGGATGAACAGGATGCTGATGGAAAAAGCAAGGTGCATGCTCAAAGGTGTCGGGTTAGGGAAAGAATTTTGGGCAGAGGCAACGGGAACTGCATGTTCCCTGGTCAACAGATCACCCTCATTAGTGTTGGATGACAAGAATCCACAAGAGGTATGGACTGGTAAGGAACCTTATCTCACACATCTCAAGGTATTTGGCTGTGATGAATATGTTCATCTTCCAAAGGAAAACATGAGTAAGCTAGATAAGAAGGTTGAAAAGTGTATCTTTATTGGATATAAATATGGTCTCAAAGGTTATAAGCTTTGGAACCCATAAACTAAGAAGGTAGTGTATAGCCGAGATTTGGTATTTAGAAAAATGAAGGATGTTGTTAAACAGGAAGTCCTACCAAGTAAGGAAGAACCATAGAAAATAGAGTTTGATCTAAAAGATGATGAGTCAGACTCTACAGAAGAACAAGAATCATAAGAATAAGATCCTCATAATCCAGTATTGAGGAGATCAGTTCGAGAAAGAAGGCTACCAGAAAGGTATACTCCATCTGATTTCCATTCAAATTTTACTTTGTCTATTACTGATGATGATCCTAGAACTGTCAGGGATCAGTGGATTGAGAGGATGCAAATCTCTGGAAAAGGGCCATGAACAAAGAAATGGAATCTTTGGATAAGAATAAGGCTTGGGATCTAGTGGAGTTGCCAACTGGAAGAAATCCCATTGGTAGAAAATGGGTATTTAAAAAGAAGATGAATGCAGAAGGAAAATTGGAGAAATAGAAAGATTGGTTAGTAGAAAAGGGTTATTCCTCGGTTGAGGGAATTGATTTTGGTGAGATTTTTTTTCCTGTTTCCAAGTTAACCTCCATAAGATTTATATTATCTGTTGTTTCTGCATTTGATTTTGAAATAGAACAAATGGATGTGAAGACAACATTCCTACATGGGGATCTGGAAGAAGAAATCTATATGAAGCAACCATAAGGTTATGTTGTGAAGGGAAAGGAGGAGCTGGTATGCAAGATAAAAAAGTCCCTTTATGGTTTAAAACAATCATCAATGATGTGGTATCAAAAATTTGATACTTATATGTTGGGACTTGGCTTCACAAGAAGCGAAGAGGATCATTGTGTGTATTTTAAATTAATTGGTGATCATTTGACTTATTTGGTCTTGTATGTTGATGACATGTTGCTGATAGGAAACAACAAGGAGATTATCCAAGATGTGAGAACTCAATTGTCCTCTAAATTTGACATGAAGGATCTCGGTGCTTCAAATTTCATTTTGGGCATGGAAATTAAAAGAGATTGGAAAAGGAGGAAACTCTGGTTAAATCAGAGAAAATATGTCGACACAATATTGTAGAGGTTTAATATGCAGTAATGTAAACAATCAAGGTTCCTATTCCTATTGGTGTAAAGTTATCTGCGGATCAGTGTCCCAAGGCACATGAAGAGGAGGAGGACATGTCTTGTGTTCCATATGCAAGTGAAGTTAGCATTTTGATGTATGCAATGGTCTGTACTAGACCTGACATTGCACATGCAGTGGGAGTTTTGAGCAGGTATATGTCAAAACCAGGGAAGGAGCATTGGACAACAATAAAAAGGGTTTTCCAGGTATTTGTGTGGCACTACTAGATATGGATTGTGCTACGAAGGAAGACCGGGATTGGACAGAGTGGTGGATATACATGGCTTTGTGGATGCAGACTGGGTTGGAGATATGGATCGTAGGAGATCTACAAGTGGGTATGTGTTTAACCTATTTGGAGGAGCAATAAGTTGGATGAGCAAAAGACATGATGTAGTGGCACTTTCAACTACAGAAGTTGAATACATGGCAGTCACTCATGCAATTAAGGAAGAAGTATGGTTACAAATATTGTGTTAAGGTATTGGGTTGGTACAACAAGCTGTAAGGATAGATTGTGACAGTTAGAGTGCAATTTTTCTGGCAAAGAACTGAACTCATCATTCAAAGAGAAATCATATTGATATTCAATATCACTTTGTGAGAGACATGGTTGAAGAAAATAAAGTATTGTTGATGAAGTTGGACACTTTGAATAATGTTGCAGATTGATTAACAAAATCTATCAGTACTGAGAATTTCTTTTGGTGTAGAGAATCCATGGGCATTGTTGCCCTGGATTGTTGACTATGTAACTCTATAACCCCCTGTATGCAAAGAAAACAACAAGTGGGAGAATGTTGGGTATGTGTTATATTCTTTGCACGAGTAGTAGTGTTTAAGCGTATGGACTGGGCACACAAAAGGGTTTGAGGAAGGGCTGCTAGGCCCCCCCTGGGGGGTGAAGGGGAGCAACACCCCCGACAATTTTTTTTTGTCTCGAAAAACGTGTCACATATTTTAGGTGGTTTTTTGGCACATGGTTTCTTTGCCGATGGTTTTCTATTTTCAGTTAAGGAATTAGGGTTGTTGACTAATCCAAGTCATTGGGTTAGGGTTTTGGATGTCGCTCACTCCTATATGTATATTGTATTGTAAACAATGTATCACCATGAATGAATATAGAATACGCTGGTTTTCCGGGTTTGGGTTTCCAGGAGAAAAATCTCTGTATAATGTTTGTATTTGCCATTGTATCTTTTCTGTTCTTTTACTGAATATATGTTTGCAATAGATATTGTTCAAGGTTAAAATCTACAACCGAGTCTATGAGTTCTTTTCTACCTCAATGGGAGGATAACATCCCCGTTGGATCCAATGTTATCACATACTATTTTTTATTGTGTGAAATCAAGATTTCAAAATCTAGGAGGATGCTAAACTGGTTTGGAAGCCTAATAAATTAGAGAAAGGGATAAATATGAAAGGAAACAACTAAATATGATGGGAGCGCTAAGTGATGGGGCCCGACGCATCACAGATCGTGAAATCTCTAGATCGACGGTCGAAGATGATTTCCGGGGGCTAAACTGCGCGAAGGTTAATTCCAGAAAGAAAGCAGGTCGAAATCTAAACTGTGGTTTTCATTATGGGATACGTGGCGCCACCAGGTGCACTTTAGAGTGAAAAGAGGGTTGGCCCAGACCACTTCCTCATGCCCCTGAAATTTGGAAAATGTGTAAATGGGCGATTGGTCGTTTATTTTATTATTATTTCGAATACTTGATCGTTAAAACCTTGGTGTGACCACCAACTTTCAATTGCAGCTCAAGCAGTACACTAACTCGGCTCACTAGTTCCACTCGTTTTGAGGCAGAAAATTATATCCAAGACAAAGAATTTCCTGACTTGCAATCGAAGGAGATAATCTGGCTGGGTAAGGCCAAATGTAGTTTTCTAGGGCCTAGAAAATGATGTCCATATGTCAATGAAAGACAACGAATCACACAAAGGGTCGAAATAGAGTCAGAGGGTGAAGAGAGGGACTGAAACGCCAGAGAAGCCAGAATATGGATTAAGAAACGTTTCATGCCAATCATTATAATCGGTTTCAGAACCGAAACGTTTCATTTAAATCATTGTAATCGGTTTTAGAAACCGAAACGTTTCTTTGTAATCATTGTAATCAGTTTCAGAAACCGAAACGTTTCTTTGTAATCACTGTAATCGGTTTTAAACTGAAGGAACTCAGCTTGTATAAATATTAGGAGTTTCAAATGTATTAGGGGTTGGCAGAAGTGCAAGGGCACAATTTTAGATATTCATAACTTAGATGTAATTTTCTGAAGCTGAATTGAATACACATGCATAAGTCTTGAAGTTTCCATTAAAATATTCTAATGCTTGTATGTATGTATTTCATTTGTATGTATTTCCTATATTTTTTATTTGTATTTTGTATGTATGTATCTCCTCTCTTTGTATGTATTTCCTATATTTTTTATTTCCTATATTTTAAATTGGATAGTCAAAGGCCCATAATTCGTCTTGTGATGCTAGCAATTTAAATTGTGTTATGTTCTTCCCAACTAATTCAGAATTAATTTATTTAATGCTCTGATGCAGTTATATGTTTTCTTTTCTTCCTACACTCTGCAAATTTACAAATTATAACTCAGATTTATCGTTTTATTTAGCCTTTATCCTTTGGATAGTTATATCGACTGGTCAGTGCTTCCATTCGTTTTCAAAAATTTGACTCCATAACCCTAAGTGTCCCTCCCTTTACTTGCCAACAAAATTATAAAAAAAACCCTAAAACAACAAAACCTAGCCATTGATTGTCAAAGAAATACCAAGTGATAGGAGAGATCCAATACCCATCTCTAAAATTGGTTTGCAGGTTACCTCTGTCGTATGTTTTATCAACCAGACGAATTTACAAAATGCTAACATTTTGCATTAAATCCCTTTAATTATTTTGTTTTATTTATCTTTGTTTTATGTCCTCTTTTCAAGCCCCATGACACAACAAGTCCTCTTTTCAAGCTCTATGACAGAACTCTTCAACACATTTTGACTTTCCCTTGCTAGTTCCTAGAACCTACCAATTAAGATGATAAGTTGTTTGGTTGATTTGCATGATTTTGTTTTTATAATTTTTAAAAAGAAAGGTGATTTTTAAATTTTTAATAAAATTGATCATAATTTAATAATTATCATTGGTTATTATGTTGTGAATTGTAATTCACACATCACTTTAAAAAGCTACACTTAAACTAGTTTAAATTATTAATCTATTTTTTGATATTTAAGAAATATTATTTGTTAATTAATCATAAACAATTTTAAATTTTACCTTAACCAAAAAATAAAAATTATGGTTTTCAACAAAATTACCATCTTAATAAAAGCAAAAAGCAAAAAGTTTAGTAATCTAAACCTTCTAATTTTTTACCCTTTTCCAACATCTTTTTACTTCCAAGTTTTTATCCCATCTATACATTGATAAACCTATGATATTTGATAAAATTATCCCACGGAAAAAACGAACCCGACAGAACCCGGTCATAACAAAACAAAAGTAGGATTTCGGCCTTC
>ML777785.1:35848-82206 GCA_009831015.1 Picea engelmannii
ATTAAAAAATATGTATTATTTACAATACTATTTAGTTCATTTAAATATTTATAATGCAAAAGGTTCAGTTTATGTATCTGTATATATTGTTTTGAACAATAATATATATGATTTTTAATATTATTTTGTTTTTTGATTTTATATTTAAGAAAATAATGCTATCGTGTTAGATTTACTTTACATAATAATATGTTATCATATGATTTGTTAAGAATGTTTAGGTTACTGATTTGTGAAATATTTCTGGTAAAATATAAAATATAGAGATATAATAATATTATAAAATGAAAATTATTTTTATAGTTATATTAAAAGATGTATACATTTGTAAAATAATTTAACACAATAATATATTATTATATGATATATTCTATGATAATAGAATAATATATTATTATATGATAATACAATAATATATTATTATATGATATATTATATTATAAAAGAAGAATGTTAAGGTTATTCATTTGTAAAATATTTATGTTAAAATATAAAGATGTAAATGTATTTTAAAGGAAAAATTATTGTTATAGTTGTATTAAAAGGTGTATACATTTTATAAACTGATTGGTTCTTTTTGTTTAATGACAAAAAATGTTAGTTTGTTTAATGTATTATGAAGAAGATATCTTATTATGAAATATAGTGTAAGTTTTTGGAAATACTGTATTTGGAAGTTTTTTTTTTTTTAAACGAATCATTTGAAAAAAAATAAAAATTATGTTGTTAAGTTTTGTTATTGTAGTTAGTTTTGATGAAGATACCCAAAATCTAATTATATTAAAGATTGATGTAGCTAAGATAAATGTTTTCTAAAATGAGTTTGAAATTTTCATATAATTTCGAAACCTTAAACACAGGAGTTTCTTAAACTAAAATCTAATCTAAGAAATAAAAAACAAATTAACTAAAAAATTATTTTTACTTAGTTTTAATAAAAAAATATTTTATTAAAAAAATAATTAAATATAAATACTATTTATTATGGCTAAAGGCTTATACCTATTGGAGATGGACACAATTAATCATTTTTTAATCTTAAATTCTAATATGATGGCTATGCATTGAAGACGCTGGCATATTCTTAGTCGTCCTCCAAAATCAATGAGTGAGATTTATTGTTGATAACTTCCTTGCATTTATAAATGCATCGGTTAACCTGTTTACTTTTTAACATTTACCTAATCATATTAAGAAATTACTGTAACATCATATGATTGCCACGTTTAAATGATTAACTTTTGGGATTCCGAGTTTCATTATCTACCTCAGTTATCAACGCGTTTCATTTCTCATTCTATACCTCATTCAGTCCGAGCGTTTCATTCTCTACCTCATGTGGATTCTCCATTGGAATTGATGGTCTGGGAAGTTCGCAGTTTGTTTATGCTAATAGGCCTCACTATTACACACCTATGAATAAACATATAAGGTTGATATAGGTTTTGTTTTCTATTAGTAAGCCAAGACTAGATTCATTAATATAATCATTTGATTATAGTAATAGTTTATCTATTCAATAATCATTTTATACGCAAAAATATTAGACCACTAATTTGGTTTACAAAGCAACGAGTTTTATTTGACGATTTCTTTTTCATTTTATAAATTAAAAACATTTTAAAAATAAAATCAATAAAAGATTAGTTCACTTGTCATATATCATATAAATAAAAACTAATACAAATGTCTTATGAAAGTATGTTGATTATTAATTGAAGATTGTCATTATAGCGCATGTTGGCATAGTCTAAATAGTTTGAGGGGTTTATTTGAATGATAGATTGAGGGGTTTACTTGAGGTAAATGGTCTCTTATTATTATGATGATAGTTTGAGGGTTTACTTCATCACTGTGAATGATATCTCCATATATTTGGAGAAATTATACAACAAATAAAACATATTACTATAATCTATATTGTTGTTACGTGGTAAAACCTTATTGTTGTTTTCAAATTAAGGTAATTTGGTTTAACAAATTGAACTAATCTCCAGATTTGTAGGATTTCCTAGAGAGAATACAGGAAACCACCTTATCCTCAAACATGAGATAATTGGTTGTGATATTCAACAATTTACCTTACCCCTTTCCCTTCTTTATTCATCACTTTTCTTGCAATCCAAGAGAAGCAACACACCACTTACTGGTTTCGTGAATACATATGTATGATTTTCTCGAGTATGGATTTTCTGAGGGATCGCTCCACCTTCAACGATAACCTATCTTTCAAAATGATACTTTGAGACATAACTTGAGGTTTATCTTGTCTTTTCCAAATCTCCTATAAACAATGAATCAACATAACCACTGAACAAATCATTACAACCACTGTAGGTGATAATCGTTCCTCTAAAATACTGAAACACCCATTTCACTGCTTTATGATGCAGGAGCATCGTTGGCAAACACACAGAGGCAGGACCACTCAACATGTGTGAGTTCTTCCAGAAATTCAACGTTGACAGTTGCAGCCGATTTTGAAATCCACCTTCACTTAGCGTCAGAATTCACCTTTGGAGGAATACTTGAACCGATGCCGAATTTTACCCTTTGAGGTACATTTTGAAAATTGTAAACAGAGCAGGAGTTTCCACTTCGGTTCTGGAATGAAACTGAACTAAGATAGTGTAGGATGAATCTTAGAGGAGGCAAGTAGACAGGGGAAACCCTAGAAACATCTTTGAGTTATGTAGAAGTTTACACACCCAGTTAGAGGGAGATGGAATACAGAGAAAAAAAATTAGTTGTAAGAGAGAACTGCGAATTAGCAGGAGATCTAAATGTTTTGAGTTACTGTAATTTTGAAGGTAATCTGTAGCCATTAGGCACTTGTGAATATAACATAATGGAAAATTGATCCAAATGTGCGGTGTTTGGACTGTGTGCATTTTCCTGTCATTTTCTGTTTTCATGAACAATTGGATGGAACTGTGAATTTTCCCAGTTTCAATTGTTTCTCTTCATTGGAAGCTCTGTAAGGTGTGCATCGAGCCAGAGAGGAACACTGTGGATATGAGTTAGCGAAATCCCTCAGACGCAAGGAGTGCGTGGGAGATCGAAGTCTGAACCAGACAAAGATCAGGAGGAATAACACTTCGGAAGTGTTATCGAGATCCAAGAACTTATTCCCTGGAAGAAGCGAAGATCGAGTCTTCGAGGCCTTAGAAATCCTTCTAAGTCTGAAGCAAGTAAAAGCTCAGGAGGAAGAACGTCATCGAGCATTGGATCGTGACGGAAGATCTCGCAGAACGTCCAATTTGAGGGAGAAGCGCAAGCTTTAACGCTGCGTAGATCCAGGAGGGGAGATCTCGGAGATCTGAATGGACGGTGGAGAACTCTCAAGGAGAGTCGCGAAATACTGCCAATCGTGGGATCAAGTGGAGTTGCGAGGAGGTCAGTGACGAGGAAGAGATCCGAGCCGTAGATCTCAGGGACCATTGTGAGCCGTCGATCGAGTGCCAAGGCATTTCAACGTTTCGGCACTTCGACATTTCGACAATGAGGAGTTACAAGGAACAGGAATATGATAGAGGTCCTTGTCTCCCGAAACCCTGAATTGCGAAATAGAGAAATAGCGAGATCGAATGTGGGTCGTAGATCTCAGGAGCTATTCTGAGTCATGGATCGAACGCTAGGATATTTTGACATTTCGACGTTTCGGCAACCGGGGGCTCGAAGAGTGAAGGGACGGGACGCCTGACTTGTGAATTCCCAGTCCCTGGTATTTCGACATTTTGGGTTTCGGGGGTTGAAGAGTCAAAGAACTTGCATCAGGATCCACAAAGTCACGAAATCCAAAATTCCTTTTCGGTAAAAGTCCTAATCATCCCTTTCGACATTTTGGCATTTCGGCCACCGGAGGTTCCAAGGGGCAGAGATATCCCTTGCAATCAGATTTCCCAAAATCGTGAAACCCAAAGTTGCGATTCACAAAAACCTGGAGGATAAGGCGCTGGGACATTTTAGCTTTTCGGCAACCGAAGACTCCAAGGAACAAGGATACTCCTTGTGTCCTAATTTTGCAAAACGCGAAGTCCCGAAGGAACAAGCGCTGGGACATTTCAGCATTTCGGCCACCAGGGTTCGAAAGAAGAAAGGAGGGACCCTTGCATCACAATTCCCCGAATCATGAAAGTCGATAGCGCTTTGGCGTTAAATGTGTGAACACAGAGTTGTGGTCACATGGACGGAGGCTAAGGGAGGAGCCAAAGCCCGTTAAGCCCTTTTCGGCATTTTGGGACTCGGGAGGTTGAAGGACCAAGGACCGTCTACCGCCGGAATCGCGAGATCGTGAATTCTGAAATCCCGAAAGGCGGAACATGGTCATGGATAAATTTTGGCATTTTGGGGTTTGGGTGTTCCAGAGACCAGGAGTCAGGAGACGTGGAGTCCCGGCTCGTGAAATCGCGAAACCCCAAAACATGAAAAGGAGGTGCGCACATGTTTTCTCAAGACCTGTGCCAGAGGACGAAGGGACCTGTGGATTCGTCCAAAGGGTTCTAGCAGGATCCCGAAGGGCCATTTCGACTCAGGGAAGAGAATGATCGAGAGACCGAGAGGTCGCAGAATCCTACTGAGGTAGGGGGTCTACATCAGGTGGTATCAGAGCATCAGTTTTTCGTCTATAGACTTCAGGCGAAGGAGGAAAAGAACTTGGAGTTGTACTCTGTGTGTGATAGACAGCCGACATAATGCCACCAAGAAGATGAGAGTTTCCTTTAGCCAACCGTGTTGTAGAGAGGGAGATGCGAGAGCTTCGCACTCGATTGGAAACAATGGAAGCAACACAGAGAAGAGCACTTGACGTTGGGGATGTCAGTGATGTAGAAAGTGAAGAGTTTGAGGTTAAAGAAGCTGTAGGAGAGGATGCTGTAGAAGATCGTTTATTGAGAGCAGTTGCCAGATTGGGAGGTAGAGTTAAGATAGAGGTCCCCATGTATGAGGGAAATCTAGATGTTGAAGAACTGTTGGACTGGATAAGGTCCATGGAAAAACACTTCGAATATGAAGATGTCGATGAGGAGAAGAAGGTGAAGTGGGCAGTCACCAGGCTAAAAGGGCATGCAACACTATGGTGGGACGAACTGCAGGCTGAGAGGAGAAGTAAAGGAAAATAGAGGATAAAGAGTTGGGACAGGATGGTAGCCAAACTGAAGGCTAAGTTCATACCCAAAGAATACCAGATCAATCTGTTCAGGAAGCTACAAAACCTGAGATAGAAAGGGATGACAGTCAAGGAGTACACCGAGGAGTTCTACCGGCTGAACATCAGAATTGGACAACGGGAGAGAGACGAAGAAAGAGTCGCCAGATATATAAATGGCTTGAGATATAAAATCCAGGATGAACTTAGCATGATGTCAGTGAGGATGGTGGAAGATGATTATCAATTTGCGTTAAAGGTAGAGGAGAAGCTAGACAAAAAACAAAACTAGCGAGGAAGAGGTAAAGGCTTGATCCCAGGCAAAAGTAAGGGATTTAACCGTGACAGAGCACATCAGTCTAAGGACGAGGCTGAGAAACCACAAAATCACTCAGAATGAGGAGGAAGTTCATGAGGAAGACAGAGTGGTGGAAGAAACTCTTCTAGAGGAAGAGGCAGAGGAGGCGTAACGATCTATAACTGTGGAAATATAGGGCACATGTCTTGGGAATGTCTCGAGAAGAAGAAGGAAGGAGGAGAAGCTCACATTTTAGAAGCACAATGAAGAGATGTTGAGGCAAAAGGAGTAGAGGAGGACAACTTGCAAGACTAAGGATAAACTATGCAAGGTAATCATTGACAGTGGGAGTACTGACAACCTAGTATCCACAGAGATGGTGGAGAAATTGGAGTTGAAGACAACTGCACATCCAAGGCCATACAAAGTCTCATGGCTGAAAAAAGGACAACAAGTAATGATCACTAAACAATGCCTGGTTGAAATTAAAATAGGAGGATATAAAGATGAAATCCTATGTGATGTAATTCCCATGGACGTATGCCACATTTTGTTGGGAAGACCATGGAAGTTTGACAAAAATGTCATTCATGATGGAAGGAAGAATACATATACATTGGAGAAGAATGGTAGGACGCATATGTTACTGCCAATGGAGGATAAGAGAGCGAAGGAGGAAGACAACACAAGCATACTTCTCATGAGTGGGAAGGAACTCCTGAAAGAAGTCAAGGAAGAAGAGGAGATGCAGTTCATTGTGGTGAGGAATCCCAGAGTCATCCTTACAAGTACATCAGTGAATGATCTACCTGAAGAAGTTCAGGAGCTACTGGATAATTTTGCTGATATAGTGGTGGATGAGCTACCAAACTCATTTCCACCCATCAGGAATATCAGTCATCATATCGACTTGATACCAAGAGAAAGCCTGCCAAACAAGGCAGTGCACATATTAACACCTCGATAAAATGAGGAGGTGAAGAACCAAGTCCAAGAGTTGCTGGATAAGGGTTTAGTCAGAGAAAGTTTGAGCCCATGCACACTACCAATTGTGTTAATCCCAAAGAAAGATGGAGGATGGAGAATGTGCACAGACTCGAGAGCCATCAACAAGATCACCATCAGGTACCGATTCCCTTTACCAAGAATGGATGATTTAATGGATTGTTTAAGCGGAGCACATTTCTTTTCTAAGATAGATCTGAAAAGTGGATATCACCAGATCAGGATGAGAGAAGGTGATGAATGGAAAATAACCTTTAAGATGAATGAAGGCCTGTATGAGTGGCTAGTTATGCCATTCGGCTTAATGAATGCCTCGAGCACTTTTATGAGGCTGATGAATGCAATTCTAAAAGATTTCATTGGCAAGTTCGTGGTTGTATATCTAGATGATATACTGGTCTTTAGCAGGACTAAAGAGGAGCATTTGAGGCACCTAATGCTAGTAATGAGAAGGCTATAGGAGGAGAAGCTGCTGATCAATTTGAAGAAATCCTCTTTTATGAAGACAAAACTCATTTATTTGGGTTTCGTGATCTCTTCGAATGAACTAAAGATCGATCCAGAGAAGGTGAAAGCAATCAGAGAATGGTCGTCACCAAGGAGCATGTTCGAGGTAAGAAGCTTTCATGGTTTAGCAAGTTTTTATAGAAAGTTCATTAGAGACTTTAGTGGGATTTGTGCACCAATGATGGATACATTGAATAAGTGGAACAAATCTTTTAAATGGACATAGGAGGCTGAAAAGAGATTCAATATACTGAAGGAGAAGATAACAAAACGACCAATTTTGGTCTAGCCGAATTTCGAAGAGACATTTCAGGTAAGATGTGACGCAAATGGAGTTGCAATAGGAGCAGTTCTAAGTCAGGACAATCGACCTGTTGCCTATTTCAGTGAAACGTTGAATGAGACTAAGAGGAAATACTCCACATACGACAAAGAGTTTTATGCCATAATTCAAGCTTTGAAGAAATGGAGGCATTATCTTGTCCCGCAAGAGTTTGTCTTGTACAACGATAACCAAGCTTTACAATTCATAACCCAACAAGAAAAATTGAATCAGAGACATGCAAAATGGGTTGAATTTATGCAAAATTTTACTTTTGTCATAAAACATATTGTTGGGAATACTAACAAAGTTGCCGATGCGTTAAGCAGGAGATGTTTAATTCTGCAGGAATTCCAGATGAAGACCTTGGGGTTTGAACACCTTAAGGATATGTATTGTGATTATACAAATTTCAAGGAGGCCTACGAAGCATGTACAAGCCCTGTATTGAGATATAGGAGTCAGTGGACAAAGTATATGGTTCAGGAAGGATTGTTGTTCAAAGGAAATCAATTGTGCATACCAAGATGCTCAATGAGGGACAATCTTCTGAAGTAGAAGCATAGTGGAGGATTGGCTGGACACTTTGGTCATGATAAAATGTTTGCACGGTTGAGAAACTCATACTATTGGCCAGGTATGAGAACATATGTGATAAATTTGGTGAACAGATGTAGAATCTGCCAACATGCAAAGGGGAAAAGACAAAACACTGGATTATATCAACCATTGCCAATACCAGAGAGGCCTTGGGATGCAATAAGCATGGATTTCGTGTTGGGATTTCCAATAACACAAAGGGGATTCAATTCCATATTTGTGGTGGTGGATAGGTTTTCAAAGATGGCACATTTCATCCCATGCCACAAGACCAGTGATGCAACACATGTTGTAAATTTGTTTTTCAGAGAAGTTGTGAGACTTCACGGCCTACCCAGGAGCATTGTCTCAGACAGAGACACAAAATTTGTTGGTCACTTTTGGAGGATGTTGTGGAAGAATATGGGGACAGATTTGTCCTTCAGCTCAGCTTATCACCCTCAGACAGATGGGCAGACTGAGGTGGTAAATAGAAGTTTGGGAAACTTATTGAGAAGTCTGGTTACTGAACACCATAACTAGTGGGATCAGATTATGCCACAAGCAGAATTTGCATACAATGACTCACCAAATAGAAGCACTGGAAGGAGCCCGTTCCAAATACTCTATGGAATGCAACCCAGGGTATTGTCTGAGTTAAGGGACATGGAATAGGGAGAGATCAGGAGCGTTGGAGCAGACGATTTTGCTGCTGAAATGTAGAGACTCCATAGTCGGATCAAGGAACAATTACAGAGTTCTAACAAGAAATACAAGCATAGGGTTGATCAAAATCGCAGGGAACTTCAATTTGAAGTGGGAGATCAGGATTTATCACATCTCAAGAAGGAAAGGTTCCCTAGGGGAACATATAACAAATTGAAGATGAAGAAGATAAGACCCTGTAAGATCTTGAGGAAGTTTGATGCAAATGCCTATGATATTGACCTGCCAGATGGTGTGGGAATTTCACCCATATTCAATGTTTTAGACCTGTATCCTTACAGGAAAGATGACACAGAAGGGTCAGAAGATCAAGGAAAGATTTCATGGGAGAAACAGATGCCTGTGGAAGAAAATCCGCAGATGGAGAAAATTGTTGATCAGAGGATTGGGAAAAAGACTAGGAGGAAGACTTATTTTGAGTATTTGGTCAAATGGAAGGACACCCAATAGAAGATGCCAGTTGGGAAAATGAAGCTGCTATCCAGAAGCAAGGAAAATCAGTAGAGGAGCTCATGGACAGGAGTCCATGAATTTTTGTTAAGGGGAGTATGATGCAGGAGCATCGTTGGAAAGCGCGTAGAGGTAGGACCACTCAACACGTGTGAGTTCTTCCAGAAATTCAACATTGACAGTTGCAACCGATTTTGAAATCTTCCTTCACTCAGCGCCAGAATTCACCTTTGGAGGCAAGCTTGAACCGATGCTGAATTTTACCCTTTGAGGCACATTTTGAAAATTGTAAACAGAGCAGGAGTTTCCACTTCGGCTCTGGAATGTGACTGAACTAAGATAGTGTAGGATGAATCTTAGAGTAGGAAAGTAGCCATGGGAAACCCTAGAAACATCTTTGAGTTATGTAGAAGTTTACATACCCAGTTAGAGAGAGCTACAATACAGAGAAAAAAAATTAGTTGTAAGAGAGAACTGCAAATTAGCAGGAGATCTAAATGTTTTGAGTTACTATAATTTTGAAGGTAATCTGTAGCCATTGGGAACTTGTGAATATAATAGAATGGAAAATTGATCCAAATGTGCATTGTTTGGACTGTGTGCATTTTCCTGTCATTTTATGTTTTCATGAACAAGTGGATGGAACTATGAATTTTCCCAGTTTCAATTGTTTCTCTTCATTGGAAGCTCTGTAAGGTGTGCATCGAGCTAGAGAGGAACACCGTGGATCTGAGTTATCGAAATCCCTCAAACGCAAGGACTGCGTGAGAGATTGAATTCTGAACTAGACAAAGATCATGAGGAATAAAACTTCGAAAGTGTTATCGAGATCCATGAACTTATTCCCTGGAAGAAGCGAAGATCGAGTCTTCGAGGCCTTAGAAATCCTTCTAAGTATGAAGTGAGTAAAATCTTAGGAGGAAGAACGTCGTCGAGTGTTGGATCGTGACGTAAGATCCCGTAGACCGTCCGATTTGAGGGAGAAGCGCAAGCTTTAACGCTGCATAAATCCAAGTGGGGAGATCTCGGAGATCTGAATGGACGGTGGAGAACTCTCGAGGAGAGTCGCAAAATACCGCCAATCGTGGGATCAAGTGGAGTTGCGAGGAGGTTAGTGATGAGGAAGAGATATGATTTGTAGATCTCAGGGACCATCGTGAGTCGTCGATCGAACGCCAAGGCATTTTGGTGTTTCGGCAGTTCGACATTTCAACAACTAGGAGTTTGAAGGAATAGGGATACGATAGAGGTCCTTGTCTCCCGAAACCCCGAATCGTGAAATAGAAAAATAGAAAGATCGAATGTGGGCCATAGATCTCAGGAGCTATTATGAGCCGTGGATCGAATGCCAGGATATTTTGGCATTTCAGTGTTTTGGCAACTGGGGGCTCGAAGAGTGAAGGGACGAGACACCTAACTTGTGAAGTCCTGGTCCCTGGTATTTCGACATTTCGGGTTTTGGGGGTTGAAGAGTCGAAGAACTTGCATCAGGATCTGCAAGGTCACGAAATATAAAATTCCTTTTCGGTAAAAGTCCCAATCAACTGTTTCAGCATTTCGGCATTTCGGCCACCGGGGTTTCCAAGGGGCAGAGATATCCCTTGCAATCGGATTTCCCGAAATTGCAAAACCCGAAGTTGCGATTCACAAAAACCTGGAGGATAAGGCACTAGGACATTTCGACTTTTCGACGACCAGAGACTCCAAGGAACAAGGATACTCCTTGTCTCCTGATTTCGCAAAATGCGAAATTCCGAAGGAACAAGCGCCGGGACATTTCGACATTTTTCCATTTCGGCATTTCGGCCACCGGGGTTCAAAAGGGTAAAGGAGGGACCCTTGCATCGCAATTCCCCGAATCATGAAAGTCGATAGCGCTTTGGAATTAAGTGCGTGGAAACAAAGTTGTGGTCATGTGGACGGAGGTTAAGGGACGAGCCAAGACCTGTTAATCCCTTTTCGACATTTCAGGACCTGGGAGGTTGAAGGACCAAGGATCATCTGCCGCCAAAATCGCAATATTGTGAATTCCGAAATCCCGAAAGGCAAAACATGGTCACGGATAGATTTTTACGTTTCAGGGTTTGGGTTTTCCAGAGACCAGGAGTCATGAGATGTGGATTCTCGGCTCACGAAATCGTGAAACCTCGAAACATGAAAAGGAGGCGCGAATAGGTTTTCTCAAGACCTGTGCCAGAGGACGAAGGGACAAGTGGATTCATCCAAAGGGTTCCAACAGGAGCCCGAAGGGCCATTTCGGCTCAGGGAAGAGAACTATCCAGAGACCGGGAGGTTGCAAAATCTTGTTGAGGTAGGGGGTCTGCATCACTTTACCTTTTTCCATCTATCCACTAACAACACCAACTGCATGTGAAATATCTGACCATTTCATCACATGTATCAAACATCCTATTGTATTGGCATATGATATATGAGACAAAACCTTTTCTTCCTTATAACCAAGACATAAACTTGAAGAAATATTACAATGGAAAGCTAAAGGGATATATATCGGTTTCACAATGTTCATATTGAACTTCATTAGTATATATTTATCGTGTGATAACTACAACTTACCATTTTTCCTGTCTTTGTGTAATTCCATGTCCAAGATTTGTTTTATTGCTCCTAGATCCTCCAACTGAAATGTTTTGTTCAACTGAGCCTTTATCCTATTGATCTCAACCATGCTTCATATTTCAACAAGCATATCATCAACAAATAACATCAAGATAATGAATGTACCATAAACACAATAGTCATACCTACCCCTTGAAATCTTTTGGCTCACCATGAAGGAATCAAACCTCTTGCACTATTTCTTGGGTACAACTAGGCCATACAATGAATCCTTGAGTTTGCAAACAAATCTTCATTTGCAATCTTGAAAAAACCCTTTCGGTTGTTCCATACACAATATATCTTTGTTAATGTTGATTTGTTGGGCATTAGGATCCCACACTCTACATCCCTTTACTCCATCATCATAACTAGCAAAGATATAATACAAGCAAAAATTACGAAACAAAGATTGTAAGTCTCGAAGTAACTTACAATTTACCAATACTTGCAACTGTTTCTTGCTCATATGACCTTGTTGCTATTCCATAAACAAGAAGATACATTTGGTACCTCATATTCCACTTCAGTACTTCCTTCCAGCTTATAAATATTATTAATCTTTGTTGCCTTCATCTCCACTAAACTACCTTTCGACACTTTTAGTGCTCCACCTTCACTTGTATACTTATATCCACCAGAATCCAATACTCCTAAGGAAATACATTTTTTCTTAAGTTTGGATACACGTCTTACATACGTTAACTTTCCATCGAACATTCTGAATCTAATGCTACCAACCCCAACACTTTTACAACAAATACCATTTCCCATAAAAAACAACACCTTCATCAATCGATTGGTAAGAAGTGAACCAATTTCTATGTGAGCACATGTGGTGGGAAGCACTAGAATCTAACAACCATTTTTCATGATATTGTCATATACTAGAAATTGATAAAACTTCATCAATCATCCCTGAATCTATCTTAGCCATTTTTGCTTCCTTTTTGGCGTTCTCCTCAGATTCTTTTCTTTTCCAATAATATTTCTTGAGATGTCCTATTTTGTTGCAGTACCAACATTTTTCTCTACCCTTTCTACCTGTTGACTTAGCTTCAGATGTGAATTATCCCCTATTTCTTGATATCAACCTCTAGCCACCATTGCTTCTAATTTTGAGGTTTCTTGACTGGATCTTCTCCTCGCCTCCTCAGACAACAAAGATCCCACAAAAGTATCATATTCAATAATCAATGGAATCTGTTGTGCTAAACCACATAGATGTGACTAAATGATCCCAAGATTTAGGTAATGAACACAATAGCGTGACTTCTTTGTCCTCATCTTCGTATATTAGTTCCATACTATATAATTGACAATCAAAGTATTGAAAAAATTTAAATGATTGGCAAATTCTGTACCTTCTTGCATCTGCAAGCTATACAATTGCCTCTTGAAGAAGATTATGTTTGTCAAGGACTTCATCATATAAATACTTTCCATCTGTCTCCACAAGCATGTTGTCGTTTCCTCTCCAATGATGTTAAACATAATGTCATCTTCCAGACATAAACGAATGGTACTCAGAGCTCTCGAATCCAGATCTTCCCAATCTTCGTATGACATATCCACGGGTTTCTTTGAATTTCCTACCAACTCCTTTTGCAATCCTTATTGCTGTCCCATCTTGAGCTTCCATAACTAAAATTTAGATTTCTCGTTAAATTTTTATAGCTTGAACTTTGTACTGTGTACCTTTTCCATTTAATATGATCGTAAAAAATTACCACGAACTCTATATAGAATATTTTCCCATAAAATCCTTTCACCAATTAAAAGTATCATAATAAAGTATTATGATTCACCTTTTAATTATCCAAAACCATATATTTTTTTTAAGATGAAGAGGATGGTGAGACAATTTAAATCAACCACCTTGAACATAAGATTATATTTCAAAAGTTCAATGCAAGTTTGAAAGAAAACAATTAACCACATTTATTTAATACACACTTATCTTCTTACTTTAATACTTCACCAAACATGCCAATTCAAAGATTTTTTTTTTGAAAAAATTGAATACAAGCTTATAAGGGCTCCTCCTTTAAACAAAACTGACTTCACCAAAAATCAGTTTGATAATTTCTCCCTTATTGGACAAAGTTTTTTTTTCACGTCCTTCCTTACGACCTGGACAAATATTGATCCAACAACTCTGGTAACTAGACAATTACTTTGATATTAAATGTTGACTAGTTTGATACAACAAACTGCCTACTAAACTTTTGTACAGGGTAGAGTCCACTGTAGGACCTTCATCATTCTTGCTCAATTTTGTGCCTAGTGGTATGGGGGTTTCTGCTGGATTGCATCCTTCCATGCAAAATCTTTTGATGATGTCTGCTGCATACTTTGCTGACAGACAAAAATGCCTTTGGTTGATTGATCAACCTCAATTCCTAAAAAATATTTCATTATGCCAAGATCTGTCATCTCAAACTCAGATTGCATGGCATGTTTAAAATCTGTTAACTCAAGATTTCCAGTATAGATCATGTCATCAACATATAAACATACAATCAAAATTTTACCGTGCTGATCTGTTTTGGTGTAAAGAGTTGGCTCATTTTGGCTTCTACTGAAACCACTTTTGATGAGATAAGTGTCAATTCTGTTGTACCAAGCTCTTGGAGCTTGCTTTAAGCCATACAAGGATTTCTTCAACCGATATACTTTGGCTGGGTGCTCCTGGACTTCAAATCCAGGTGGATGATCGACATAAACTTCTTCTTCTAAAAGACCATTCAGGAATGCTGACTTCACATCCATCTGGTATACTTGCCATTTGTGTTGAGCTGCTATGGCCAATAGAGTCCTTATAGTGTCTAATCTTGCTACTGGAGCAAAATTTTCACCATAATCAGTACCTGGTTGTTGTAATAATCCTTGGGCAACAAGTCTTGCCTTGTGTTTTTCAATCTGCCCTTTTTCATTTAGTTTAGTTTTGTAAACCCACTTGACACCAATACACTTCTTGTGTCTTGGCAAATCAACAAGATCCCATGTCTTGTTCTTCTCAATGGAGTCAATTTCTTGGTTCATGGCTTGAACCCAATGTGGCTCCTTAGCGGCTTTCTTAAAAGATGTAGGTTGACATGACATTAAAGAAAAAAGATTGTGCTATTCAAAGTCATCCAACTGCTGATGGATTTCTCTCAAACTTCAAGTTCTCTGATTTTGTGGTTCAGAGAATGATTCTCTGCTGGAAGTTGAGTTATCCTGAGAATTTTTCAGGTTGTCTTTGTACTTGCAATCTTGGAAGAGTAGTTTGAGGTACTTGTTGTTCTGAATTTTCTGTGTTTTCAGAACTTGGTAGCAATGGATTTTGACTTTCCATCTGCTGATTTTCTGAATCATTCCAGAATTGATTTTCCAGAAATTTTACATCTCTGCTGAGAATTAATTTCTTGGTGATTGGATTGTAAAACCTGTAAGCTTTAGATGTTTCACTATATCCAGTGAAAATACATTTCTCACTTTTATCATCAAGTTTCTTCCTTAATTCAAAAAGTATGTGAGCGTATGCTATGCATCCGAATGTCCTTAGATGTGCTACATTGAGCTTTGTCCCACTCCATGCTTCTTGAGGAACTTTCATCTTTAGACTTGTGGTTGGAGATCTATTCAGGAGATAAACTGAGCATGCTACTTCTTCAGCCCAAAAACTATTTGACAAACTTTTTTCTTTGAGAAGTGTTCTTGCCATATTCATTATTGTCTGATTTTTCCTTTCAGCCACTCCATTTTGTTGTGGAGTATACCTGGCTGTTGTTTGCATGATAATGCCATGTGATTTGTAGAAATTTGCAAATTCTCTGGAGTTGTATTCTCCTCCTCCATATGACCTGAGTGCTTTGATATATTTGCCACTCTATTTTTTCAGCTTCTGCCTTGAATTCTTTGAATTTTGCGAATGTTTCAGACTTGTGTCTGAGAAAATAGATCCATATTTTTCTGCTGAAATCATCAATAAAAGTTAGAAAGTAAAAACTACCACCTATTGACTCTGTTTGCATTGGTCCACATAGGTCAGTGTGAACAAGTTCAAGATGTTGTTTGGCTTGATTTGATGACTATGGAAAACTAGTTCTCTTATGTTTTCCAAGTATGCAAGACTCACATGGGCGAATTTTCTCTTTAAAGATAGGAAGACCTTTGACCATGGAGTTCTTCTAAAGAAGAATTAGACTCTGAAATGGTAGATGTCCAAATCTTGTATGCCAAACCATAGTTTCATTCAAGGTGGATGCACTTTGTGCATATGGTTGACTCAGGTTTGCATTCAGAGTGTAAGGGGAAACATCCTATTTGGAGTCATATGGATTTTAGAAATCAATTTTCTGTTGGGGTATTTGTCATATATTTTGCAAGATGCTCCCTCAAAAAGTACCTTATAGCCATGTTCAATGAGCTGTCCTACACTTAGAAAATTATGTTTCATATCTGGTACATGATAGACATTGTTTATGTCTTTCTTTACATTCTGTTTAGTAAGAATAAGAACAGTTCCTTTTCCTTGAACTTTGACTAAGTAATCATTTCCTAGTGTAATATCAGATGAGATTGAAGAATCAATGCATGAAAGTAATTCTTTGTTACCTGTCATGTGATTGTTGCATCCACTGTCCAGCAACCATATATCTTTAGGTTGTTCTTCAGTCTTGTGGCATGAAAGAAACATACCTCTTGAGGTGTCTCCCGTATGATTTGACACATGTGCTCTGCCTGAGAGTTGATCTGCTTGCTTCTTCTTTCATTTAGCTTCATAGTGCCCATACCTTTTGTAGTAATAGCATTGTATGCTTGATTTCTCATTTGATCTTCTCCCTCTGCCTCTTTGAGGCTGGAAATTCTGATGTTGATTTTGTTGTTGTTGTCTTTGACCTTGGCAATTTTGATTCTGATATTGTTGTTTGTTACCTCCACTGGAGTGAGGATTACATTGATTTCTCCCTCTTCCTTGGTGACCTCTGCTTCTTCCTCTTCCTCTCCCTCTGTTGAAGGAGAATTGAGTTTTGAAAGCATTGGAGATTGACTCATCTGTGAGATGCAGTCTGGTCTCATGTGTCACTAGAGAACCAATTAATTCATCTGTTGAAAATATTGACAGATCCTTGGATTCAAGGATTGTTGTTACAACCATTTCGAATTTCTTTGGTAAACTTCTGAGAATTTTCTCAACAATGAGTTGATCAGTGATGGCTTCACTAGTCAATCTGATCTGGTTCACGATGCCCATGACTCTGGTCATGAACTGATCCACATTTTCAGACTCTGTCATCCTTAAAGTCTTGAATTGTGTCCTCAAGGTTTGCAGTTTAACTGTTTTGACCCTGTCATTTCCTTGGTAGGAAGATTTAAGGATGTCCCAGGCCTGTTTTGAAGTACCAGCGCCTGTGATTTTTGAGAAAATTGAATCATCCAAAGAATTTTGAATCCAGAATTTTGCTTTATTTTCTTTGTTCCTCAGTGTTTCCTGAGAAATTCTCTGCAGATTATTCATGGCAGAAAGGCCGGCTGGATATGGCTCCACATATCCAAGATACACTAGCTCCTAGCATTCTTGTGCTTGCAAGAAGGATCTCATCCGAAGAGACCAAAACTCATAATTCTTTCCCAGAAGAATCGAACCCTGAGTTGGTCCTGTTGGCGTCGGAAGTCACTCCTGGATTGCTAACAGGAGCAGAGCCTGACGCCCATCAGTTTTATGTCACGGTTTTTCATAGATGGGTGATCGAATGGCGGGAAACTCAAAACAATAACGTTCCAACTCTGAAACTAGGCCACGTATGCATGAGCAAGTGAGGTCTTGTGTAAACTTCAGACATTGAGTTGTAGTAAAGGGTGAACAGGCGGAAGAATTGTACAAGAGAAAAGCGGAGGTCTGTTATAAACAACATGTTTCTAACAGACTGAGGAAGAAGACGTCTAAATGCGATATCATCTTACATTCAAACGCAAAGCCAGAGAATGCGGCAATGCAACAATAAATATTTTATCATAACATAACCGCAATAACTCGCACGACTCAGTCAATCACGAACTCTCTTAGCATGAGACAAAAATTAGATGGAGTAAGAAGAACTGTCTGTCATAAAACAAGAAATCTCATATACATATGCATAAGCTGAAAGCTAGAATAGTTGTTAAAATGTTACAGTAGGGAGCTCTGCTCAACCATTGATCATTACAAAATGGAAAAAATGCCTACATATACTCTTTCCTTCCT
Source organism: Picea engelmannii (assembly GCA_009831015.1). Lineage (NCBI taxonomy): Eukaryota > Viridiplantae > Streptophyta > Pinopsida > Pinales > Pinaceae > Picea > Picea engelmannii. Next base: position 53,733 of record ML777785.1, read on the forward strand.
TTCGCCTAGCAGAGGCGCCTTCAGAACCTTCAATGGATGGAGTCGCCTCAATCAAATCTCACTTGCATTGCTCTGTCATACGCTACCTTAATTTGGCATGGCCCGCACCAGAGGTAGCTGAACCCTTTGAATGTTGACTTGGCGTGTGCAAGTTCTTCTCGCGGGTTGAAGACTCGGCATGGATTTCCTGAGGGGAAATGGTACAGGGGACCCTCTTGGGAAGACTTTCGGCCGGGACCTCCATACTCTGCAATAAATGAGTGAGGTGAGGTTTGAACCACCCTCTTCCATCTTCATTAATCTCCAACAGGCAGTGGGATCTAGCTCACGTCGAATCGGCATCTGGAGCATCACAGCCTTCCTTCTGAGTTTTAGCTTGACGCTTTAGGGCTCAAGTGGCCAAATGACAAGCATAAACGCCCCTCCTCCAGGCCTTCTCTCTTATGACCAGGCGCCAGAACCATGGGCCCGATCCTGAGCGCTATCGGGAATTCGGTGTTCGGGGTTTCAAAATGCATGAAACGAGGGGTGCCTACTCCTCGAAACCCCGATATGCAATATGCCGACAGGCTTGACACCTGTCCCAATGAGATCAGATGGTCCAGATCCATTTTGGCCCATGGCGCTTCCCGCTGCTAAACCTCGGGCGACTGGTTAGCCACGAAATCTCGATGGCCATCGATCCGCTTCTATGGATGGATCTCGGCCGCCGATGGAAAAACTTCGCCCGCTCGCTTGACTTGCTGCTACAAAATGGGATTCTCTCGTGCTATGCTCAGGTGCATCCCGTGTAAACTGCAGACCTGGGTACGCCTAATCCTGAGACAAGAAATATCGCTAACATTAGGCTCCATGGGGGCTAGAGTCGTCCCTGCAATGCTCTAAGAACTCCTTCCGCAGCTTCAGTGCCTTGCTATTGGGCTATGGAGTCACCTATTAAGCCCAAAACATGTAAGAAGAAAATGCTTAAAGGTAAAAAGGACAATATTTACAAACAGAGGAGCCGTTTAAGGCTCAAATAAAACATTTTTTCATAAAATGCCCATTCACTGGGATGTTGAAAACCTCTTCACCCTCCAGATCCTGCAACCCGTATGTGTTGTTAGAGAAAATCTCATAGATTTTGAAGGGGCCGATCCAGAGGGAGTCGAACTTGCTGTGCTTTCCTTTATCCTGTCTGGGTGCGTCCCACTTAAATACCAAATCCCCGATCTCGAACTCCTTTTTCCTGACCTTCCTGTCAAAAGCCTGCGTGATCTTTTGCTGATGACTGTAAGTTGCGTCCCTCACTTGTTCTATGATCTGCTGCACTTCCACTATCTGATGAATTCTTCTGATCATATGATCTGGTTCTCCCTCGTAGTCTTGAAAGAACTTCGCCACAGGTAAGGCGAGATGGGTAGGGAAAACCGCCTCTGCTCCATAGACTAGCTGAAACGGCGAGGTGCCCAGAGACTTCTTCGTCATGACATGATCGACCCACAAAGAAAATTTCAACTTTGAATCCCAGGCCCTTTTTTTATCCTCTAATAATCTTTTGATTATATTTATCAGGCTTTTGTTATAGGATTCCGCTAAACCATTGCCCTGGGGATAGTAGGGGGTGGAGTGAATTAGAGAGATCTGGAACTGCTCACAGAACTTAATTAGAGGTTCAGATTTGAAAGAAGCAACATTATCGGTGACGATCCTGCTGGGACAGCCAAATCAAGCTATGATATCCTCCAGGAAGCTGATAATTACTTTGTGTGATGTGCTTCTGGTGGGGACAACTTCTATCCACTTGGTGAAATAATCTATTGCAGTCAGGATCCATCTGTGCTGACTACTCGAGGGAGGATGAATTTCTCCGATGAAGTCCAACCCCACTGCTGAAAAGGTGACAAAGCTACTATGGGTTTCAATGGTAGTGATTTGAGCTGTTGCTTTCCTGAGAACTTTTGACATTTGGTGCAAGCTCTGATCTTCTTGCAAACATCAGGGAACAAAGTGGGCCAATAATACCCAGCTCGTTGTATTTTGTGGGCTGTGGTCTTCCAGAAATGATGACCTCCACAAAGGCCACTATGAAAATCAAACGTAACCTTCTGGGCCTCCTGCGGGTCCAGGCATCTCAGAAATACCCCTAGAGGGTCTTTCCAGTACAAGGTTTGGTCAATGAGGCAATACTTGACCGAATTGAGCTTAAGAGCCCTTGCTTTACTTTTTCCCATTCCATCAGGGGGCTTCAACTCCTATAGAAAATACAGAATGTCATGATACCATGCACATTCTGCCAGCGATAAGCCATCTTAAGAGCCTTGGCTGGGCGATTCAACTTGCTGAGATCCTAGGCGAGTATTGATGAAACTAACTCCCAGGGCTTTGTAGTTGGATTCAGCCAGTAGCTTGGCTAAACCTTGCCCCTTAACCAACTTGGTGGGTTTTATTTCTAAGTCAAATTCCAAAATTTTTGCGATCCATCGGCCTCTTTTCCCATCTACGTCGGGTTGCACAAGGATGTCCTTCATAGAAGCTGAAGGAACATATGATGTTACTTTTGAATGCAAGACATAGACTCTGAAATCTTTAAGACTAAGGCATAGGACTGCTTCTCCATGATTTCATATCTACTCTCTGCGTCTCTTAACACCCTGCTGAAGAAGGCGATGGGTTGCTCACGCCCTTCCTCATTTTTCTGCAATAAGACTGCCGCCACTGTATCAAAAGAAGCAAAGGAGAAAATTAGGAACCCTTTGTAATAGTCAGGACTGATAAGCATAGGTGCCTCAGTCAATGCCTTTTTTATTTGGTCAAAAGAGGCCCTGGGCTCAACGGTCCATTTTACTTCATTTCCTTTCCTGAGCATGGCCATGATGTGTTTCACTAGCTCGGAAAAATTCGAGACAAACCTCCTTAGAATATTAATTTTCCCCAAAAAGGCCTAGACCTCTTTTTTAGACCTGGGAAGTGACAAGGCTTGAATTGCCTCCACCCTGCTGGGATCAATTCTCACTCCCTCTGTCGATACTATGTGTCCCAATAACTTCCCTTCCTGCATAGCAAACATGGACTTCTTGGGATTCAGGGAAAGACCAAATCTTTGGCACTTCGAGAAAAATCTCCTTAAGTGGTAGCGATGCTCCTCATCAGACCTGGAGAAGACTGTGATGTCGTCTAGGTAGATCACTACAAACTGGTCTTTCTCTCTGATGAAGGCTATATCCATGGCTCGCTGGAATGTTGCTCCTGCATTCATTATCCTGAATGGCATTTTGGCATACATGAACGTGCCCTAAAGAGTGGTGAAGGTTGTCTTCTCCCTGTCCTCGGGCATGATCGATATCTGGTTATAGCCAGAAAACCCATCGATCATGGATATCCTGGATGCACGAATTACCCTCTGTAGTATGTGTTCCATCTTAGGTAAGGGGTAATTGTCTTTCTTTGAGCTTCTGTTCAGGTTTCTAAAATCGACACAAAGCCTGATTTCCCGACTTTTCTTCCTTACTGGGACCAAGTTGGCCACCCACTCGGAATATCTCAAGGGGACAATGATTCGTGCATCCAACAACTTCTTCACTTCTTTTTCCATGACAGGTAGCAACATGGGATTTATCTGCCTCAGCTTCTATCTAAATGGTTTAGCCTCTTCCTTTAGTGGGATCTTGTGCTCAATGACAGATGTGTCATAGGTCTTGAGGTCTTCATACGTCCATGCAAACACATCAAAAAACTCTTTTAGCAACTCAGTATATTCGGCCTTCTGTTCTCTGGTCAAACTGCTTGACAATTTGACAAACCTGGGCTCCTCCGGTGTGCCAATGTTGCATTCGGTTGTCTCGACATCTTCATTTGAGACCCTTCCCTTTACTGGCACATCATTCCCATTGAATAATCTTTCTAAAGGGACAAGTCCTCTCGGAATGTGATTGTTGGGTAGCTGAATGATCTGATGATTAGCGATTTTATTTAAAAACTCCTCAGGACAAGGGTCACCTTCCAGGTCGGGATCCTGGTCAATATGCAACGCAGAAAATTCGTCAACTGATTGGAGAAACCTTTCGAGTTCCGAATCATCCTCGAAAACCTTCCAATGCTTGACATTGTCCGTCACCGAGGGCCTATATCTTATATCAACATCATTTTTTACCATTGGCGGCGGAGGAAATTTGAGCAAACTAGCTGAGACAACTAAAGAATCAGCCAAAGTATTTTCTCCCCTCGAAATGAAAGAAATGTTAAAAGCCAAGAAGAAATTATCAATAAGGTCCCATACTTCATTCCGATAATTCCTAAGCCAGGGATTATGGGCACGATAAGCATTTCTTACCTGCTGAATAATCAACTCAGCATCTCCGAATATTGTTATCTCTTTAATTCCCATTTCCTTTGCGGCCCTCATACCTAGAACAAGAGCTTCATACTCTGCCACGTTGTTGGTGGCTTCGAATTCCAGCTTGTATGACAGGGACACGACCTCTTGACAAGGTGATATGAAAACCACTCCAGCGCCAGCGCCTTCGCTAGAAGATGCTCCGTCAAAAAACATCTTCCACACAGGGGAGCTTTGAGGGGAAATCGGATGATCAGGGTTGAGATGTTTTATGATTAGTAAAGAGATTTCAGGGGCATCAGTAAGCTGCAACAAACTAGACCCCAAGTCGGTGTCAAGTGAAAAGATGGGGTGATTGGTAGGGTCTGCTTCATCACTGACAATATAGGCTAGCTGGGCTTCTCTGTATAATCTCCTTTGTTCCCCTCCAAAGACCATAATGGTGGCATATGTGAGATCCATCTGTAGCGTCCCTCCAAGATTTTTAATCCACGATCTAGACAATAGCATACCAAATTTGGGGGGAACGTCGGCTACCACGATATCCATGACCACACTTTTCATGGGCAGCTGAAACAAGGAAACCACCAGGTCTTTGATGAATTCTAGACACTGCACTCTCATTGAATCAAAAGAATATAGATCATGATAAGTTCTTGTCACCTCCAGTCCCAATTCTTCCATGACTATTTTTGGCATAAGGTTATGGGAAGCCCCTAAATCCATGAGGCAGTTATGCAACACTTTATCATGTATGTTCAGGGATGTGTAGAAAGGGGGGGATGAGTCATCTCTGTCTTCTACCATAGGGCCTAAGATGACGTCCGACTTCTCATCTTGAAGGTTTACCGAGTTAGAGGGGGGCTGAGGGTACTCAGATTGTAGCATCTTGGAGAGGGATCTTTTAAAATCTTTGTTTTTAACTAGCTCTGAAAGGGGGACGAGTATCCTGATCTTTTGAATCTCATGTTCAAAATTAAAGGATGGAATGGGATTAGGAGCTTCTCTTACCTCAGTGATAGGCTCTTTGGCTGCTGGTGAAGCACTCTGAGTCTTCTTTTCTTTGGTAGTGGCTGCTGCAGATCTAGTAGGTTTTTCTGCTATGAGAGGATGGTCTGGGTTGTCAAAGTCTCCTTATTTCCTTCTCGATCTGATATTATATCTGTTAGAAGTGTGACTGGCCCTTTGTTCTTTCCCCAACTCATGAATTTGAGCTCTCATCAGGGATTCTTCATATGTGGACTGCGTCAAATGGGGAAAAGGGGGATTTTCTTCAATACAGTGAATTTCAGGGCCAAACTTGTCTATCTCCTCTCTTTCCTCATGATCAACTAGGTTATTCTGGAGGGGGGCTTGAACCCTTTGATCTTCTTTGTCTTTTCCCCTTTGTTCCCTCGGGAAAACCTGAGGCATATTGTTAGCAGGTCGTCTGAAACCTCTATTTTCAATGTTCTGGGGATTTATGTACATGGGCTTCCCCTCTAGTTCCCACCTTTCTATCTTGGCAGCAAGCGATTTTAGTGTTCTAGCTGTCTCGTCTATCTGATGGGGCAGGGGAGAGGAACTGGATGAGGAAGCTTCAGGCCTGTTCTTGGACGTATTTCTATCACCTACGTTCCTGAGTTGGTTGACAACCAATATGTTAGATTCTACCTCTACGACCGCATCCTGCATGTGGGCCAGTGTAGCAACTCTTCTCTCCCTTAGCAGTAAACAGAAATCAGGGTCCAAAGCGCTGGAGTAAGTGATCATTGCAGAGGCTTCAGAGGGCTTTATCTCAGCAGGGATTATATTGTACATTTTATTAAATCTCTTGGAGAAGTCGGAGACAAACTCTCCTTCCTTTCTCTTCAACAACCCGAACTTTGTCATGTAATACATGAAATCTTTTTTATCTCCCCACTGTCTCAGAAAGCTACTATCTAAAGCTCTGATTCCATCAATAGATCCAGGAGGCAGGGCCTTGAACCATTTTCTAGCCTCTCCTTGGAGGCTATGAACAAAAATTCTCATCCATACATCTACGTGCATGATAACATTATCATCCGCGAAAGTATAAAAGGTTGCTAGGTGTTCTTCAGCAGTTATGTCCCCTTCGCCTGTAAACTTGGGCAGCTGCTTTAGGTATCCTTCTGGTGGGAGGGCATTGAGAAGCTGTGGTAATACAAGAGGAGCATACCTAGAAGCTATGATGGCCTCCATTGCTGTTATAGGGGGATTTGCTCTGGCCATATGGATATTATGTAAAGGGGAAATCAGAGGAGAAGGAACTCAGAACGTGGATATCAGGGATGAGTTCTTAATGGGAGTGGGAAATAAGAGAGGATTTAAGGAGAAAGCTAACGAGCTCAAGTAAGCAGGTGGTCTTCCTTGTGCAGGAGTGGGGAAATCTTCTGTAGTCCTGGGTCTATGCCAAGGTACAGCTTCAGAGGAGATGGGAGTGACAAGGATTTCTCCCTCCAATCCCAGACCAGGAGGGGAAAACTCAGCAGGAACACTCCCAAAATTTAGAAAACGGGAAACTTCTGAAGGAGGTCTATTCAGAAACTAAGGAGGAGAAAATGGAGTTCTTACAGAAGGAGATGGCGGATTACCTTCTTCGGTGGTGGAAGCTTCTTCTTCAGGGGCCTTTCCTTTTCTGAGAACCACCTCTGGATCGGTTTCAGGTGTAGCTAGGGGTAGATGTGGATGAGACCACGTGTGTCTACCTCTGAAAGCCACAATTGATAGAGCAGGTTCTCCCCAGCGGAGTCATTATAATGGAGTCGCCAGGTGCACAACAGTAATCTTGATAATTCTGATATCTGATGCACCTTCAGAATCAGTTAATCATTGTCATTCAATCCCAGGGAAAATATTCAACTTCGTCCTCGGCAACGGCGCCAGAAATGTTGGCGTCGGAAGTCACTCCCAGATTGCTAACAGGAGCAGAGCCCGACGCCCATCAGTTTTATGTCACGGTTGTTCATAGATGGGTGATCGAATGGTGGGAAACTCAAAACAATAGCGTTCCAACTCTGAAACTAGGCCAGGTATGCATGAGCAAGTGAGGTCTTGCGTAAACTTCAGACAGTGAGCTGTAGTAAAGGGTGAACAGGCGGAAGACTTGTACAAGAGAAAAGCAGAGGTATGTTATAAAAAACAGGTTTCTAACAGACTGAGGAAGAAGACGTCTAAATGTGATATCATCTTACATTCAAACGCAAAGCCAAAGAATTCAACAATGCAACAATAAATCTTTTATCATAACATAACTGCAATAACTCGCGCGACTCAGTCAATCACGAACTCTCTTAACATGATACGAAAATTAGATGGAGTAAGAAGAACTGTCTGTCATAAAACAAGAAATCTCATATACAGATGCATAAGATGAAAGCTAGAATAGCTGTTAAAACATTACAGTAGGGAGCTCTGCTCAACCATCGATCATTACAAAATGGAAAAAATGCCTACATATACTCTTTCCTTCCTTTCGCCCAGCAGAGGCGTCTTCATAACCTTCAATGGATGGCGTCGCCTCAATCAAATCTCGCCTGCATTGCTCTGTCATACGCTACCTTAATTCGGCATGGCCCACGCCAGAGGTAGCTGAACCCTTTGAATGTTGACTTGGCATGTGCAGGTTCTTCTGGCGGGTTGAAGACTCGGCATGGATTTCCTGAGGGGAAATGGTACAGGGGACCCTCTTGGGTAGACTTTCGGTCGGGACCTCCATATTCTGCAATAAATGAGCAAGGTGAGGTTTGAACCACCCTCTTCCATCTTCATTAATCTCCAACAGGCACTGGGATCTAACTCACATCGAATCGGCATCTGGAGCATCACAGCCTTCCTTCTGAGTTTTAGCTTTATGCTTCGGGGCTCGAGTGGCCAAATGACAAGCATAAATGCCCCTCCTCCAGGCCTGCTCTCTTGTGACCAGGCGCCATAACCATGCGCCCGATCCTGAGCGCTATCGAGAATTTGGGGTTCGGGGTTTCAAAATGCATGAAACGAGGGGTGCCTACTCCTCGAAACCCCAATATGCGATATGCCGACAGGCTTGACACCTGTCCCAATGAGATCGGATGGTCCAGATCCATTTTGGCCCATGGAGCTTCCCGCTGCTAAAACTCGGGCGACTGGTTAGCCCCGAAATCTCGATGGCCATCGATCCGCTTCTATGGATGGATCTCGGCCTCTGATGGCAAAACTTCGCCTGCTCGCTTAACTTGCTGCTACAAAACTGGATTCTCTTGTGCTATGCTCAGGTGCATCCCGTGCAAACTGCAGACCTGGGTACGCCTAATCCCGAGACAAGAAATATCGCTAACAGGTCCTAAATTGCTAGACGACATATTTTTTTTTTTTTTTTTGAAAGAAAAAAAATCTCAGAAAAAAATAGAGGGAAATTTTGTATTTACCTCCGATTGCCGAAACGCCGATTTGCCGATGGCTGAAAATATCTTATAGGCCTTGAGTTTGGCCTTAGTCACTGTACGATGTGACCACACACCTTAATGTTAAAGCACTATGGGCTTTTCGGGTTTTTTGCCTTTCAAATTTCCGAAATGCGAAATTTTCTTTTGGACGATTTAACAGTCCAGATCTTATCGGGATATCGCGAATCGGGACTTCGTGAACCCTGACGGCGAGCTCTTCTGACTCCTCGATTCCCTGATCTCTAATTTACCAATAACACTTTCCTTTCAAGAAATTTCCCGATTCCTTTGATCTTCGCCATGTGTCCTCAACAGATGGACGACTTAAGTCTGCTTCGGGGGTTTCACCGTAGAGATTCCTGATCCATCGTTTTGATGAGATGACGTCAGCTGGGCCCCAAAATAGAGCTTTCCTCCTGTCGGGATTTCAGACTTCGAAGTTCCAAAATGCTCATGCTTCTTGTCCTCAAGATTCACGATTTGCTGAATCCCGATATGCCGATGGCCCTTTCCTTTTCGGGACTTTTCCTGAGTCCTAGGATTTACGCCATGCGTCCCCACAAGATGGATGGTCCTGATTCAGCCTCAGGATATCACGACTTGCGATGCTCCATTGACACAACTTCTCTGTCAACTTGAAACCCCGGATGCCGAAACGCTGACGGTTTCCTCGATGTCTGCCACGTGTCTGGTCAAACGGACGTCTGTGATCTTATCGCTATTTTGTGAATCGCGATTTCGCGAGTTTAGAACTCTTGTTGCGATGGTCTTTCAAAACCACGAACTCTGAAATGACGATTTGACGACACTTGGATCTGCTGCCACCTGTTCTCTGAGATGGATGGCTCACAAGTCCTCTCGGGATTTCGCGATATCGCGTATCAGAGTTTTTGGAGTGTAATCTTTTCTCGTCCAACTCTCGATCCCCGATTTTGTGATGGGATAAGATCAACGACTCACGATATTTCTTGATTCAACGGTCTAGAATGGCTCGTGATTTCGCGATTCATGAATTCTCACGGCAGTCTTCTGACCTTTACACTTTGCGAGTCAGCGAAATGCCGAGATCTCGCCACGTGTTTCTTGATGGACGGTCCAGATGATGTTGGGATTTTGTGACTTCACAAGTCGAAATTTCTCCTTGGCGCTCCAGAGGACTAAACCTCATGCACCTTCTCGCCGATCCAACGGCTGTCGGTCCTCTGCGCAAGATCTAACGACTGAAATTTTTTTGCCTTTTCCGCTCTCTCTTCGTCCCTTCTGAACTGGTTTTCTGCTTTGGATCCATTCACAGGATGAATCTTACGGCCTAAATGGTTTTTCTTTGCACATGGCATGCGTTCTTTGCTCCTGTGGAAGAAAGATTCATGAATCTTTCAAAGATTTGAAAGAATTTCACGAATTCTTTGTTCACTGCTTCAATCTTTGATAGATTTGAAGAATTCCTGCAATTCTTTAAACGCTTCTTCTTTATTTAACAATCTTCCACGAACTTGAACAAATGTCCGTGAAATCTTCAATGTTTCTGCCTTCTACAGGAATCTTTAACGAATTGAACGAATTCTTCGAGTTCTTTAAATGTTATTCCATCCTGCAGCTCTTATTCGTCAATCTTTGACGATTCTCGAAAATTACAAGAATCTTTAAAGTTTCTTCTTCTGCACTCTCTTCTTCCTCGATCTTTTGAGCGTTGTACGCTTTGCTTCCTCTGCAAGCTTCCTACGATGATATTTTGAGAGTAGTACGGACAACTCTCCAAGCCTTGTGAAAAGTCTGTGTCGCGTGCTCTCAAGATCCGTGTAAGCTCTGCGCTGTGAGGATCATGTTTCTCTCCAGCCTGTGTGAAGAGGCTTACTACTGTAGCTCTGATACCATGATAAATTGTGAAGCAAGAAATGCAGAGAGAAAAGAATAGAACAAAAAACAATATATTGGAATGTGAGAAGAACTGAAGAGGTTACAATGCAATGGGAAATAGCTGAGCTAAATAGGCTCAAGCAAATCAAGAATAGAAAGTACAGCTGTCCAGAACAGATGGCAGTGTATAGTTAGACTGTTGAGGTTACATTATATTTAACATAGTTCACAATCCAGCCAATTCACATTCTTGTTAAGCGGGTCCACTCGTTCATTTATAAAGGAGATCCCGCGATGAACCAACCAATATCACTTAGCAACGAATTATTCCATGCAAATATGGGGACATCCTCTGTTTCTACACTTTAGCTCTTTTATACACTAAAATATACACCATAGGCTTTGAATATGTCTGATGTGAGACAAAAATATACAACACATAGTTACAATTATGGCCTTCCTCCAGGTTGCTTGAAATGGGCAGATTGGAGAGACTTGGACTCTCTTTGCAGCTTTTGACGTGAGCCTTCTCTCTCTCATGGGAACAATGATGCCCGGATGGATACAACTTAGAACCTTGGCTTCTTGGCTTCCCTCTGTACAACATTTCCTTATGCTCTCAACTTTCCCCAAATATCTCCAACCTAGGCTCTGATACAACATTTCCTTATGCTATCAACTTTCCTCAAATATCTCCAACCTAGGCTTTGATACAACTTGTTGGGAAGCATAATTCCACAGAGAAATTTCTACTAGAAACAAGAGATCAAGACGATCATAACAATCACATATGACACAGATTTTACCGAGAAAACTCTTTACAAGAAAACATCCCAGAAAGGATAACAATCAGATACCAAATTGAACCTCTTATTTGTAAGATAAGAATCCCTCCATACATTGATTTGAACATATACATATCCTACCTCTCTAGATTTAAATATGTGACATCTAAAGAAACAACATATACTATTTAACCATTAAACTCTTAATACAATTTAATATATTAAAATTTTAAAATAATTTAAATAAACAAATTACAAAACTTATTAATTAAATTGTATTGTGAAAATAAGTGCACCATCAATTTCCATACACACTTTATCTTTTTGTACTTTTATATACATAATCCCGACCCTGTAAGAGAACAGTGGCTTTAAAACTTGCACTCCAAGTTTAAACTACCATATTGTGGGGGACGAATTTTAATATTTTATTTTTTATTATTTCTTTTGAACTCTAAAGAGCGAGGAGAAACCTATAGCCCTTGAGATATGAGTAGATGGGTTGTTATAAAATGGAATGATTATCTATACTTCTAATCATATAGAATGTATATACAATTTGAGTGAGCCTAATGGTTAAGAATGCCTCTTTCCTTCTTAAGAGATCATAAGTTCAAATCCAAAGAGGTAGACTATGTATACCTTCGTAAACTTTACCAATCAAATATTTGAGAAACAATTTAAATGGATTTAGTGTGTTATACACATGCACTTGGTATCATGCTTAAATATCTCAATCGAAATAAAAATTATGTCATAGAATAAAAAAACCCAAAACTTATTAAGGTGTTAGAAAAAAATAATTCATAAAAAATATTATATCAATCCAAAAAAAAATCATACCATGAAACAACACAACTATTGTTGGGGAAAACGAATTCATTGAAATCATTGCATCTCTTGTATTGTTTTTGTATTTTTTTTGGGATAAGCATGACTCTATAATAGTATAAGATAATAGAATAAGAGCTTATAGAATTTGAGAGTTTAATTTAAACTACTCCTTCTAAATTGTGGTTGATAAATTTTGGTATTTTTATTTTTAAGTTTTCATTTTATGTTATAATTATAAAATATCATGTTAAGGAGAATATATGGTGTGATAAAGAATTAAAGGATAAAATAAAATAAAGATATTATAAGGAGGTGGTTAACCCTAATCTTGAAGTGATCTGTAAATGTGAAGCTTATAGATTCACCATTTCACCGACACAAAAATATCTGTAAAAAAATATAATATTAGCTCTTTAGATGATGGAGAAGACTTGACCAGACATGCCACAAGTTGATTCGGATCAAATAACAATGGAGTCTGTTGGCGACGGAATTCACCCCTGGATTGCAGCAGGAGCAAAGCCCGACGTCCATCAGTTTATGTCACGATTTGTTTAATGGGGTGATCGAATGGAAGTTAACTCAAAACGACGTGGTTCTAACTCCGAAACCAGGCCAGACATCCATGGGAAAGTGAGGTCTTAGATAACTTCAGATAGTGAGTTGTAGTAAGGGTGAGTAGGGACAAGACTTGTGTAAGAGAGATACGAAGGTCTGTCGTAACCATCAGGTTCCTAACAAACTGTAGAAGAAGACATCTAAACGCAAGATCTTCTTGCATTTAAACGCAGAAAACTAGAGAAAACAATAATGCCACAATAAACCCTTTAGCACAACATAATTGCCATAATTCATGTGAATCATTCGATCACGAAATATCTTAGTATAAGATGAGAACTTAGACGGGAAAAGAAGGACTGTCTGACATTAAACAAGAAATCTTACATACAGATGCATAACCAGAGAACTAGAATGTGTTAAAACTTTACAATCGGGAGCTTCGCTCTACCATCGATAGATTACAAAATACAAAGACTGAGTCTATATACTCAAGAAAATTCACCTCACGGAGGCGTGCCCAGTCACCCAAGGCTTGGTGTCCCTTCAATCAAACTCGTACTGATATTTTTCTTCAAGTGTCGCCTTAACTGCACATGGCTCCTGCAAGGAGGATAGCTGAGCCATTAAGTACTGAGCTAGCGTGCACAGACTTCTCTATCTAGTCGAGGACTTCGACATGGTTTCTTTAGAAAAAATGGTACATAAGACCTCTTCGAGCAGACCGCTTGCCAGACCCTCCATACCTCACACTTAATGAATGAGGAGAGGTTTCAACCACCCTTTCTTGCCTTCATTTACTCCAAGCGAAGACCAGGATCGAGGTCCGGTCCGATGGAAATTGGAAATCGTGACGGGCCTCTCTGTGACTGAAACCCGATGCTTTCGGCCCCTTTGCGCAACTTATTTACACAGCTCCTTTCTTTCCCCAAGTGACCACGGGCTACTGACTACGTGATTATTCCCAATGCACTTTCGACGTTCATGAATGGGAAGGAGCTAACCCCTTCTTTTTGAAATCGCGATGAGTGAAACACCGAGACAGCTTAATCTTGCTCCACGCGTCCCTCTAGCTCTGATGGCTCAGAACTCTCCCGATGATGTTGTGGGCCCGGGTCCTGGACATTCCCGGCACCTCACGCATAGGGAATATGAAGGAGTTGTTCCTTGCATTTCGAAGTCGCGATGGGCGAAAAGGCGAGGAGCCTAATCACGCACGCCAGGTGTCTCTTGTGGATGAACAGGTGAGTCTGTTTTGTGATACTGCGGGCCCGACTCTGGGCGCTTTTGGTGCTTCGGGGTTTGGGGTTTCGAGATGCAAAATGATATGGGAATTTCACCCTTCGAACTCGTGACTGCCGAAAAGCCGATGCAACTAGATCTCGCGCCACACGTCCTCTTAGATCTGACGGTCCTGAACTGACTTGGCGATATTGTGGGCCTGGGTCCTGGACATTCCCGGCACCTCGTGCATCGGAAAATGACGGAGCTACTCTTTTCGCCTTGAAATCACTATGGCCGAAGCAGCTAGGAACCTAATCGTGCGCCATGCGTCCTTCAGATGGATGACTGCTATCCTTCCTTGCATACAATATGGGCGCGATATATTTTCACTAATCTCAGCGCAACTCCGCTGTCCGCGATTTCCTGTCGGTTGTTGATCTGCTCATATGGGTGAATCTGGATCGTCGACGATATAATATTGCCCGCTTACTTGCCAGGAAACCCGAAAAACGAGATTTTCCCACGTTGTGCTCGAGCGCTTCTTGTGCAACTTGCAGACCTAGATACTCTTGTGCCCAGGACAAGAAATGTTACTAACATTAGGCTCCATGGGGGATAGAGTCGTCCCTGTGATGCTCTAAGGACTCATTTTGCAGTTCTAGTGCCTTGTTGTTGGGCTATGGAGTCATTTACTAAGCCTAAACAATAAAAGTAAAAACAAAGAACAGAAAGGACAATATTTACAAAAAATAGGAGCCACTGAAGGCTCAGACAAAACATTTTTTAAGAAAATGCCCATTTACTGGGCTGTTGAAAACTTCTTCACCCTTCAAATCCTGCAACCTGTATGTGTTATTTTAGAAGACTTCAGAGATTTTGAAAGGCCCAATCCGTAGGGCTTCAAATTTGTCGTGCTTGCCCTTGTCTTGCTTAGGATCATCCCATTTCAGTACCAGGTCTCCTATCTGGAAATCCTCTTTCTTGACTTTCTTATCAAAGACCTGCTTGATCCTCTGCTGATAGTCCTGAATTCTGATCATTACCTGCTCTCTGGCCTGCTGGACTTCTATCAGCTGATGAATTCTTTGGATCATATCATTGGTCTCTTCTTGATAATCCTGGAAGAATTTCGCTACAGGAATGGCCAGCTGAGAAGGAAAGACAGATTCTACTCTGTAAACTAACTGGAAAGGGGAGATGCCTATAGATCTCTTTCTGGTCACCCGATCGGCCCAAAGAGCGAATTTCAGCTTCGAGTTCCAAGCCCTTTTGTTGTCCTCCAATAATCTTTTGATGATTCTTATTAGGATTTTGTTGGAGGACTCTGCTAAACCATTTCCCTGGGGATAGTACGGGGTGGAGTGAATCAGTTTGATCCTGAATTGTTCACAGAACTTGATTAACGACTTAGCCTTGAAAGAGGTTGTGTTATCAGTAACAATCCTTCTTGGGAAGCCGAACCTTACGATGAGGTCTTCCAGGAATCCAATGATTACCTTGTGGGAAGCACTCCTGGTTGGGATAGCTTCAATGCACTTAGTAAAGAAGTATGTGGCAGTCAAGATCCATCTGTGCTGCCCACTGGAAGCAGGGTGGATTTATCCAATAAAATCTAGGCCCCATTGCTGGAATGGTCCTGAAACAACTATAGGCTTTAAAGGCAGGGACTTGAGCTATTGCTTTCCTGAAAATCTCTGGCATGGGATACAGGCTCTAACTCCTCTATGGACATCAATGAATAAGGTGGGCCAGTAGTACCCAACTCTGAGAATTTTGTGGGCTGTGGTCTTCCAGGAATGGTGCCCTCCACATAGGCTGCTGTGAAATTTAGCCATGATCCTGTTGGCCTCTTGTGGATCCATGCATTTTAAAAGCACTCCCAAGGGGTCTTTCCAGTATAAAATTTGATCGATAAGGCAATACCTGACTGCCTTGAGCTTCAGACCTCTTGCTTTGTTTCTTTGCAGGCCATCTGGGGGCTGCAACTCCTGCAAAAAATATATGACATCCTTATACTAGGGACATCGAGCCAACAAGGGTTTTGTTTGAGTGCCTACATCGGACAACTGATTCTGCTGATTTTCTGATTGTTCATTGACGAAATCCACCCCTAAAGCTTTGCGATTAGCTTCAACCAACAGCTTGGCTAAGCCTTGACCCTTGATCAATCTGGTAGGCCTTATCTCCAAGTCAAATTCCAGGATCTTGGCTATCCATTTACTTCTCTTCCCGCCAATGTCGGGCTAGATAAGGATGTCCTTCACAGAGGCTGAAGGAACATATGCGGTCACTTTTGAGTGCAAGACATAGACTCTGAAATCTTTGAGAGATTTTACTAAGGCATAGGCCTGCTTCTCCATGATTTCATACCTGACCTCTGCATCTCTTAATGCCTTGCTGAAGAAGGCGATAGGTTGCTCTTTCCCTTCCTCATTTTTCTGCAGCAAGACCGTTGCTAATATATCAAAAGAAGTGAAAGAGAAGATTAGGAAATCTTTGGAATAGTCAGGACTGATCATCACAGGTGCCTCTATCAATGCCCTTTTTATTTGGACAAAGGACTACCTGGGTTTAGCAGTCCATTTCACTTCATTTCCCTTTTTGAGCATAGCTGTGATGTGTTTCACTAGCTCAGCAAAATTCGAGACAAATCTCCTCAAAAATTAATCTTCCCCAAAAAGGCCTGAACTTCCTTCTTAGACCTGGGAAGCGACAGGGTCCGAATTGCCTCCACTCTGCTAGGATCAATCCTCACTCCTTCTGTTGATACTATATGGCCTAATAGCTTCCCCTATTCCATAGCAAACAAATATTTCTTGGGGTTTAGGGAAAGGCCAAACCTCCGACACTTCGAAAAAACTTTTCTTAGGTGACAACAATGCTATTCGTCAGACCTGGAGAAAACTGTTATGTCATCCAAATAGATCACCACGACCCTATCTTTCTCCCCGGTGAAGGCTATGTCCATGGCTCACTGAAATTTCCCTCCTGCGTTCATCAGTCCAAATGGCATTTTGGCATACATGAATGTGCCCCAAGGAGTGGTGAAGGTCGTTTTTTCTTTGTCCTCAGGCATGACCGATATCTGATTATAACCAGAAAAACCATCGATCATGGAAATCCTAGATGCACCAGTTACCCTCTACAATATGTGCTCCATGTTGGGCAGGGGATAATTGTCTTTCTTTGAGCTCCTTTTCAGGTTCCTGAAGTCGACACAAAGCCTGATTCCTCCACTTTTCTTCCTTACCAGAACCAAATTGGCCACCCATTCGGAATATCTTTTGGGGACGATGATCTGGGCCTCTAACAACTTGGCGATATTGTGAGCTTGGGTCCTGGACATTCCCGGCACCTCGCGTATCGGAAAATGACGGAGCTGCTCTTTGCGCCTTGAAATCACTATGGGTGAAGCAGCGAGGAACCTAATCGTGCGCCATGCATCGTTCGGATGGACGACTGCTATCCTTCCCTGCATACAATATGGGCGCGATATATTTGCACTAATCTCAGCGCAACTCCGCTGTCCGCGATTTCCCGCCGATCGTCGATCTGCTCATATGGGTGAATCTGGATCATCGACGATAGAATATTGCCCGCTTACTTGCCAGGAAAACCGAAAAATGAGATTTTCCCGTGTCGTGCTCGGGTGCTTCTTGTGAAACTTGCAGACCTGGATACTCTTGTGCTCAGGACAAGAAATGTTACTAACATTAGGCTCCGTGGGGGATAGAGTCATCCCTGTGATGCTCTAAGGACTCATTTTGCAGTTCTAGTGCCTTGTTGTTGGGATATGGAGTCATTTACTAAGACAAAACAATAAAAGTAAAAACAAAGAACAGAAAGGACAATATTTACAAAACATAGGAGCCACCGAAGGCTCAAACAAAACATTTTTTAAGAAAATGCCCATTTACTGGGCTGTTGAAAACTTCTTCACCCTTCAAATCCTGCAACCTGTATGTGTTATTTGAGAAGACTTCAGAGATTTTGAAAGGACCAATCCATAGGGCTTCAAATTTTTCGTGCTTGCCATTGTCTTGCTTAGGAGCATCCCATTTCAGTACCAGGTCTCCTATCTAGAAATCCTCCTTCTTGAATTTCTTATCAAAGACCTGCTTGATCCTCTGCTGATAGTCCTGAATTCTGATCATTACCTGCTCTCTGGCCTGCTGGACTTCTATCAGCTGATGAATTCTTTGGATCATATCATTGGTCTCTTCTTGATAATCCTGGAAGAATTTCTCTACAGGAATGGCCAGCTGAGAAGGGAAGACAACTTCTACTCTGTAAACTAACTGGAAAGGGGAGATGCCTATAGATCTCTTTGTGGTCACCCGATCGGACCAAAGAGAGAATTTCAAGTTCGAGTTCCAAGCCCTTTTGTTGTCCTCCAATAATCTTTCGATGATTCTTATTAGGATTTTGTTGGAGGACTCTGCTAAACCATTGCCCTGGGGATAGTACAGGGTGGAGTGAATCAGTTTGATCCTGAATTGTTCACAGAACTTGATTAACGACTTAGCCTTGAAAGAGGCTGTGTTATCAGTAACAATCCTTCTTGGGCAGCCGAACCTTACGATGAGGTCTTCCAGGAATCCAATGATTACCTTGTGGGAAGCACTCCTGGTTGGGATAGCTTCAATCCACTTAGTAAATAAGTATGTGGAAGTCAAGATCCATCTGTGATGCCCGTTGGAAGCAGGGTGGATTTCTCCAATAAAATCTAGGCACCATTGCTGGAATGGTCCCGAAACAACTATAGGTTTTAAAGGCAGGGACTTGAGCTGTTTCTTTCCTGAAAATCTCTGGCATGGGATACAGGCTCTAACTCCTCTATGGACATCAACGAAAAAGGTGGGCCAGTAGTACCCAACTCTGATAATTTTGTGGGTTGTAGTCTTCCAGGAATGGTTCCCTCCACATAGGCCGCTGTGAAATTTATCCATGATCCTATTGGCCTCTTGTGGATCCATGCATTTTAAAAGCACTCCTTGGGGGTCTTTCCAATATAAAATTTGATCGATAAGGCAATACCTGACTGCCTTGAGCTTCAGAGCTCTTGCTTTGTTTCTTTGCAGGCCATCTGGGGGCTGAAACTCCTGCAAAATATATATGACATCCTTATACTAGGGACATCGAGCCAAAAAGGGTTCTGTTTGAGTGCCTACGTCGGACAACTGATTCTGCTTATTTTCTGATTGTTCATTGATGAAATCCACCCCCAAAGCTTTGCGATTATCTTCAGCCAACAGCTTGGCTAAGCCTTGACCCTTGATCAATCTGGTAGGCCTTATCTCCAAGTCAAATTCCAGGATCTTGGCTATCCATTTACTTCTCTTCCCGTCAATGTCGGGCTAGATAAGGATGTCCTTCACAGAGGCTAAAGGAACATATGCGGTCACTTTTGAGTGCAAGACATAGACTCTGAAATCTTCGAGAGATTTTACTAAGGCATAGGCCTGCTTATCCATGATTTCATACCTGATCTCTGCATCTCTTAATGCCTTGCTGAAGAAGGCGATAGGTTTCTCTTGCCCTTCCTCATTTTTCTGCAGCAAGACCGTTGCTACTATATCAAAATAAGCGAAAGAGAAGATTAGGAAATCTTTGGAATAGTCAGGATTGATCAGCACAGGTGCCTCAGTCAATGCCTTTTTTATTTGGACAAAGGACTCCCTGGGTTTAGCATTCCATTTCACTTCAATTCCCTTTTTGAGCATAGCTGTGATGTGTTTCACTAGCTCAGAAAAATTCGAGACAAATCTCCTCAGAAAATTAATCTTCCCCAAAAAGGCCTGAACTTCCTTCTTAGACCTGGGAAGGGACAGGGTCCGAATTGCCTCCACTCTGCTAGGATCAATCCTCACTCCTTCTGCTGATACTATATGGCCTAATAGATTCCCCTCTTCCATAGCAAACAAATATTTCTTGGGGTTTAGGGAAAGGCCAAACCTCCGACACTTCGAAAAAACTTTTCTTAGGTGACAACAGTGCTCTTCGTCAGACCTGGAGAAAACTGTTATGTCATCCAAATAGATCACCACGAACCTATCTTTGTCCTCGGTGAAGGCTATGTCCATGGTTCGTTGAAATGTCGCTCCTGCGTTCATCAGTCCAAATGGCATTTTGGCATACATGAATGTGCCCCAAGGAGTGGTGAAGGTTATTTTTTCTTTGTCCTCAGGCATGACCGATATCTAATTATAACAAGAAAAACCATCGATCATGGAAATCCTAGATGCACCAGTTACCCTCTACAATATGTGCTCCATGTTGGGCAGGGGATAATTGTCTTTCTTTGAGCTCCTGTTCAGGTTCCTGAAGTCAACACAAAGCCTGATTCCTCCACTTTTCTTCCTTACCAAAACCAAATTGGCCACCCATTCGGAATATCTCAGGGGGACGATGATCTGGGCCTCTAACAACTTCTTTACTTCTTTCTCCATGACAGGCAACAACATGGGATTTATCTGTCTTAGCTTCTGCCTGAAAGGCTTAGCCTCTTCCTTCAGTGGGATCTTGTGTTCAATGACAGATGTGTCGTATGTCTTGAGGTCTTCGTAGGTCCAAGCAAACACATCAGCAAATTCTCTCAGCAACTTAGTATATTTGGCCCTCTGTTCTGTGGATAAACTCCTTGACAGCTTGACAAACTTAGGCTCCTCTGATGTGCCAATGTTGCACTCGGCTGTATCAGCATCTTCACCTGAAACCCTACCCTTTACTGCCACATCATTCCCATCAAACAATATTTCTAAAGGAATTAGTCCCCTCGGAATGTGATTGCTAGGTAGCTAAATAATCTGATGGTTAGCAATTTTATTTAAAAACACCTCAGGGGGAGGGTCACCTTTTGTGTCAGGATCCTGATCAATGTGCAATGTGGAAAATTCACCAACAGATTGGAGAAATTTTTCTATTTCCAGATCATCTTTGAATACCTTCCAATGCTTGACATTGTCTGGTACAGAGGGCCTATATTTTATTTCAACATCAGATTTGGCCATAGACGGCTGAGGGACCTTGAACTGGCTGGCTGAAATAGCTAAAGAATCAGCCACAACATTATCCTCCCTTGGAATAAAAGAGATGTTGAAGGCTAAGAAGAAATTGTCAATTAGGTCCCATACTTCATTTCTGTAATTTCTAAGTCGAGGGTGCTTAGCCTGATAAGCGTTTCTGATCTGTTGGACCACCAACTCTGCATCTCCAAACACTGCTACCTCCTGAATTCCCATTTCCCTTGCAGCTCTCAATCCTAGAACAAGGGATTCATACTCTTCCACATTGTTGGTGGTTTCAAATTCCATCTTATATGACAGGGAAATGGTTTCCTGAGAAGGTGACACAAAAAACACCCCAGCACCAGATCCTTCCCTGGAGCAGGCTCCATCAAAAAACATTTTCCAGACGGGGGTGATGGAGGGAGGAAATTCATGAGGAGTGGTGGGATTCTTTATGAGTTTAAGAGGGGGCTCAGGAGCATGAGTGAGTTGCAGTAAACTGGAACCTAAATCATTGTCCAAGGAAAAAATAGGATGATTGGTAGGATTGGCCTCATCACTGATTATATAGGCCAGTTGGGCTTCCCTATACAACCTTCTATGCTCTCCTCCAAACACTGGGATAGTAGCATATGTGAGGTCCATCTGCAAGGTTCCCCCCAGTCTTTTTATCCAAGATCTTGATAACAACATACCGAACTTGGGGGGGACATCGGCCACTACAATATCCATGACAACACTTTTCATGGGCAACTGAAACAAGGTCACGACCAGGTCTTTGATAACTCCTAGGCATTGAAATTTTATGGAGTCAAATGAATAGAGGTCATGATAGGATCGGGTGACTTCTAGACCTAACTCTTCCATGACAGTCTTCGGCATGAGGTTGTGAGAAGCCCCCGAATCCATCAAGCAGTTGTGCAGTACCTTGTCATGTATGTTCAGGGAAGTGTAGAAGGGCGGGGATGAGTCATTCCTGTTTTTTACCATAGGACCTAAGACAACTGTAGGCTTTTAATCTTGCAAATTGATGGAGTCTGTGGGAAGGCATGAGACCCCAGACTGCAAAATCTCAGAGAAGCGTTTATTGAACCCTTCATGTTTAATCAATTCGGTTAGGGGTACAGGGATTCTGATCTTTTGAATTTCATGCTCGAAATTAAAAGAAGATGTAAGCTTCGGAATTTATCTTATTTCGGGGACATGACTCTGGACTATGGGAGAGAGGGGTTGGGGCTTCTTACCTCTGTGACTGTCTGTCGCTTCATTAGCAAGCTTCTCTGTTCTAGTGGACCGCTCAGGAACATCAGGTGCTATTGTCTTTTTCTTAGACCTCAGATCATACCTGCCTTGGCTGCCACTAGCCTTGTCTTCCTTGCTCAGTTCATTTAGCTAATTGCCCATGAGAGACTCCTCGTAGGATGATTGAGTGAGATGAGGAAAAGGAGGAGTGTCTCTGAAGCAATGGATTTTAGGATCAAGCTCGTTTGTTTCTCCTTCTTCCCCCTTGGCCACAAAATTGTTTTGGAAAGGGGCCTGAATCTTCTGGTCTTCTCTGTCTCTTCCCCTCTCTCTTTTCACAGTCGGGGGAGAAATATTGTTTGGCCTCCTGAAAACTCCTTTGTTTTCAGCGTTTTGAGGGCCCTTGTATGCTTGCCTCCCCTCCACCTTCATCCTCTCCATTTCTGCAGACAGAGACTTCACCATCTTGGTCAATTCATCCACTTGAGGGTGCGGTACCGATGGGCCAACAGTTGAGGCTTCAGATCTTCCCTTTCTTCTATCTGCGTTGGCCTTGTTCCTCAGTCTATTAGCTGCTAATACATTGGATTCCACTTCTATGGCCGCATCTTACATTTGAGCTAAGGAGGTGGCTCTTCTTTCTCTCAACAAAAGACAGAAATCGGGGCCAAACACACTAGCATAAGAGATCTTGGCCGAGGCTTCTGAAGGCTTTATTTCGGCAGGAATTTTATTATACATCTTATTGAATCTTTTGGAGAAGTCGGAGACAGAATCTCCATCCATCTTCTTCAAAGACCCGAACTCTGTCATGTAATACATGAAATCCTTCCTGTCTCCCCACTGCCTCAAGAAAGCACTATCCAGGGCTTCGATCCCAGCAATAGATCCGAGGGCCAATCCTCTAAACCATTTCCTCACCTCGCCATCCAGGCTCTGGACAGAGATTCTCATCCAGACATCTTCATTTTCAATGTTCAGGTTGTCTGCATAACTGTAGAAAGAAGCCAAGTGCTCTTCCGCAGTTATGTCTCCTTCTCCAGTGAACTTGGGCATATACTTCAAGTAATCTCCGGTAGGGAGAGGATTCATAGGATGAGGTAGGATTAAGGGAGCATATTTGGCAGTGACTATGGTGTCCATTATATTTAGAGGGGGATTAGCACCAGCCATAGGAATATTAGGTGGAGGAGAACTAGGAGGAGAGGGAGTTCACGCAGGGGTTACTGGGAATGAATCCCGGAGTGGAATGGGAAACAAAAGGGGATTTAAGGAGAAAGCTAACGGGCTCAAGTCAATAGATTCTCCTCTTTGTGCAAGAGTGGTAAAGATAGGAGTGGGAAAATCTTCTATGGTCCTAGGTCTATGCAAAGGTACAACTTCAAAGGAGAGGGGAGTGACAAGGGTTTCTCCCTCCAATCCCAGACCAGGAGGGGAAAACTCAGCAAGAACACTCTCGAAGTTCAGGAAACGGGAAACCTCTGAAGGAGTCCTATTAAGAGGCTGAGGAGGAGAAAATGGAGTTCCTACAGAAGGAGATGGCGGATTACCTGGTTCGGCGATGGAAGCTCCTTCTTCGGAGGCCTTTCCTTTTCTAAGAACCACCTCTGGATCAGTTTAAGGTGTAGCTAGCGACAGCTGTGGATTAGACCACGTGTGTCTACCTTTGAAATCCACAATTAACACGACAGGTTTGCCACAGTGGATTCGTCACAATGGAGTCGCCAGGCGCACAGTAGAAATCTTCAAAGGCTCTGATACCTGATGCACCTTCAGAATCAAAGGCTCAACGTCGTTCAATCCCGGGGAAAATTTTCAACTTCGTCCCCGACAACGGCGCCATAAAATGTTGGCGACGGAAGTCACCCCTGGATTGCAGCAGGAGCAGAGCCCGACGCCCATCAGTTTATGTCACGATTTGTTTAATGGGGTGATCGAATGGAAGTTAACTCAAAACGACGCAATTTTAACTTCGAAACTAGGCCAGGCATGCATGGGCAAGTGAGGTCTTAGATAACTTCAGACAGTGAGTTGTAGTAAGGGTGAGTAGGGGGAAGACTTGTGTAAGAGAGATGCGAAGGTCTATCGTAAACATTAGGTTCCTAACAAACTGTAGAAGAAGACATCTAAACGCAAGATATTCTTGCATTTAAATGCAGAAAACTAGAGAAAACAATAATGCCACAATAAACCCTTTATCACTACATAATTGCCATAATTCGTGCGAATCAGTCGATCACGAACTCTCTTAGTATAAGATGAGAACTTAGACGGGAAAAGAAGGACTGTCTGACATTAAACAAGAAATCTTACATACAGATGCATAACCAGAGAACTAGAATGTGTTAAAACTTTACAATCGGTGCTTCGCTCTACCATCGATAGATTACAAAATACAAAGACTGAGTCTATATACTCAAGAAAATTCACCTCACAGAGGTGTGCCCAGTCACCCAAGGCTTGGTGTCCCTTCAGTCAAACTCGTACTGATATTTTTCTTCAAGCGTCGCCTTAACTACACATGGCTCCTGCAAGGAGGGTAGCTGAGCCATTAAGTACTGAGCTAGCGTGCGCAGACTTCTCTGTCCAGTCGGGGACTTCGACATGGTTTCTTTGGAAAAAATGGTACACAAGACCTCTTCGAGCAGACCGCTTGCCAGACCCTCCATACCTCACACTTAATGAATGAGGAGAGGTTTCAACCACCCCTTCTTTCCTTCATTTACTCCAAGCGAAGAGCAGGATCGAGGTCCGGTCCGATGGAAACTGGAAATCATGACGGGCCTCTCTGTGACTGAAACCCGACGCTTTCGGCCCCTTTGCTCAACTTATTTACACAGCTCCTTTCTTTCCCCAAGTGACCACGGGCTGCTGACTACGTGCTTATTCCTAATGCGCTGTCGGCGTTCGGGAATGGGAAGGAGATAACCCCTGCTTTTTGAAATCGCGATGAGCGAAACGCCGAGATGACTTAATCTTGCGCCACGCATCCCTCTAGATCTGACGGCTCAGAACTCTCCCGACGATGTTGTGGGCCCGAGTCCTGGACATTCCCGGGACCTCGCGCATCAGGAATATGACGGAGTTGTTCCTTGCGTTTCGAAGTCGCGATGGGTGAAAAGGCGAGGAGCCTAATCACGCACGCCAGGTGTCTCTTGTGGATGATCGGGTGAGGCTATTTTGCGATACTATGGGCCCGACTCTGGGTGCTTTCGGTGCTTCGGGGTTCGGGGTTTCAAGATGCAGAATGATATGGGAATTTCACCTTTCGAACTCGCGACTGCCGAAAAGCCGATGCGACTAGATCTCGCGCCACGCATCCTCTTAGATCTGACAGTCCTGAACTGACTTGGCGATATTGTGGGCCTGGGTCCTGGACATTCCCGACACCTTGCGCATCAGAAAATGACGAAGCTACTCTTTGCGCCTTGAAATCACTATGGGCGAAGCAGCAAGGAACCTAATCGTGTGCCATGCGTCCTTCAGATGGACGACTGCTATCCTTCCCTGCATACAATACGGGTGTGATATATTTGCACTAATCTCAGCGCAACTCCACTGTCCGCGATTTCCCGCCGACCGTCGATCTGCTCATATGGGTGAATCTGGATCGTCGACGATATAATCTTTCCCGCTTACTTGCCAGGAAACCCGAAAAATGAGATTTTCCCGCATCGTGCTCGGGCGCTTCTTGTGCAACTTGCAGACCTGGATACTCTTGTGCCCAGGACAAGAAATGTTACTAACAGAGTGTACTACCAGGAAGTTGAGTGGGCAAAAGGAGTGGGAGGAAAGGAAAGTCGAGTCGGAGAATGAATCAAAAGAAGTGCAAGTTGAGCCAGAGGCTAGGTCGGAATTCCAGTCAACCAAAGTCGGGTCGACCAAGGGAGACAAACCAACCAAAAGAAACTCTGGTTGAAGTGTGAGAGGATTTGGTTGACCATAAATGATTGTCAGTGGAATGAAGAAAAGGAAGTCGGCGAAAAGGAAAACCAAGTCTAAATGGGTTGACTCGTGACTAGAAAAAAAAAAAAAAGGCAGATTCAACGACCAATAGTGAAGGGAAAACCTTGGGAAGTAAGATTTTGGAACCAACTGCTGAGGAGAATGTCTGAAGACAGAATTTGATACCCTGTGGTGTTTAATAACACTTGAAGGATTCTTTTAGTAACCTAAAGCACATAAAAATTCCCAGGGGCGATTTTGATACTCCCTCGACAAAAAAAAATGTTTGGAAGTCAACTTAACATTCAACAACACAGAAAGTTTCTAAGGGAAAAATTAATAGCATAGGAAATGAAAAAATTATGTTTATTGATCTAAAAATGAAGAAGACTTGAAATACTTGAAATTATTGCAATGTAAATGTTATGTGTTTAAAGCAAATGGATCAATTTTGCAACACATAAATTAAGGGATTACTCATGCAAAATACACATAGAAAGTAGCATAATCAATGAACATAAGCACATAAAACACAACAATTGATAAAGGAGTTCACCCCTCTCTTGGGCTACATCTCCTGGTCCAGCTTCCAATGGATCATTATTATTAATTGCTCAAAGTGCTCAAAAACATGCTTTACAATGCTCAAACTGACCAACCGACTGCTCCAATGGCTTCACAGCGTCCAAAAACCCCTAGCTAGGCTTGTTCGGCACCTCAATCGGTCGAAAAACGAAGAAGTTAGGCCTCCTGGAAGTTCTCCCTTCAAGCTTGCTGTCTCTGCATCTACAAATTGCACCCTTGTTAAATGAACCTGGCACACACGCAATAAATAGCGTAAAAACCCAGCACTGGGCGAAACCGCGCCAACGATGAAAACTGTAGGACGATTATGGGCATGCCAGCCCCTAACTGCCTAGCACCTGGGCACATGGGGAGTTACAATATGACCGTGGGCTTTAACCGTTGCCAACCGTTTGAAACCAAACTTAAGCCCCCTCTGCACTACGTGTGGTCACATGGCTGTTTGCAATACACTCTGTATACAATATATATATATAAACACCCGTGACCAGGGGCTCCATCCGTCATAACCCCCGCACGCAATATTACCACTGGTCATATGTTTGTGGAACAAAACAACGGGCCATGGCTAAGCCCCGACCCGACCTTCTGCCATATACAATGATATGTGAAGTTAAATAAAATACAACACACATATGTAACAAGGAACAAGTGGCGGTGAAATGGTCGGGCGGATGTTGTGAAGGCTTATGTGGTGGGGAGGTCCAGGGGTCGAACCCCACGGACTCCAAAAATTTTACATACAAACTAAAAGCCAATAAAGGGGTGCCACGTGGCAGCCCATGATTGGACCACGTGACACCTTACCATTAACCAACGAGATGCCACGTGTCGACTTCCCATTCGACCAACTGTCAACCAACAGATTCTTGCCACGTCACCACATGTATGGTCGTACGGCTCTGCCACGTCAGCCTGTACGGACTGTACGGACTGTACAGTGAACGCCATTTTTTGCCTGTTTGAATTTATGAATAGATTGTAATATCTCTCACTCCCGACGTCCGTTTGAGATGAAATGAGTTGCGTTGGGTTCGTAACGACGAGGCCTACGCTCTTGTCCGGTTTGAAGTGATCCCGAGCACTTTGAATTTTTGAGCAAAATTTGATCCCCTCATCACACCTCCCCATTAGGAAGCTTTTGGACCTCCAAAAGACTATTTTCAATCTATGTGAAGATGAGGGTAAAGTTCCCTCACCCTTCCAACCTCAATCCACTTGGCCTTGCTTGGATTCGTCCCTTTAAGACCAACTCGAAGATTCTCCAGATTTCCTCATTTTGAAGTTCGCATTCTCCTGTCAAGGATGGTGTCTTCCTGTAGTTCTGTAAGATACTCTGGAGAAAAATAATCTATGGAAGGAATCTGAACATGATATCCTTGAACATCAATCAATGGAGGCTCATACAACTTCAAATTCTCAACATTAACAACTGCATACATCTGCATATAAGGAGGCAAATCTAAACGAAAAGCATTGTTACCAATCTTGTCGATAATCTTGAAAGGACCATATCGAATCGGTTTCAACTTTTTACCTTCTCTTTTAAGCCTCTCTGCAAGATACCAGATATATAAAATATGCAGTACAGAAACGAAATGCTAGAAATAACAGAATAACAGTAAAATATCCAGCATAATCTTCACAATACACAGAAATGATATACGAAATAGCAACAGAAATAGCACTTGAACAGAA
>ML777785.1:89486-100315 GCA_009831015.1 Picea engelmannii
CGTATCCAATTATCTAACTTCTCAGCATTAACTTCTCCATTGTATATTGGCAATTCAAATTTTATATCAAGCTTTAATGAAGGAATTTGCGAAGGAGTTTTACCATGTCCCTTTGGAGAATTTGGAAGAGGTCTTGAACTGGTTGAAGAAGAAGAAGAAGATGATGATGGAGGAGAGGGTGGTGGAGAAGCACCATTCCCTCCATTTCCATTTGGAGTTTTGTCACCACTTCTTCCCTTATGCCTTGAAGGGTTGGAGCCTTCACCCTGCGACAATATTTTCCTTTCCATCAAGATCTTCATCATCTCTCTCATCTCTATGACAGCCTTTCTGAGATATTCATCTTTGGCAGGAACACATTCATGACTTTCTGCATGAGCCATACTTGGTGAATGTCTCCCTGAAACTTGCGGTGATGGTATATGCTTCCTCCTCGTCGAATGAGAACTTGGATCCACAAGTTGACCTTCTCCTCTTGTGAGTTTCAACCTTGTGAGAATCAGAAACAAAACTTGCAAACAATCAAGTCTTCAAAAACCAGTGCTCTGATACCAACTTGATCTAAAAATGAAGAAGACTTGAAATACTTGAAATTATTGCAATGTAAATGTTATGTGTTTAAAGCAAATGGATCAATTTTTCAACACATAAATTAAGGGATTACTCATGAAAAATACACATAGACAACAACATAATCAATGAACATAAGAACATAAAACACATCAATTGATAAAGGAGTTCACCCCTCTCTTGGGCTACATCTCCTGGTCCAGCTTCCAATGGATCATTATTATTAATTGCTCAAAGTGCTCAAACAAATGCCTTACAATGCTCAAACTGACCAAACAACTGCTCCAATGGCTTCACAGCGTCCAAAAACCCCTAGCTGGGCTTTTTTGGCACCTCAATCGGTCGAAAAACGAAGAAGTTAGGCCTCCTGGAAGTTCCCCCTTCAAGCTTGTTGTCTCTGCATCTACAAATTGCACCCCTGTTAAATGAACCTGGCACACACACAATAAATAGCGTAAAAACCCAGAACCGGGCGCAACTGCGCCAACGGTGCAAACTGTAGGATGGTTATGGGCGCGCCAGCCCCTAACCGCCTAGCACCTGGGCACATGGGGAGTTACAATATGACCGCGAGCTTTAACCGTTGCCAACCATTTGAAACCAAACTTAAGCCCCCTCCGCACTATGTGTGGTCACATGGTTGTTTGCAATACACTCCGTATACAATATATATATAAACACCCACGACCAGGGGCTCCATCCGTCGTAACCCCTGCGTGCAATATTACCACTGGTCATATGTTTGTGGAACAAAACCACGGGCCGGGGCTAAGCCCCGGCCCGACCTTCCGCCATATACAATGATATGTGAACTTAAATAAAATACAACACACATATGTAACAAGGAACAAGTGGCAGTGCAATGGTCGAGTGTATGTTGTGAAGGCTTATGCGGTGGGGAGGTCCGGGGGTCGAACCCCATGGACTCCAATAATTTTACATACAAACTAAAAGCCAATAAAGGGGTGCCACGTGGCAGCCCATGATTGGGCCACGTGGCACCTTACCATTAACCAACGAGATGCCATGTGTCGAATTCCCATTTGAAAAAATTTCAACCAACATATTCTTGCCACATCACCACATGTACGGTCGTACGACTCTGCCATGTCAACCTGTACGGACTGTACAGTCAGCACCATTTTTTGCCTGTTTGACTTTATGAACAGATTGCAATATCTCTCGCTCCCGACATCCGTTTGAGATGAAATGAGTTGCGTTGGGTTTGCAACGATGAGGCCTACGCTCTCATCCGGTTTGAAGCGATTCCGAGCACTTTGAATTTTTGAGCAAAATTTGATCCCCTGATCATTTATGGTTTATGGGTAGCTAATAAATTCCTAGAAAACCCTAGATATTGAAATATGATCCATCTATTATTTATGGACAAAGGAAAATGCCCAACAAGGTCAAGAATGTGTCCAATGACTCTTAAAATGAAAATAGAAACCCCCAAGTAAATAACAAGGCTCTGGAAGGATGGCCATCGATTTCTAACTTCAGAATCAATGTATGGGTAATATTACAGAGTCATTAGTCTAGCTTATTGACCCATGGGGACCATATTAATATAAAACAATTTCAAACAATAACTAGCGTGAATTTTTATTTTCTAAACAATATGAAGACAATTATCAAGTTACAATGCACACCATCTACTATTCATAACCAATGCAACCACAAAAAATAATCACACATAATTAAGAATTTACCCTAGAAACCCAAATAGGAAAACCAAGATTCTTTTGGCTTCAACCAGGCTCTTTATTATTCACCAATGGAAAAGTTACATGCTCTCTAGTGCATCTCTATTCTCCTCAGTGACATATGGGCAACCTCTCTACATCATTCACAACCAAAAAACCATTTTCTGATTGTGGGGAAGCACAATATCGAAGACTTATTCGACCAAGAGGATAGCTAGAAGGTCAGGCATCCCCAATGCTTCATCTTTTCTCTAGTATATTTCTCCTTGTTCTCTTTATTTGTTTTTATTTTCTCCCATGTGGAAAATGTCATGAAAGTCTCATTATTTATTTACGTACAAAAATATATTTCCTGACTTTATATATATTACATACAAAAATGGACATTAACGTGTTGTCATGGGGCCCTTCACACAAGCAAGTTGATCTCCTTCTTTTTCCATAGCCTTAAAATTTTTGTGTCTTGATCATCTTAGAGCATATGCTAATATCGAAATGTTCTTGTTGAATCTGATTTGGATCACACGTCCCCATTGGGAGGATTTTGGTTCCCAAAAGCTTCCAAAGATAGATGATGAAACTTGCTTGCAATCTAGTTCCTCTCATACCACTTCACTTTCCTTCCAGTCTATCCCTTGAGACAAATATTCCAAATTTGTTGTAGTCTTCTACGATTTGTCCTCTCCTTGTGCTACATAACTATGTCTTCCTTCAACTCCTCAAGTCCATGAGGTGCAAGGTCTTCAACCGTTGGAAGAACCTGATGTTCTTCCTCCTCATCCAACATGGAGGGTTTGAACAAATCCAAATTTTCCATGTTCACCACTGAGATGATATGCATATAAGGTGGAAGTTTCAACCTAAAGGAAATCACATTCACTTGTTAAATGATTACAAATGGTCCATATCTAAGGGGCTTGAGTTTATTTGTTGCTCCTTGTAGTTGTTCCTTACATAGATAGATCCACACCTTGTCTCCAATTCATAATTTATGATCCTCCTTGCATTGATCATGTCTGGATTTGTACAACTATTGTCTCTTCTTGAGATTCTCTTGAACCCTTAGATGTATATGTATGATCTTGTTCAATAATGTGATTGCCTTTTTTTCTTCTCCTTGTAGTCCTTCTTCTTCCTTTTGTTGTCCATAAAAAATATCAAATGGCGAATGAGGTAAATAACCAAAAAAAGTCTCAAAAGAAGACTTATTGGTGGAAGAATAGAGTGTTGTATTATAGGAGTGTTGAATGTAGACTAGCTACTTGTCCCAAGTCTTTGCATGCTTGTTGTTGTATCATCTCAATAATTGCACCAATGTCCTATTTACCACTTAAGTTTGTTGATCAGTCTGAGGATGGAAGGAAGTGGAGTACTTCAACTTGGTATCCATTCTCTCCCAAAGTGTTGTGCAAAATATTCCCAAGAACTTGCTATCTTAGTCAGATATGATGGAGGTTGGCAATCCAAAATGTACCCAAACATGGTTGACGAATAGTTCAGTTGCCTCTCGTCCATAGATTCTCTTCTTACAAGGAATGAACACACTCATTTTTCTGAAGCGATCTACCACAATGAAAAAGTAATCATGGCATCTATGAGTCATAGGAAAACCTTCCACAAAATACATGGACATTCTCTCCAAATGTTTGCTTCACACTGGAAATGGCATGCAAAAGATGAGTTTATGGTTGCTTGAATTTCTAGTGCTACAAACAACACAACCTATAACAGAATTTTCCACTTTCTCCTGTATCTTTGACCAATACACATACCGCTATAAATTCACCATTGTCTTTGTCACACCAAAATCTCCAACAACCCTAGAAGTGTGTTATTTTTTCATCATTTGAACTCTTATGTCCTGGGGTATGCATAGTTTGTCTAGTTTGTACAACAACCCATCTTGGAGTTGGTATTCATTTCCTTCCACGAAAATGACCAACCTGTCCTTTAGATGCTTGTAGACACTTCTAAAATCTTCATATCCCTCGTAATATTCACTAAGAAGTTCATGAGTGAAAGGATCAAGTTGCATTATCATTCCAATTGCTACAGTCTTCTTCAATTGTGGATGAGAGAGCATGTCTACTATTATATTCGTGAATTCTTTCTTGTACTTAGTCAATAAATGAAATTTTTGCAATAAACCTAACCACTTCTAATTCCTCACCTATTGCATCTTTCTTTGACTCTATAGATACTGAAGGAGATGATTATTCATGTGTATGATAGTATCTTTTCCAAAGCGGTAATTATTTAGCTTCTTTACTTATTTTAAAATCACAGAGATATCCTTATCATACATAGGATAGTCAAGCATTGCTCCATGAAATAAATCTGAATAATAGAACACGGTCCTTCCTCCTTGCATGAGTACTACTCCTAATGCATATCCACTAGAATTAGTCTATAACTCAAAAGGTTGCTGCAAATTTTGCATGGCTAACACTGAAGAATTGTTCATTTTCTTCTTCAAGTCTTCAAATTATATTTGTTGTGTCTTAACCCAATGAAAACTCTTTCCTTTTGTGGTTATGGCATGTAATGGTGCTTCTACTATGGACAAGTTTACAATGAATTTCCTTAAATACTGAGTTGCTCCCATGAAACCCCTGACCTCTGTCACATTGGTGGGAATAGGCCATTGAGTGATGGCTACAATATTCTCTGGATCTACCCTCATCTCTCCTCCTCCAATCACTTTTCTAATATATATCAAGGAATTCTTTCCAAACTGACATTTTTTCAAGTTGGAAATCATCTGAGTCTTCTTCAAGGTCTCTAGTACATGTGTCACGTGTGAGAGGTGCTCTTCCCAAGTGTTTCTAAAGATTAGTATGTCATCTAGATATATTATTACAAAAGATTCAATTAATCGGCTTCACACATCATTCATTAGTCTCATAAACATTGCAGGTGCATTGCATAATCCAAAAAGTATTACTAACAACTCATACAAAACTTGTCTTGTTTTAAAAGTTATCTTCCATACATCTTCCTCTTTGATCCTCACTTGGTGGTATCCTGATTTGAGGTCCATCTTATTAAAGAATTTGGCTTGCTGCAGTTGATACAACAAGTCATCAATGCTTGGAAAAGGATATATACTATTTATGGTGATCTCATTTAGGGAATAATATTCAATTCACATTCTCCACCTTCCATCTTTCTTTGGCATCGTGATGATGGGTGTACCACATGGTGATGTACTAGGTCTGATGACTCCTTGCTCCAACAACTGTTGCAAATTCTTCTTTACTTTATATTCTTTGATGATGGAATACCTATAGAATTAAATGTTAGGTAGTGGTGACTTTGCAAACAATTGAATCTCATGTTCAACCTATCTCTTGAGTGGAAGTCCCTAAATATCTTGAAAACATTCCTTGTAGGCTTCAATAATTTGTTTTATTTTTTGACACTACTTGCCACTACATCCTTCCAAGGATGTGTTTATCTCCAATTCACTTCCTTATCCTTTGTTTCTTCCTTCTCTTAAGAAAAACAAGAGAAAATTATTTGTACTTCCCATGATTCTTCTTATCTAATGAGAACTAATCAGAGAGAGATTATCTTTGTCCTTCTGTTCATTTATGGAATAAGCTTTTCCATCCTTGACTTGTCTATACTAGTTCTCTCTCCTTATGAAAATGGAATCCATCATGTACAAATATGGAATTCCCAAGATGACTCCACATGTTTCCACAGGAACCACATCTACAAATACTTCATCAAAAAAGTTTTGATTGATGGAAAATTTAAATTTGCATTGTTTGCTCACTTTTAATTCCACATCTTTCCTTACCCAACCTAGGGGGTATGGATGCAGATGATCTTGAGTATCTATCCCAAGATTCTCAACCATATTCTTAGATATCAAGTTGGATTGTGAACTAGGATGGAACAAACAATCCACCTTGTTTTGTTTCATGTGGATTTTAATGCAAAAGAGTTCAGTCATTACCTTCTCCTCCTTGTGACTGCAACCAAATAATGCCACCTATTTCTGAATATTAGTGAAGTTGATATTCCCTTCTAGGTTTGAGGCTCTATCCACCCATTCCTTAGCATCCATTGATATAAATTATTTCTTATTCCTATTCTGGAAATATTTGGGGCATTTCTTAGGTTGCGGTTTCCAACAATTCTCCTTGGTGTGTCCCTTTCAATCACATCTTTTACATTGTTTGATGGAAGGTGTTTCTTCTGGTGTTTCTTCCAAAATATTCTTCTCATTCCACTTATTTTTTTTCCTCTTTCTCTGTTTCTCGTGTGGTGCTACTTTCTTGTGAGTAGATTGTGTCTTTTTCCTATCTCCCTCAAGGTATTGTTCTTGAATACAGACTTCATCAATTGTATTTGGTCTAAATAACATCAATTTTCTACAAATATGTGGTAACAATGCACCCAAATACTTGACTAACATGTATAGAATTTTGAAAGAGACTCTCATATGAATTTCTCTCATCCTAAAATCTATCATGAATTCCTACACTGAGTGTCCTTGTCTTTTCCTGAAGTAATGCCATATTATTTGTTGGTGTTCCTCATATCCTATTGGATAGAACTGTTATTTTATCATGTACTTTAATACCTCTCAATCAATCACCAATGGATCATTTCCTAGTGGCTTGCTTACTAAATCACTCTCCCACCATGTCAAAGCATGGCCTTAAATCTTAAATTGAGAAAAAACAATCTTTTGTTTTCCAGTTACTTCATGCATGTTGAAGTATACTTCCATATGTTGTAGCCATTGGTTCATCCTGATAGAATCCACTTCTCTGGTACATGGCTTGATGTCCACCTTGGCCTCCACACATAAAGGTACCTATGTCTTGTTGTAGCTACACTCTCCCATATTTGGATCAATCTTACGCTATGTCTCTGACTTATTTTATTCCTTGTTGGGGCCTTCATGACATGCCTCAATTTCCTTACTTTTCACTACCAATAGTTTTGACACCATCGATGTCAATGTAGCCAAACTCTACTAAAAATAATCCAACCTACCCTTGGGATATTCTTCCTCTTCTCCTTGATAATGGTCCCCTGACATTCTTACTTCTCTACTTCTCTTTATCCCTTGTAATAAATCTTTTCCATTTCTTTTGTAATCACTACATATACTTACCATACATGTCTCACTACATGTATTTGAACTTCAACTATGATACCATTTGATCAATAAATATGAGGGTTATAGCTTCACGATTTCAACAACATGGAAATATCTGTAAAAACAATATAATCTTAGCTCTTTATATGATGGATAATACTCGACCATCCAAGACAAAAGTCAAGTCGGCTCAAATAATAATGAAGTCAACTACACGAAAGTCAAGTCAGAAAAATGAGTGGGAAGAAAGGCAAGTATAGTTAGAGAATGAATTGAAAGAAATGAAAGTTGAGTTGGAGGCTAGGTTAGAAGTTGAGTTGAACAAAGGTAGGTCAACCAAGGGATCCAAAATGAACAAAAGAAACCTCAACCAAAGTGTGGCTGGATTTGGTG
This sequence comes from Picea engelmannii, assembly GCA_009831015.1. Classification (NCBI taxonomy): domain Eukaryota; kingdom Viridiplantae; phylum Streptophyta; class Pinopsida; order Pinales; family Pinaceae; genus Picea; species Picea engelmannii. The sequence continues at coordinate 97,275 of ML777785.1, forward strand.
GACTAGAATTGTTTTTAGATTGAATGAAGAAAAGGAAGTCGACCAAAAGGAAAATCTATTCAAAATTGGTCGACCTATGATTACAAAAAATAATCAAAAGGTGGATTTGACGATCAATCATGAAGAGAAAACCTTGGGAAGTCGAATTTGGAAACCAACAACTGAGGAGAAAGATTGAAGGGAAAATTTGATACCCCGCAGCATGAAAAAATGTTTCAAGGATGTTTTCAATAACCCACGACACATAAAAATTCCTAGGAACAATTTTGGTACTCCCTCAAAAACTAAAAAATGTATGGAAGTCAAGTTAAACATTCAACAAAAAATACAAATGTCTAGGGGATAACTTGATATAAAATGAAATGGAAAAAATGTTTTTATGGTTCATGGGCAGATAATAAATGCCTAGACAACCCCATATATCAAAATATGATTTGTCTATAATTTATGGGCAAAGGAAAATTCCCAAGAAAGTCGATAATGTTCCCAACAACTCTTAAAATGAAATTAGAAACCCCCAATTAAATAACAATGGGTCGGGAATGATGGTCATCGATTTCCAACTTCATAATCAATGTATGGGTAATATTATATAGTCGCTAGTCTCACTTATTGACATATGGGGACCATATTAATATAAAAAAATATCAAACAATAAATGGAACGAATTTCTCTTTGATAAACAATACAAAAACAACCATTAAGTTACAACGCACACCGTTTACCATTCATAACAAATGAAACCACAAAAAATCATCACACATAACTCATAATTTACCTTGTAAACCCAAACGAGAAAACTAACATTCTTTTGGCTTCGACTAGGCTCTTTATTATTTGGAAAGGGGCAAGTTATAGGCTCTTTGGTGCATGTTTATTCTCCTTAGTGACATCTGGGTAGCCTCTCCACATCATTCACAACCAAATAACCATCTTCTCATTGCGGGGAATCATAATATCAAATATTTATTTGACTGAGAGGATAGATGGAAGGTCAGTGGTCCCCAATGCTTCATCTTCTCTTCATTGTGTTTCTCCTTCTTCTCTTTATTTGTTTATATTTTATCCCACATGGAAAAGGTCTCATGAAATTCTCATTATTTCGTTATGTACAACAATATAATTCCTGACTTTATATATATTACATAAAAAATAGACATTAATCGTATTGGCATGGGGCCCTTCAAACCAACAATTTGATCTCCCTCTTCATCCATAGCCTTAATATTTTCTTGTGTTGATCATCTTAGATCCTGTGCGAATAACCAATTTTTTTTGTTTTGACTATCCTTATAAGGAGAATCAATATTGCTAAAATTATAACTAATTCTCATGAGCTACATAGTGAGACTGGAAGATGGAAAATACCCAAAACACAATGGAATGAAATAATATGTCACCTTTCGGACACCAAGATGGTTGAATATGAAAGACACTTTCTCTTAGAGTTCCCTGCTTGTGGGAATATTTATATGTATAAATTCCAGACATTAAATAATCAACCCAAGGGATAGTAAGCTTCAAGCTGTAGGAACAAGAAATGAAGGATTAGAGTCTATGCTGGCATGTCAAACAAATGTTGGCAAACCAAACTAAACCACAGAGTTATATCCCTGGACGAGGGTTACTCAAATGATTATCCTAGCACAAATCACAGTCTTTCCCAAGGGTTCCTATGATCTCATATAAAGCAGACTAGTCCTTCAATATTTAGTGTATAATCAATATTTTGTGGATGAATTCAAACACAAAACATAACCACAATAAATATCATTGAAAATGGTTCCAAGGAAGGGTGGAAAATGCTCACTATGGAAAAGTTCCCATCAAAATGATTTCCATATTGTTACTATTTCCACAAGACATCTAGCATAAATGTGGATCCCATTCACCTGAAAGAGTAATTCATCCTCCCACCATTTGCAAGAGGGAATCATCTTCTTTCGCTTGGGGAAGTTTTTAGGCATCTCACTAATAAGATATACATTAAATTGTGTGAAAATATTTTGGAATTCATTATAAGAAATATCTGCATATGTGTCCACCCGATCCTCATACTTTTCATATAAAGCAAGAATTGTGAGAAATATAAAAAGACTCGTATACCCAACTGTGAATAAGTCAAACCAACCCCCAATAGTTAATATGAGATACATACATACAACCACCATGAGGAAGTTTTTTGGATATTTTCCAAGGGTAATATCATGTGCTACTAGAAGCAAAAACTTAATCTGGGACTATATTGATGCAACTATTCCATTTACCATATCTTATGATAACTCCAATTTAGGAAGAGGAGAGAGAGGCCTTCTTATGAGAGTTGTTTTAGTTACCCAGAAAATCAAGATGGTACTAAAATCACTTGGTTTATACTTCAACTGTCAACGATTTTTGGATGTAGATCGCTGAATATTAGGAGTCTCCTCTTTTATCATAAAATTGCAATACCATGTTTTTTCTTTTCCTTTCCTCCTTTTCTTTATAAATTATATGAAAAATCGATTTCCATACCAAAAACAAATAAAAAGTAAAACACATCCATCACATTGAACTACAAAAGTGAAAGTCGAGGTGGCTTGCTGGAGAGATTTCTTGTTGAACCCAAAACTCCATTTTACTGAGAATGAGAATGTTGGTTGTCACCAATTCAAAATCAAGAACACTAGTAGTATCAAAAACATGCCTCCCAAAGAACTTCTTTACAGATTTAAAATAGTTTAGAATGGCTTGCTAGAAATTTCCCAAAAGAAAATTGTGTGCTACGATAGTGAGCAAACAATTCATGTAGGGATTCTCTTCATCAAAAAAAGGGATTTCTTCTTGGGAAATGTCAATATATGTTTGTGATAAACCATTTTGCATCGATTCTATTTCCTGAGTCTTATTCGCATTGTAAAAGACGTTACCCAAAGCCACCTTGAGTGGAAATTTCAGGAATGAATATTTCTTTGGTTCTTCCACGGTACAAAAGCTATCCTTATATATATATATATATATATATATATATATATATATATATATATATATATATATATATA
>ML777785.1:100627-135436 GCA_009831015.1 Picea engelmannii
TATATATATATATATATATGGTTTTAAATCCTTTTTCATGTCAAAGGAGAAATGTCATTGAAAGAAGAAGAAATTGGATGGTTTTAAAGTCAATACAGAGTAGGATGAATACAGACTTACACAGACTTAGTCTTACATGGAACAATCTTAGTCTTACACAGACACATATACATATATTAAGAGATTTACAAATGAGATCAGTGTTTTTCGTTCGCAAGTTCCCGAAGGTGAGCGAAGAGGATACACACTTCTCTTAACCTAGACTTAGACTCACGCCTCCCATTCCCAATGATCTCTATGAGACCCTTGAGGCTTTATTTATACTTAAATTTCTAAGTTACCGGTAGCCAAGAATTGGAAACTGCCGGTCAAAAGTAATATTCCTTTCAAGTGGATGGGGCAGCTGGTGGACTCCAGTTGTTATCTCGTCCCTTCGAGGCTCGACCATATGGGGACCCATACCAACTTTATGGAAGGACTCAACAATAAAATAAAGTGGAGTTCTACTGGAACCCACGGAACAGTCGGGACACCACTGTCGGCCCGATAGACATGAATCTAACTATTACATATTTTGTGGCCCATCATGCTTCCATTCTATTGATGATATTATGTTCACCAACAGAGTCAAAAGAATCCCCACTATCATCATTGGCATAGTTGATGTGACTAGTTGGTGGAGAATCATACTAATCTGAGAAAGGAGGAATCCCATTGAAACATTTATAGAAAGGAAACCATTGCATAGTAGGGATCAAGTATTCGTCTGGAACAAATAAATCTCCATAAAATTCACTTGAAATTTTGTAGCTTTGAGGAGTTGGTGGCTCAATTTTTACATATTGTAATTCGCTGCCTTGAAAAGATAGATTAAACATGAACCAGACATTGTAATGAGAAAATTCTTCTATTTCTGAGCACAACCAATGCTTAAAATCATATTTGCTGCTTCCGAAGAATAAAACATCATGACAACAATATTGCCACAGTAGGATAAATAACCAACCAGACCACCATATCTGGTTTTCTTGAAATGTTTCACAATCAAATAAAATCCAACTAGAACCAACATATCTAGCTTGGATCATAATAGCACAATAATCATCATAAGTCAGATTTGGACTATAAAAATATATGTATCTTTGTCCTTGCATTGGACCTCCTGAGATAGTCCCTCTGGCCATCCTATGACTTTGTACAAAATAACTATTATTAGGTATACAATGATTATAAGATTGTATCCATTTTTCCAGGATATTCTTACAAGTAGGATTGGATTTGATGCAATACTCTAAACACTCAAAATAGTTCCAATATCTACAATGATCACACAAAAGAACCCATTTATATCCTGGAGGAGAAACTGGGTTAATCAAAGAGGAAGATGCCATCATCTTAATTTCTTGAACTGGCTGTGTGGCTGGGGTTGCTTCTCTGGTAAGCAAATCTACAATACAATTTTCTTTTCCTGGCTTGTAATGAATGCCAAAATCAAAACCATCAAGCCATAGACTCCATATTAAAATCCTATTGTTTCCCTGTTCCAGGGGACGCTGATTAGTTAACATACCTTTCATATGTTTTAAATCAGTTCTGACAATAAAATGAACGGGTTTAAGAAATAGTCTAAATTTCTTTATCCCATTTTTGACAGCAAGGATTTCCTTATGAGAAGACATATATTTTGATTCTATATCTGAGAAACATCCAAAAGTATATATACAAACTTCTTCCATCTTTGTATTTCTCTTTTGAAGTAGAACTGCTGCCCAAGTTTCAGTTGAAGCATCAATTTCTAGTATGAGAGGAAGAGATATGTCTGGAAGATGTAGACTCGGTAGATCTTGGGTCTTCTGTTTGATGATCTGAACAACTTCTATCATCTTATCATTCCATGGTATTGTCCCTTTTAATATTTTTTGCAATATCCTTACATCTTTTGCTTGATTTTCATAGAACTGTTGGATATAGTTGAGAATACCAAGAAATCGTTTTAGCTGTTTGGTTTCCAGTATTTCATTAGGAAATTCTGAGAGTTTCTTCAACACATGTCCTTGAAGTTCAATAGATCCTTTTGATAATATCAATCCCAAGTATTCTATCCTTGTCTGCGCCCAGCATAGTTTTGATTTGCTTAATACCAATTCGTGTTTATACAAGTGATCATATACTACCTTGAGATGCATGAGGTGAGATTTGATATCTAAGGAACACACAAGCAAATCGTCAATATATACAATAACAAAAGACAAATGCTTGAAAATGTCATCCATCCTTTTTTGGAATTCAGATGGAGCATTTTTCAGTCCGAATGACATGACTCTCCACTGAAATTGTCCATGAGGCACAATAAAGGAGGTCTTGTACCTATTTGGAGGAATAATACCAATTTTCTAGAAACTGCTTTTGAGATCAAATTTGTTGAATACATTGCATTTTCCAATATTTTCAAATAATAGATCTTTCGATGGAAGAGGAAATCGAATAGGTAGAAGAGATTCATTGAGAGCTCTATAATTTATCACCATTATATGTTTTCCTCTTTTTTTCTCATTGTGTTTGTTGACATAAAAGGATGGGCATGCCCATGGGCTTCTGCTTGGCTCTATCATCTTTTTATGCAATAATTCTTGGATCTCTTGTTGATAGTATTGTGATTCTATCAGAGACATATGATTTGCAGAAGCTTTCTGTGGCTTTGCTGCATAATCCTCTTTATAAGGAAAGATTACAAAGTATTGTTCTCTGGTCCAAAATGCATTAGGATGTTCAGATGTGAATTCTGTCTCAATCTTATCCTTTATATCTTTGATTATATCATAACCATGTTTATCGACATTGTTGACAATTTTTTGTATTCGAACCAGTTTCTCTGCTGATTTTTCTACTAGTGGGAGAGGTTTTGTTGTTCCAATTCTAGTTTCATAATTGAACTTACTGGGAATGGATATGGATTTTCCAAGAACTGTAAAATGTACAAAATTGTTACCTATAGTGAAATGTAAACATCTGTTCAAAAAATCTTGACCTAAGAGTATATCTTCTCCTGTATCAAAACAATATAGGCTCACTGCTACCTTGGTTCCTTGAATTAGAATAGGAAAGTCCAGGGCAAAAGATTGGATCTTTATTTCAGTCTTATTTACTGCTCAAAAAGAAATATTTATAGGTTTCCAATAGTAGGAGGGAATTGCACCATATTTTTCACAGGAATTCATGGCTCTAATATCTAACTGTGAATCTAGAGTATAGGTCATATACCCTGATACTTTGATATCAATAGAGATGACAAGTCTGTCTTCAAATCCATTTATTTGTTTAAACATACTGGTGTCTGGAGATTGGTCAATCATAGTAAGAGGAAGAGTTTTTGACTCAAACATTTCTCTTTCTAATTGTTCATCCTTTTGTTGTCCTAGAAAGTATAACTCTTCTTTCTCCAATTTGATGGATTTCCATATTTCTTTAACTAGTGCTTCTTTTCCTCTAATAGATTCTTCAAGATTGTTGATTTTTTTATCTATAGAATCTTTATAGAGAAAATCTTCTTGTTCCTCATCTTCTTCTATCTTTACCGACTTTTTTTTTTCTTTTAAAATCTATTTCTTTCCTATAGCTTGATTTTCTAGGAGCTGTAGGATGAGGGTGAGAAAAAGCATAATCTGTTGGATTGTAGTGATGGATATTCAACACGCTTGGTTGTTGGTGTTTAACAAGATGAGAGGTAACTATGGATAGTTGAGCATTGATCCATTTAGAGAGATGAAACTACCCTGGAATAATTGGGACAGTTTAGATTTGAGGACCGACTGGCGGTGGAGAAGAGAAGGGAGATCATCACCAGGAGAGAACATTTTGAAATCTAAAAAAATCATTGATTCAGTGATAGATGATTCAGAATCATAATCATCAGTATCTTGTGGATCATCCAAGTCAGTTTCAATAAGTGAAAGGTATTCACCATCTGAACGGTTAGAAACTAGTTCCCAATAAGCTGGATCATAACCTGATTGAAATAGGTCCATGATCTTATGTTGGAACTTGGATTTCTTCCGCAGAGGACACTGTGAAGCCCAGTGGCCAGGATTTTTGCATATAAATCATTTAGTATTTGCAGCATGGATTGGGCTATGCCTGCGCTTAAATAAGGCTTTCTTAGATTCCGTTTTACGGTTACCGAATCTTTTAGGGAACCTTTTCTTAAATGCTTTGTGTCTTGTTTTACATTTAAAACAACCACAATCTTCTTTACAAGGTTCTTTCTTTTCTTTCTTTGGTTTACAACCAAAGTGATATGTTTCTGCGAACACATCATAGACACTAGAGTCAAACCCTAATTATTTCTTAACTGATTTATTTGTCTTTCTTCTCAGACATTCCTTTTGTAGGGTTGTGACTATGTGTTCATGAAGACCTGCTAGGGAGAGTTCTTCTAAGTCAACATTTAGATGTTCTAATCTTTCTCTAACAAGTTCTGGTATTTTACTAGGCATGGTTGAAAGATATTTCCTTAAGTATGCAACATTGTCTGGATCTGAAGATCTTGAATGGTGCACAAGAATCCAGGCAACTGTTTGATATGACATAATTTTTTACTCATAAACATATTGGCATAGTGAGTTGAGTCTATGTGTTGATTGCCATAAAATTCATGTACAACTTATTTAATAAGCTCATCAATGGGATGATCATGATTCATGATTCTGAGCTTATCTGTTTCATTAAATCTATCCCACCAAAGTCCTAGGTTTCTTGTGAAACCCCATGTGAGTCTTAATGCTAATTCATTCCAGGCAACACGATTTCTGAATATCATTTTCTGTGTTTTTGCCCAAGCTTGCCATTTATGAAATATAATCATCATTTCATTTCTTGATCTACAGTTAAGATTAGTCACAGGAGCTGGGTCTATATTTTCTCGACTGATGTTATCATGTTCTTGAGAATTAGCTGGATCAAATGGTACTTTTTTACTTGATCCATATTTTTCATTGCACCATTTTTCCCATGCAGTCTGAAAAGGATTTTCGCCTACATCATCATCAGAGTATCTGGGTGCATTTGAAGATTTTCCTTCTTCCAATCCTTTAATGAAAAGGATAGGGGTAGAATAGGTTCTAGTGATGACCTTTATATCCTCTTCTAATTGATTTATCTGGGTTTTTACTAGAGCAATTTTTTCTTTGGCTACTAATACAACCTCAACAATTCTAGCAAGAGAAGGATTTGCTAGTTCTTTAGCCAATTGTTTCAAGGTAAGCTGTTGTGATTTATCTGATGAAGACCCAAACCATTTGAATGAGGTTTGTTCTTCAATTTCAGAAAAACTAATAGGAGAGGTAGGTCTTTTCTCCTTGTTAAAAGATTCTTTTAGATCTTGGACTGCAGATTGAATAATCTCAAGTTTTTCTATGATATGTTCAAGTTGATCTCTAAAGGCATTCTGATTTTTCTCAATAGCATCCAAGTCTGAATGTAATCCATTCACATGTGTTTTTGTCTGTAAGAAATCTTGTGATATGTCATCCATACTCTGTGCTAGGCATACAGATTGATAATTTGAATAATTTTGAAGTCTAACAATCTCAGAAGACTTTTCTGCCTCTATTTTTCTATATTGGACGAAGTCCATATCTGCTACCAAAGTATTATTTTTGAGAGAGGGAATAAAATTCCATGGTCCTAAATTTCTTTGGGCAAGTGTAGTAGTCATTTCTTTCTCAACTCTGGGCAAAGTATAATTCATCATTTTAATATGTGGGGCTGAGATTTCCATGCATTCAGTACAGTTTGAATGCTGTCTTAAATGTTCATACTTTGACTGGAAATTTATGAAGGACCGTGATGCAGGGGGGGAATTTTTTGTAGGAGATTGCGTAGGAAAGGATGCTTTACAAAATATACATTTCTTAGATCCATTTTGATGAAACAAAAGATGGTCATCTAGATCCGAATTTCCAGAGATGGGTTTATAAACAAGGTATTCTTTTGCAGGAGTACTCGAAGTACTTGTGGATAGAGAAGACATATGGATTTCCAGGTTAGACATTCTACTGCTCTGTGATCTACCAATCTTTAGGAATGGATTTCCAGATGTATTTCTTTGAACTACTAGCTGTTGTGTTTCAGAGGGATGAAACCTAGGTTGCATTGGCTGGTAATCTGCTTTCCATTCATTAGGCAAAGTAAGCTTCGAGAAATTGAGTGTTATAGGGGTTACATTTCCTGGACCAACCACCACACTTTCAGAAGAAGCGCGCTCTAAGAGATTAGGATTTAAAGTTGGCATGGTAGTAGAGACAAATTGGAGACCAGTGTTCGTATGGAGCTGAGCAATGTCGGATGGTTCAACCATGTCAAATCTAGAAAATTGAACATATGCTTCGAGGAAAGTAGAAATAAAGGGATCTGTAAGAGAGAGCTATAATCGGGGAAGGATAGAAGACCAGACATGGCCATTATGGAGAGGATCTTGAAAAGCACCAATCAAGGCATCAAAGAATTGGTTATGGAGAGAGTCGATTACACAATTTAGAACAGAAGTATTTAAACCAGGGCATACAAGTGGGTTTATACCAAATTGTAACAAACCAAGGTGTGCATATTTATAACCATGTTCCAATCCCCAATCAATATCATATTGTCTAAGTAGAGGAATTTGATAGATTGTTTGTCCTAAGCACAAAGGAACATTATTAGAACAATACCGTATGAGAGTAGTTTCTCTAAACTTAAACATTTTTAGGTCATATATATTTGACGGCTCAATTTCAGGCATATGCCAATTTACATCAGGTTAATATTCCTGAGCAATTACCCTAGTGTCATATAAAGGGTCAGATGACTTTGAACTTAATAGACAATTAAACCGCTTAGCCAGTTTGTACTTATCTTCTGAAGACAAATCAAAAGAAGATTGATTTTGATCTTTATGAGAACCCATTTTATACTACTGCAAATTTCAACAATATTTTACGATTACAGGCAAGTAAATGTAATAGGCGGTAAGATCGAACTTACTATGGGAAAGTGACAATTTTAGCACTCCACGCCTTCTTCTGCTTCAACGACTATTCTTCTGTCACACAACGACTACTGGAGACCATATATATTGACTTTAAAACCATCCAATTTCTTCTTCTTTCAATGGCATTTCTACTTCGACATGAAAAAGGCTTAATTCTAAATCTTTGGTTTCCCCTTACATCGCAGATTTGAGCCCGACTAGAGATAAATCACCTTTTACCACATACACAAAAGAAATAAAATACTTTACCAATGAACTCAAATTTCTAGTGTTCAGATTGGATGCACAAACCACCTGGTGTTGATGAAAAAACGACCTTAACCCCATGCCAAAAACCAACCACTCTTCCTAAAAGGCCATCATGTTCAGAAGGCCATCCATGTGAGGTGAGATGGTCACTACCATGAAGCCTCCTTCTAGAGTCTTGTTCTAGCACATCCCAATCATGTTGAGTACAATCCCTTTCTTTTTCATTGCCTCTTGGTCTATGTTCCCATCTTCCATAATTTTCAGAACCCTTCCTCCCATACTTTTCATAGTTACTCCATGGATGACCGTTTTCCCCCCAATTTGGGTGTGTTCTTGAAGAGAAATTGTCACTAGCTATTCTCCACATAGCTCAAATTTCTTTAATTTATGCCCAGTGCTAGAGAATTTGATTGATGACATTCAAAACATTAATATATAAACGAAATAGATTATTGCAATATGTGTATCTCAATACAAATAATAATAATAAATCTGCATTTGGCCCATGAGTTTTTTTTTTATTTTTTATAGAACAACTATTACTGGAAAACAATGCAACATACTCCAAAAAATGCCCATTTGTGAGGAAACATTTAGAGGTAGCTTCTAGCCTCGAAGTGTTTCTACATTGATTGCTTCAAGATTACATAGTTGATGGAAATAGTTGCCACCTTCATTGTTAATTCACTAAGTAGCTATCTTGAGAGGAAGATTGGACTTAAGATGAAACAAGAAAAAACAGTATCTTGTCTTGGAGAAATTGCTTAATCCCGTGCTCATTTTCACTTCTTATACACAAAATTAAGATAGTTTAATTTTTTCCATGTTGGCATTTAGTATCTAAATGTCATATGAAGTTTTTCGGGTGCTAATAATTTAAATAGTAATCTAGACCAGGTTCAAAAATTGCCAGATCAATATGATTGCACAAGGTTCTCCACCATTTTCTCAATGCCCGACACACCATCCACCAAGCGTGTAATGGGCATCTAAAGAACCAAAAAAAGTTCCTTATCTATTTCATCCATTTAATTGGGTCATCTTCGACAAATATGATAATAAATAACACTTTTAAATAGGTCATCAAAATTATGCACTAACAAAGAAGTTGGATAATGTGTAGGGGATGCCCCAAAACAATATAATGAAACTCCTAAAAATAGAAAATAATGATGTGAAATTATTGATCTATTTTATTATATTTATTTGTTGCAGAGCAGAAATAGGGGAATGAGGTTGAAAGTACCATGGGGATATGAAATATATATATATTGCTACTGTAAACTGATAAAACTATAACTACACCATATTATGTTTCAAAAGTATCCCAATTTCTCCAACATTTCCATCATTATCTATAGAATGGACAAGACACTTGATCCCATGTATGCATACTAAATAGTTTCCTTCGAGCCTAAAATATTTAATGTATAAACATGTCTGCTACATCAAGGCCAAAATATGCTACACTAGATTGACTTGAAACCTGCCCATCATTTACAATTCCATTATCAAACCCTCCTTAACATAGCCTACAAAAGTGCTCAAGCAAAGATGTGGATTAACTAATTTGACTCTTCACAATTATTAGTTGGATAAGTTCAAACGAGTGGTGGGTAATAATGGGTTTATAATGGAGAGGAGCAGAATAATAGGATGGGGTAGAGACTAACAAGCTTAGAATGTTGTTTATGATGAATTTCCATCATTTACAATAAACTAGAAGGATGGAAAAACTCTTTAACTCAGGTTACCTCAGTTCTCTGGAGATGATACTTACATACTAGAATTGAAGAAGGAATTTGAGTTGCTAAAAAGATGCCTAGATGATGAAAGAAAAAAAATACATCTACAAATTTCTGGCATCCATTATGCAGTTCCGGTACCAGAGGAGAGGAGTGTTGCTACCAACAAAGTCTAGTGCTATCATTGGGGATGTTTGGAAGCTATAAATCATTTGCAAATTTTTACTATTACAAAAATATGAGATGAACCTTTCCACCATACAAATATCCAACGAAACGCAACAAAATTATGCTATAGAAATGAAGACCGAGCATGGGAATATATATTTCCCTCTTTTCAACAAGTTGTCTCATCAACTATTGACATTCCCCACTTATTTGTAAAAACATTAAAAGTTTGTTGAAGTGTACATTAAACTAGACCACTAACTATATGCAACATTTATTGAAATTTACTGATCTACTATCCTACCTTACTTGAGAATGGAAACTTTTTCTCAAGTGTAGGAATATTTCTAGTGAAGCCATGTGCATAGCAGATTTACAAGCAGACTCATATCTAAGTATGAAAATTGTAACTTAATGTTTTTTCGGACATGAGAGGCTAGCTTCTCTTGTGGATATGATGCCAAGAAGTGTTGAAGGATGGAGGGGTATTGTTGCTTGATGATGATTTGGAACCAATATTCAATGTAATCTCTATCTTTTTGGATATCTTTGATTGTCATGCCATGCAATTATTTGCAAATAAGGTCTTCACACTCCATAATGCACAGAGGACCTGGCAATAAACATGCCAATACATTCTTCGATCTTTGTCTCTAATATCTTATGTTCATTTGATATGGTCCATGAATATTTGATCTCTTCTATATGCTCAGAAGGACTACTAGAATAGACTTCTAGATCCTCCTCTTCTGGAATATGTTCATGAATCTTTGATTCCTCCACCGCTTCCTGAATTACAAACTCATCCCTGCTAACAAATCTAGAGTGTGGGAAAGGATTTAAGAAGATCCTTGAAGAGGTATGTCCTCCTTTTTCTTAATAAATGATTCAACATATTTACATTCTATGGCTGGTCTACTAATCCCCATCTCGCACATAGATTATTGTATGGAATTATTACAAACCAAAAACAGTAACTTAAAAAAAAAAATGAAATATTGCACACCAAACAAGAAAAATTCCAAAGCAGAGCATGTATTTGAACCACTCACACTATTGAGAACCTCGTGTCACCAAGTTGTATGTTGGTATGACGAGATTTCCATTTCCATGCATCAATCCAAAAGCAGACACACTGATCCAACATGACAAGGGCTTAGAGAAACTCACTAAAGTGAATGCGACAGGATAGAACCCTTCAAATATTCTATACTGAGGGTGCCTTTGCATCTAATCATCTCTCCTCCTTCGAGTATTAAGTGCTAGTGTAACTGAATTATGCATAGAAACAAAAATTGTAAATGCTCCAATCCCTTCAACACCTCCCCAAAAACGACGCCAAAAATGTAGGAATATTTATATGTATAAATTCCAAACATTAAATTATCAACCCGGGGGCTCATAAACTTCGAGTTTCAAGCTCACGAAATGAAGGATTAGAGCCCTTTCTCACTTGTCAAAGAAATGTTGGAAAATCAAACTACACTGCATAGTTAGATCCCTGGATAAGTGTTACTCAAATGCTTATCCTAGCATAAATCACAGTCTTTCCCAAGGTTTCTTGTGATCACTTATAACGTAGAGATCATTTCTTCAATATTCAATGGATAATCAATCTTTTGTGAATGAATTCAAATACAAAACATAACCAACGATTGACATGGTAAATGGAAAGAAAAACTGATCTAGCTGAATAAAAGTAAATGAAGCCAACATAATCTATGCTAACATTGGGTGATTTCCAATCTTGACACACACTATGGGAAATATCTAAAATATTAGGTTGTACTCAAAACTTCACTTGCATGAACATATACGAGATTAATTTATTGCAGGAAATATCTTCAACAATATACAAGGCAATCCATCAACAATTCTCCATTCCTCTTCAATTATTTAATCTATCTCTCCCACCCCTATACCATGCATAAATATTTTATACAAAGAGGAAAGGGGGAAATTAGAACCAATTCCTCGAAATATAGACTGTCAATCATGGACAAATTTACAACATATTGTCTTTTTATGTTTTTTGTGGATCTTGGTTGAAGAACAAATCAAAATATGATTACATTTGATCCATTTACCATAAAACTATTTGATAATAGGATTGAGTTGGTTCCTTTGATGGTTGGGTGCATCCATATCCTAGAATATTGGAGAAGATGGTCACAATTGCAAATCAGGGCAAACCCAGATTGGAAAAACACCCATATCTCCCATATCCTTCATTATTTTCAAAACCACTTGTGTTTTATCTAAATAGACGTATTGTGCAAACAACCCATGTTCCATAATTTGGATATTCTACTTTTTTCCCCCATAAATCACGTCTAAAGATCACTGCTTCTAACTCTGACAAAATTTTGACCACAAGTTTTGACTACACATTGGAGGTCCACACGTGTGACCTGGGTGTGAGCTAGTGAACACCAAACAATATTGTAGGTATTGCCAACAAAACCATTGTCTTCATTTTGGCCCTATAGGTGTACATATATGTCGAACATGGAGGTCAGGTACATGAACTAAACTATTGGTGTAGGAATTGAACTATCAAAATCCTTCATCGACAAGATTAGTCCAAGTCCTTTTCAAATCATCAAAAACAAAGGAAATTGTGAATATTAACAACATTAAGCTTGCTAGGCATATTAACATCATAAATATGCATAAATGTGCTAACATACATAGTAAATGGATGCAGGGATAAGGTGAAATGATTAAAATAAGGGCCAATTGATAATGCAAAAGATGTCAAATTAGCATCCCAACACTGCTTATACCCAAATTAAATCTCAATTTCAAAACATCTATCATAACATCAACCTTCCTAACTTTGTAATTCATCAAAACTATAGTGATCTTGGAACGCTTCTCCTAATATTTTTTAAACATCGAAATAAGATTATAAAGAAATCTAAGTAATCTCTTACCTTTCTTAAGGTTAGATAAATCAATTTTGGTCTCAATAGACGTTAACTGTCATAATCATCATCCTCACTAAAATGTATTATTTTGAAAAAAATATATAATCTTTATTAATACTACAAATGCATATTCATACCATGAATACTTATAAATACTATGAACAAATATATTTAATATAATTCAACACATTAAAATATTTTTTTCAAATGAGAAAAATATACAAAACTTAATAACTTGGAAATCATAAAATTATTGGATCAACAATTTCTATACACACGATGATGCTTTGTGTATCTTTTATATCACAACAACAACACTTTAATAAAACAATACTTCATAGACTTGATAGTCAATGTTTAAACTAAGCGTTTTAGATAATGGAGGGAAAATTTTAGTATTGTAATTTTTTCACTTTTATTCTAATCAAGATAATTAAAATAATTAAAAGTTTCATGAGTAATATTAATAAGAATGAATACTTTGCTTTAAAACTAAAAGGTCATGTTTGTTTTAAAACTAAGAGTTTAAGTTTGGATTTTTTTTCAAGAATAATATTAATAAGAATGAATATTTTGTTTTAAAATTAAGAGATTAAGTTTGTTTTAACATTAAGTGTTCAAGGTTAAATTTTTTTTCTATTAAGTATGGAAAGGGATTAAAAAAATAAAATGAGATAAATATATGATATGAATATATACATTACATTGTTCCCACAACTTATAGCTTATCATGCTTTAATAGTGGATTGTAAAATTAGTTTTTGTAAAATGCACCTTGCTTGTAAGAAGTGCATATAATCAAATCATGTGAAAATAGCTTTTTTTTATTAATTCATAAAGAAAGCAAGCTCTGGGGAAAGCTTAAGGTGCATATATATTTAAAAATAAAAACAAATCTACGTGGACATATAACTTACTTTTTTTTAATTGCATAAAGAAAGCAAGCTCTAGGGAAAGCTTAAGGTGGATATATATTTAAAAATAAAAACAAATCTACGTGGACATACAACCTATTGATGTGTTCAAACTTTAAAAGGTTGTATTTAGGTAAAAAAACAAAGGGATAGTATGCATCCCAATTCCCTTCTGGTCCCAGTCCCATGCTATTGTGGAAAGGTAGACAAAATTATGTCTCTTTATGCTGGTCTTAGTTTCCAAACCAATATGTTTTGCCTGCCGCCTAGAATTAGTGAAAACGATATCAACCAGACATATCGTTTGTCAACCAAATTGTATTAAAATTCAATTCGCAGGACTTTTATTGAGGGAATTCACACAACACAAGACATCTAGATTATACAAAACAGGCTTCGCAACAGTCGTATCACCTTCAGTGTATACTCAAAATGGTGTATGTTCTATTCTCTATTTCCATGTTATGGAGGATACAGTACAGCGAAATATAAGCACTGGACTCAACATTCAACATTTCAAGTATTTTAAGCAAAACCGTAAAGAACCTAGGTACGACTTGCCATACAAAATAAAAAACAATATGCCATTATCTGGAAACCCTAATCGATATTCAATACAGATGTTGTATGACACATTCAAGTTTTATCGTATAAAATTTTTGAGTGTTTTACTGGATAGGTCAGTCAAACACGTAAGTTATTTGGAAAGGTTTCCAATTGGAAGTATGAACATCGGAAATCGACGATAAATGCTCTACTTTTCGTAAACATGACGCCACCGACCATTTGACCATTCAGCTCATCTTCTAGTCACATTTTCCACAAGTCTGAAGATTCAGTAGGGTGTGTTAAACATTAATATCTAATATACACTGTACGTGCACTTTGAATCTCAGTACACATTGAAAATCTCTCGAAATTCAAAAAGTTACTCATATTTCTGAAAAAAATTATTCCCTTCTCACAATCTATTCCTTGAGGCCCTTGGAAAGAAATCTTAGCCTCTCACGTCCTCTCTTTGTTACAGTTTCTCTGCTCGGCTTCAATGGCAGTAGACAACATACATACGAATTTCAGTTTCAGGAATACACAATAGGGTAAAGCAGTTCTGAGTGGAGAACTCTCATATACAAAAATACAGCTTTACATATGTGTTGTTGGGTTGAAAGATTATTATTAACATTAAAAACATGTTATGTTTTCTCTAATATATCCCACACCCCACCCTCATATATAAATATGGGGTGGAATGAGATGTGGAGTGGAAATATATTAGAAAAAACATAACATGTTAATAGACTATTAACGTCTAATCTTATACAAACATCATATTTCATGTTCAATTCCACCCTATATCATATTTCTTCGCTCAACTCCACCCCATCAGAGTT
Organism: Picea engelmannii; assembly: GCA_009831015.1. Lineage (NCBI taxonomy): Eukaryota > Viridiplantae > Streptophyta > Pinopsida > Pinales > Pinaceae > Picea > Picea engelmannii. The sequence continues at coordinate 115,052 of ML777785.1, forward strand.
CACGAACATGAAAGGCTACCTTCTCTCGTAGAGATGATGCCAAGAAGTGTTCAAGGATTGAAGGGTATTCTTTCTTAATGATGTTTTGGAACCAAGCTTTAATGTAATCTCTATCTCCTTGGATCTCTTTGATTGTCATGCCATGCAATTCTTTGGAAATATGGTCTTCATACTCCATAATGCACAAAGGAACTGGTAATAAACATGCCAAGACATTCTTTGATTTTTGGCTCTAATATCTTCTCTTCATATGATATGGTCCATGATTCTTTGATCTCTTCTATATGCTCAGAAGGACTATTAGAATAGACTTCTAAATCCTCCTATTCTGGAATATGTTCATGAATTTCTGATTCTTCCATTACTTCCTGAATTGCAAACTCATCCCTAGTAATAACTCTAGAGTGTGGGAAAGAATTTGTGAAGATCCTTGAAGAGATATATTCTCCTTTGCTTAATAAATGTTTCAACTTATTTACATTCTTTGACTGATCAAATAATCCCCTCTCTCACATGGATTAGTGTATAGAGTTTTTACAAACAAAAAAACAAAAACTTAAAAAAAACAAATAAATCTTACACACCACACAAGAAAAATTCCACTCACACTATTGAGTGGCATGAGGAGCTTTCCATTTCCATGCATAATCCAAAAGTAGACACACTAATCCAACATACAAGGACTCGGAGAATTATTTTATTTTTATAGTTATATTAAAGAGGTATACATTTGTAAAATAATTTAACACAATAATACATTATTATATGATAAAAAAGAATGTTAAGGTTACTCATTTGTGAATTATTTATGCTAAGATACAAAGATATTATGTATTTCAAAAGAAAAATCATGGTTATAGTGGTATTAAAAGGTGTATATATTTTATAAAATGATTTGTTGGTTTGTTTAATGTTAGTTTGTCTAATGTATTATGAAGAAGATATTTATTATGAAATATAGTGTAAGTTTTTGGAAATATTGTATTTGAAAGACTTTTGTAAATAAATTATATATATATAAATTATAAATTATATATATATATATATATATATATATAATGTAATTTAATTTTGTTATTGTGATTGGTTTTGATGGAGATCTCCAAAATCTATTTATGTTAAGGATTGATGTAGTTAAGGTAAGTACTTTCTATGATGATTTTGAAATCATGATTTTTAAGCCTTGAAGACTCATGTGTTTGTTAAACTAAAAACTAATCTAACAAATAAAAAAAAAAAAAACTAACTAAAAAATTACTTTTACTTAATTTTAATAAAAACTTATCTTATTAAAAAAATAATTAAATATAAATATTATTTATTATTAACAATTTAACCAAAACTTTGTAAAAAAAATTATATTTAGATAAAGAAATTTTTAACATTCCATTGAAACTTTTTTTCTATTTTTATATATAGAGATATACATACATATAACTTATTAGTTAAGTAAAAGAGATTTGTGTTAGACATGTAATTTTTATTTTATTTTTATATATAGAGATATACATACACACAACTTAGTAGTTGTAAAAGAGATTTGTGTTAGACATGTAAATTTTGGTTGGACCTTATTATACCTTTAGTTAGGGATGGTATAAGCATTGTATATAGAATTCATTCAGCATTGAATGCAAATTAGTTTTTTAACAATTTTTATTTTATTTATTTTTCTATAGTTTCACATTATAGATTAGATTTTATTATTTTTTTCCAATATTTAGATTTATTTTTTATCATATTATTGGCTCATAAAATTATAAGCATTGTATATATAATTCATTCACCCAAATTAGTTTCTTAGTTGACAATTTTTTTTCAAATTTGTTTTCTATAGTTTCACATTATAGATTAAATTTTATTATTTTTTCTCAATATTTAGATTTCTTTTTTATCATATTATTGGCTCATAAAATTGAAGTATTATTTTGGAGCACGACGACCTTCTTGAAGAGTTATTTTTAATTCCTTGTTCCTCCGTCCGTTATTTTTTAATGTTTGGAAGATATATTGTCCTGTTACATAGAGTAATACAATCAATGTTGTGCTCTCTACTCCTCACTACCTAGAGTCAATGCTATATTGTGGTCTTCGTCAATGTTATGTTGTGCTCTCTACTCCTCAATGTCTACAGTCAATGTTATGCTCCTCATTGCTTCTCACCCTCTCATGAATCATTCCTTTACAAGTGTGGGTGTGTGTTAAAGTATCTTCTTAGCTTACTTAGTCAATGCTATGCTCCTCATTGCTTGTCACCCTCTCATGAATCATTCCTTTACCAAGTGTGGGTGTGTGTTAAAGTATCTTCTTAGCTTACTCAATAGAGGTAGTGGTTTGGATACTTATTTTGGGGCGGGTATAGAGGGTAAAATCTATGGGTATGTTGGTAGAACAAAACACAACACTCGAATTTGGGGTTCACTTTCTTAGGTATTCAAGGTTGTAAGGTATTCTCAAAGCGTGCTCTGCTCTCGCAGGTACTAGTTCAATTCTACTTAGATTATAGAATATTTGTTATCTTCCTATATATGTCAATTCCTTTCTAATAAGTAAGGTTGAATACCTTGCATTAATTTATTCTCCATTCATAAAAGGTTTATTCAAATGATGTGCTTATTATTGATGTAATAACAATATGATGAGCCCTAGTAAAAGGGGTTTCCTTCCTATTAGATTAAGTATCCCCGGTCGTATGCTTCTACGTATGCTTCTACTGTGAAAAATAACTAATATGCTTTCCTTGAATCATGGTAGGTGTAGAAGTATAATGGACTTCACCTAAGAAAGGGGAAAAGTAAGCAAGGAAAGGAAAGGGTAAAACCTATCCTGAAAGGGCCTGGCCTGCAAGCTATCACACAAAGGCCTGACCTACAAGCTTTCTTACAACTATATTTCTTTTGAATTAGGAAATTTATCGATGAATTCATGAAAATTCTTGAAGTTGTGGCCTTGATGCTTCCCCTAACCTGTGCTCCTGATCTAAGCCAATTACATTGAAATACCTGGTTTGATATGAAACTGAAAATTTCCTGAAAAATGATGGTGCATTTTACCTAAAACATAAGGATATAATACATGTTGCATATAGAGTTGGATTAAACTATCATGATTGTAAGTGGTTACATAACCAGAAATTGTACAAAGAGGCAGTCTAGATAAATGATTCCATTCTTAGAAAAGTAGATGAAGGTTATCACAATTATAGCCAGAACTCAATAGCATATCAACCATGTTTAATTTTGTTGAAAAGCCTTGGATAATATCCTCTACCATTTTCTTTTCTTTTCCCTATGGATATGTAGGAACCTGCAACATATTGGTCATACAGCATAAATAATTGACACATATTTTCTTTTCTTTTCCCTATGGATTTGTAGGAACCTGCAACATATTGGCCATACCGCATAAATAAATAAATAATTGACGCATATGGAAAACAAAATGAAAAGTTTGTTTCCACTTTCCAAAGCCAAAGATAACATGAAATACATTATCGAATTCCCGAAAGCCAAAGATAACATGTCCTCACACCATAGAGATCATTCTAATTAAAAAAGTGTTGTCAATTCACCCGAGGAGTTTCTTTTGTAATAGGCATTTTAGCAGGTTCTCCATAAGCTGCACATGTACTTGAATATATAAGTTTATTCCCTCCATGTGCAGTCGTGGAGTCTAATACTGTCAATATATTAGATGTAATGCTAGCACCAAAAAAAGAAACGAGTTATAAATTGTCCCAAATCAATATTGTAAAAAATTGGACTTGCTATTTCTTGTCAAACAATATTCATAATGTGATGAAATTATTTGAAAATCAACACAATCTGCCAAAAACTAGACTGAACTAAAGCCATGGAATATATACCGAAGAGGATCAATTGTACTCTTTCCCAGAGATGTCACAATAGCGAAGTGCATTACTGCATCAAATGCTTTTTCTGCAAATATTTTATACTTTAAAAGATAACCACACAAATTGAATTTAAAGGATACAACTTTGCTATCACCCAAGTGAGCACAAATAAACTGCGGCCTTCCTCGTTCTGGAAATTGACAGGTTCAAGGTAAGGTTCATTCTCCTAAGCTCAGTTGACCTCCACTCAACTCTATCGCTTTACAAATAGAATGCAGGGCTTGATCGAGATCAAGCCAACAACATGATCCTCCAAACATTCAAGTCAAACATTCAAGTCACGCAATGAACAAAGCCACCAACTCAAACTTGCAAGGGTGTTGTGGAATTAATCATTGTGGTGATGACGATCGAAAACAATGCATGCCTGAAACGTGTAATGTTGACTTAACATCGATTTTTGAGCTTCAACCCTCCTAATTTTTTATATTCACTCGCATAGATATGAACAGTTCAACTTATTCAATGCGATTCTCTCTTCTCCAACAGTAAAAGTAAGGAAATGATAAAAAGGATCCATATTGATATCTAATGTACAGAATTAATATTCTTTAGGAAATCCGGTCTAATATTTATACTAATAAGCCTCACTATTACACCTATTATTAATATTGATATCTAATGTACAGAATTAATATTCTTTAGGAAATCCGGTCTAATATTTATACTAATAAGCCTCACTATTACACCTATTATTAATAGACATATTGTTAGAAAAAGCAGGATAGCCCAGGAATAAAATAAAACAAATGCTGAAATAAAACACAAAATATATATAATTCAATAAAGACACAAATATATGTGGTTCACTAGGTGTGGGCTATGTCCACTTGAAAAATTTTCAGGTCTTTTCTTTTTATTATCCAACAAAATGAAGGGATACAACCTACAACTCAATCGTTGTAATTTCATTTTCTTTCTCTCGCAGTCCCATCTCTCAAAATACAACATTCACAATAACACACAGCCGCAATAGAATTCTCTCATAAGAGAGGGTTTCTTTCTAGGAAAAAAACACCTAAAAAAACTTCTACCATTATATCTGTGACCTTATAATGAACAATCCAAATTGACTATGAAATTACATTATTTTACAAGACAATTTTTCTCAATATTTCTCTTTGGGGGCGCTTCCCTAGAATCCCCAGTCAGAGAGGGGCTACAAGAATTGTCACTGCCCCATGGCCCCCATAGTGACAATTGTGGGGGGATTCCCCCACACCCCTTAGGGAATTAGGGAATGGGATCCAATCATAGACTAAAACAAACCTCTGAATCAGAAAAATAATCAGATTCCACATCCAACACATATAAAATTTTGGGTATAGGTTTTGTTTTTTATTAATAAAACAAGACTACATTCATTAATATAATCATTTTATTATAATGATAGTTTATCTATTCAATAATATTTTTATAAATTAAAAACATTTTAAAAATAAAACCAATAAAAAATAAGTTTATATATATCATATAAATAAAAACTAATATATATATCTTATGATAGTATGTTGATTATGACCTAAAGATTGTCATACGTATGTTCGTATGTTGGCATAGGCTAAATGGTTTGTTATTATTTGGATGATAGTTTGATGGGTTTAATTGATATAAATGGTCTCTTATTATTATGATGATAGTTTGAGGGTTTACTTCACCAATAATGATGTTTACATATATTTATTTAGAGAATTTATACAATGAATAAAACATATTATTATAGCTTACAATGAATAAAACATATTATTATAGCCTATATTGTTAGGCAGTGAAAGCCCACAAAGAAATTTATAGTAGAAATAAGAGATCAACACAATCACAAGAATTTCTTATGAGACATAGATTTTATGTGGTAAAACTTTTTACAGGGAAACATCCATGGGGTAATGGTAATCAGTCTTCTTATTATTAAAAAATTAGGAGATTACAACCAACCAAGTAGGCTTACAATTCATGGCTCTCTTAGCTACCTCTATAGGTTACAAATTGATACACATCCTTTACAGTTACAAAAAACTACTGTAATAATTGATCTTTTCAAATTAAGGCAATTGTTTTTAAGAAATTGAACTAATCTCTAGATTTGTGGGATATTCTAGAGAGAATAAAGGAAACCACCTTATCCTCAAACATGGTATAATTGGTTGTCATATTCAACAATCTCCACCTTGACAACAATTTACCTGACCCCTTGCCCTTCTTTATTTATCAATTTTCTTGCAATCCAAGAGATGCAAAGAACCACTCCAACTTCTCTAACAATACTAGTTTCGTGAACACATATGTATGATTTGCTCGAGTATGGATTTTCTGAGGGATCCCTCCACCTCCAACGATAACCTATCCTTCGAAATGATACTTTGAGACATAACTTGAGGTATATCTCATCTTGTCCAAATCTCCTGTAAACAATGAATCAACATTATAACTGAATAAATCACTACAACCACTATAGGTGATACTCGTGCCTCTAAAATACTGAAGCACCCATTTCACTGCTTTACCTTTTGTCATGTATCCACTAACAACACCAACTGCATGTGAAATATCTGACCATTTCATTACATATATCAAACTTCCTACTGTACTGGCATATGATATATGAGACAAAACCTTTTCTTCCTTATAACCAAGACATAAACTTGAAGAAATCTTACAATGGAAAGCTAAAGGGATATCTTTTGGTTCCACAATGTTCATATTGAACTTCATCAGTATATATTTATGTTGTGATAACCAAATCTTACCATTTTTCCCGTCTCTGTGTAATTCCATGCCCAAGATTTGTTTTATTCCTCCTAGATCCTCCAACTGAAATGGCTTTTTCAACTAAGCCTTTATTCTACTGATCCCAACCATGCTTTGTCTTGCAACAACAATATTATCAACAAATAACATCAAGATAATGAATGTACCATAAAAACAATAGTCATACCTACCCCTTGAAAGATTTTGTCTCACCCTGAAGGAATCAAACCTCTTGCACTGTTGCCTGGGTACCACTAGGCCATATAATGAATCCTTGAGTTTGTAAACAAATAGTCCTTTGCAATATTGAACAAACCCTCATGTTTGTTCCATACACATTCCATACACACTATATCTTTATTAATGTTGATTTTGTGGGCATTGGGATCCCACACTCTACATCCCTTTACTCCATCACCATAACTAGGAAATATATAATACAAATACAAATTCTGAAACAAAGATTCTAAGTCTGGAATTAACTTACATTTTACCAATACTTGCAAGCCTTTCTTTCTCATATGACCTTGTTTCCGATGCCATAAACAAGAAGATACACATGTTACCTCAGATGCCATTTTAGTACTTCCTTCCAACTTATAAATATTATCAATCTTTGTTTCCTTCATCACCACTAAACTACCTTTTGACACTTTTAGTGCTCCACCTTCACTTGTATACTTATATCCTCCATAATCCAAAACTCCTAAGGAAATAATTTTTTTCTTAAGTTTGGATACATGTCTTACATATGTTAACTTTCTAACAATACCATTGAACATCCTGATTCTAATGCCGCCAACCCCAACAGTTTTACAAGAAATACTATTTCCCATAAAAACATCACCTTCATCAATAGATTGGTAAGAAGTGAACCAATTTATATGTGAGCACATGTGGTGGCAAGCACAAGAATCTAACAACCATTTTTCACGATATTGTGATATACTATAAATGGATAAAACTTCATCAATCATCCCTAAATTTGTCTCAACAAAATTTGCTTCATTTTTGGCATTCTCCTCAGATTCTTTTATTTTCCAGCAATATTTCTTGAGATGCCCTATTTTGTTGCAGTACCAACATTTTTCTCTACCCTTTCTTCCTGCCGACTTAGCTCTGGATGTACCTCATGAATCCTCCCCTATTTCTTGAGATCAACCTTTAGCCACCATTGCTTCTAATGTTGAGGTTTCTCGACTGGATCTTCTCTTTGCCTCCTAAGACAACAAAGATCCCACAAAAGTATCATAATCAATGGAATTTGTTGTGCTAAACCACATAGATGTGACTAAATGATCCTAAGAATCAGGTAATGAACACAATAGTGTGATTTCTTTATCCTCATCTTTGTATATTACTTCCATACTAGATAATTGACAAATCAGAGTATTGAATAAATTTAAATGATCGACAAATTTTTTACCTTCTTGCATTCGTAAGCTATACAATTTCCTCTTCAAGAAGATTTTGTTCTTCAATGACTTCATCATATAAATACTTTCCATCTAACTCCATATGTATGTTGTTTTTTCCTCTCCAATGATGTTAAACAAAAAGTCATCTGCGAGACATAGACGAATGATACTGAGAGCTCTCGAATCCAGATCTTCCGAGTTTTCGTTCGACATATCCACGGGTTTCTTTGAATTTCCTATCAACTTCTTTTGCAATCCTTATTGCACAAACAAATCCCGCACCTTGATCTTCCATAACTGAGATTTGATTTTCCCATTGAATTTTTCTACCTTGAACTTTGCACTTTGTACCTTTCCATTTAATATTAATATGCTGCTAAAAAAACACCACATACTCTATATATATAATATTTTCCCTTAACATCCTTTCACCAATTAAAGGTATCGTAATAAAGTATTACGATTCACCTTTTCATTATCCAAAACCTTAACTTTTTTTAACTAAAGGATGGTCAGCGAATTTAAACCAACAATCTTGAACATAAGCTTATATTTCAAAAGTTCAATGTAAGTTTGTAAGAAATAAACTTAACCATATTTATTTAATACAAACGTATATTCTTACTTTAATACTTCACCATACATGCCAATTCAAAGAATTATTTTTTGAAAAAATTGAATACAAGCTTATAAGGGCTCGACATTTAAACAAAACTGACTTCAACAAAAAACAGTCAACGATTGATAATTCGTCCCTTTTCGGACAAAGCTTTTTTTTCACGTCCGTCGTTACAACCGGGACAACGCTGGCTTGCCTCACGCCTTCCTGTTCCGAGCTCTGCTCTCATGGTAGACCTCGATTTCTAACAATAGATTCATCCAACAACTCTGGTAACTAGACAATGACTTTGATATTAAACGTCCACTAGTTCACAATCCAGCCAATCCACATTCTTGTTAAGCCGGTCCACTCGTTCATTTATATAGGATAACCCGCGATGAACCGACCAATATCACTCAACACCGAATTCTTACACGCAAATCTGGGCACATCCTATGTTGCTACACTTCAGCTCTTTCATACACTAAAATATACACCATAGGATTTGAATATGTCTCATGTGAACCACAAATATACAACACGCAGTCACAATTATGGCCTTCCTCTGTTGGGTAGCGGAAGCCCACAGAGAAATTTATAGTAGAAACAAGAGATCAAGACGATAACAACTATCATATATGAGCGGAAGCCCACAGAGAAATTTATAGTAGAAACAAGAGATCAAGACGATAACAACTATCATATATGACACAGATTTTATGCGGTAAAATTCTTTATAAGCTTTTACTGGGAAACATTTAAGGGTCATGTTTATTGAATTGGACATATAAATATCCTACTCTTTTAGAATTGAACCTGTAATATTTAAGGAGGAAACACATGTTCTTAACCATTAAACTCTTAAAACAATTTGGTATATTAAAATTTTATAATGATTTAAATAAAAAAATACAAAACTTATTAATTAAATTGCATTATGAAAATACATGCATCATCAATTTACATAATTCAGACCATGTAAGAGAAGACTTTGCAGTCCAAGTTTAAACTACCATATTTTGGGGGAGGAATTTAAATATTTTATTTTTTATTATTTCTTTTCAACTCCAAAAAGCTAGGAGAAACCTATAGCCCCTGAGATATGAGTAGATGGGTTGTTACATAATGGAATGATCATCTATATTTCTAATCATATAGAATGTATATACAGTTTGACTGAGTTTGATGGTTAAGAACACGTGTTTCCTCTTAAAAAGTCACAAGTTCAAATGCAAAGGAAATAGAGGTATCATATTTAAATAGATATTTAGTAGTTAAATAAAATGAAATTGATGTTAGACATATATGTTTTGGTTGAGTTTCATTTACCACTATATTAATTTGAATAATATTAATATTCTAACAATGTTTTTTATATATATACATTTCCAAAACATAAAAACATACTCAATCAATCTAAATAAAAATTATATCATAGAATAAAAAAACCAAAAAATTATTCAGTTAGAAAAAAATAATTCATAAAAAAATATTATATCAATCCAAATAAAAATCATAGCATGAAACAACAAAACCATTGTTGGGAAAAAACAATTCATCGAAATCATTACATCTCTTGTTTTTTTTTTTGGGATAAGCGTGACTCTATAATAGAATAAGATTTTATAGACTTTGGGAGCTTAAGTTTAAACTACTCCTTCTAAGTTGCTAAGTTGTGGTTGACAAATTTTGGTATTCTTACTTTTAAGTTTTTATTCTATGTTATAATTATAAAATATTATCTTAAGGAGAATACATGGTATGATAAATAATTAAAGGATAAAAGAAAATTAAGATATTATAAAGAGGTGGTTAACCCTAATCTTGAAGTGATTTGTAAACGAGAGGCTTATAGCTTCACCATTTCACCAACATGGAAATATCTGTAAAAAAAATATAAACTTGGCTCTAGATGATGGAGAAGACTTGACTAGCCAAGCCAAAAGTCAATTCGACTCAAATAACAATGGATTTTACTACCAGGAAGTCGAGTGGGAAAAATGAATGGGAAGAAAGTAAATCGAGTCGGAGAATGAATTGAAAGAAGGGAAAGTTGAGCTAGAGGCTAGGTTGGAAGTCAAGTCAACCAAAGTCGAGTTGAACAAAGTCGGGTCGACCAAGGGAGACAAACCAACGAAAGAAATTCTGGTTGAAGTGTGGGAGGATTTGGTCGACTAGAAGTGATTGTCGGTCGAATGAAGAAAATGAATTCGACCAAAGGGAAAACCAAGTTGAAATGGGTTGACCCATGACCACAAAAAATAATTAAAAGTAGATTCGACAACCAACAATGAAGGGAAAACCTTGGGAAGTAAAATTTGGAAACCAATTGTTGAGGAGAAAGTCTGAAGAGTGAATTTGATACCCTCTGGCATGTAAAAATATTTGAAGGACACTTTCAGTAACCTAAAACACATAAAAATTTCCAGGGATGATTTCAATACTCCCTCGACAAACAAAAAAATTTGCAAGTCAAGTTAAACATTTGACAAGAGAGAAAAAATTCTAATGAAAAAATTGATAGCAGACGAAATGACAAAAAAGTGGTTATGGTTTATGGGTAGCTAATAAATTCCTAGACAACCCTAGATCTTGAAATATGATTCGTCTATGATTTATGGACAAAGGAAAATGCCCAACAAAGTCAAGAATGTGCCCAACGTCTCTTAAAAAAAATAGAAGCCCCCAAGTAAATAGTAAGGTTCGGGAAGGGTGGCCATCGATTTATAACTTCAAAATCAATGTATGGGTAAGATTAAATTGTCATTAGTCTAGCTTACTAACCCATGGGGACCATATTAATATAAAACAATTTCAAACAATAACTAGCATGAGTTTCTCTTTTCTAAACAATATGTAGACAATGATTAAGTTACAATGCACACCATTTACTATTCATAACCAATGCAACCAAAAACAATCATACAATGATTAAGTTACAATGCACACCATTTACTATTCATAACCAATGCAACCAAAAACAATCATCACACATAATTAAGAATTTACCCTAGAGACCCAAATAGGAAAACCAAAATTATTTTGGCTTCAACTAGGATCTTTATTATTCACCAATGGGAAAGTTACATGTTCTCTAGTGCATATCTATGCTCCTCAATGACATCTGGGAAACCTCCTACATCATTTACAACCAAATAACCCTTTTCTGATTTCCGAGAAGCACAATATCGAAGAATGATTCAACCGAGAGGATAGTTAGAAGTCAGGCATCCCCAACACTTCATCTTTTCTCCAGTATACTTATCCTTCTTCTCTTTATCTTTTTTTATTTTCTACGATGTGGAAAATGTGTCATGAAAGTCTCATTATTTATTTACCTACAAAAATATATTTCCTGACTTTATTATATTACATAAAAAAATGGACATTAATGTGTTGGCATGGGTCCCTTCACACAAACAAGTCGATCTCCTTCTTTTTCCATAGCCTTAATTTTTTTGTTCCGTGATCATCTTACAACCTATGATGATATCCAATTGTTCGTATTGAATTTGATTCGGATCACACCTCCCCATTGGGAGTATTTTGGTTCCCAAAATATTCCAAAGATAGATGAAGGAACTTTCTTGCAATCTAGTTCCTCTCATACCACTTCTCTTTTCTTCCAGTCTATCCCTTGAGACCAATCTTCCAAATTTGTTGTTATCCTCTGTAATTTGTCTGCTCCTTGTGTTGAATATCTCTGTCTTCCTTCAACTCCTCAAGTCCATGAGGTGCAAGGTCTTCAACCGTTGGAGGAACCTGATGTTCTTCTTCCTCATCCAACATGGAGGGTTTGAGCAACTCCAAATTTTCCATGTTCACCACTTAGTTGATCTGCATATAAGGTGGAAGTTTCAGCCTCAAGGAATTCACATTCACTTGTTCAATGATAAAAAAATGGTCCATGTCTAAGGGGCTTGAGTTTCTTTGTTTCTCCTTGCAGTTGTTCCTAACAGAGATAGATCCACACCTTGTCTCCAATGCATAATTTATAATCCTCCTTGAATTGATCATGTATCGATTTGTACAAATATTATCTCTTCTTGATATGCTCCTGAACCCTTAGATGTATATGTCTGATATTGTCCAGGAATGTGCTTGCCTTTTTTTCTTGTCCTTGTAGCCCTTATTCTTCTTTTTGTTTTCCATAAAAAATATGAAATGGTGAAGGAGGTAAATAACCAAAACAAGTCTCAAAAGGAGACTTTTTAGTGGAAGAATAGATCGCTCTATTAGAGGAATGTTGAATGTAGACTAGCTACTTGACCCAAGTCTTTGGATGTTAGTTGTTGTATTGTCTCAATAATTGCACCAGTTTCATGTTTACCACTTTGGTTTGTTGATCATTTCGAGGAAGGGAGGAAGTGGAGTACTTCAAATTGGTATCCATTCTCTCCCAAAGTGTTGTGAAAAATATTCCCAAGAAACTACTATCTTAGTCGGATATGATGGAGGTTGGCAATCTAAAATGTACCCAAACATGGCTAATGAATAGTGAAGTTGCCTCTCATCCATAGATTCTCTTCTTACAAGGAATGAGCACACTGATTTTGTTGAAGCGGTCTACCACAATGAACAAGTAATCATGTCCTCTACGAGTCATAGGCAAACATTCAACAAAATCCATGGAAAGTCTCTCCCAAGGTCTACTTGGCATTGGAAATGGCATGCACAAGATGAGTTTATGGTTTCTTTGTTTGCTAGTACTACAAACAACACAACCTATAACAAAATTTTCCACATGCTTCTGCACATTTGACCAATACACATACCGCTATATATTCACCATTGTCTTTGTCACACAAAAATTTCCAACAACCCTAGAAGTGTGTTATTCTGTCATCAACTCAACTCTTCTGTCCCAGGGTATGCATAGTTTGTCCAGTTTGTACAAAAACCCATCTTGGAGGTGGTATTATTTTCCTTCCATGACAATGACCAAACTATCCTTTATATGCTTGCAAACACTTCTAAAATATTCATATCCCTCATAATATTCACTAAGAAGGTCATGAGTGAAAGGATCAAGTTGCATTGTCATTCCATTTTCTACAATCCTCTTCCGTTGTGGATGAGAGAGCATGTCTACTAGTTTATTCATGACTCATTTATTGTACTTAGTCAATAAATGAAAATTTTTCAAGAAACCTAACCACTTATAATTCCTTAGCTACTACATCTTCCTCTGAATCAAATATACTAAAGGATATGATGATTCATTTGTATAATAGTCTCTTTTCCAAAGCAATAATTCTTCAACTTGTTTACTACTTGTACAATCACAATGATATCCTTATCATACATAGGATAGTCAAGCACTTCTCTATGAAAAAAATCTGAATGGAAGAACACAATCCTTTCTCCTTGCATGAGTACTACTCCTAATGAATATCCACTAGCATTAGTCTCTAACTCAAAAGGTTATTGCAAATTTGGCATGGCTAACACTGGAGAATTGTTCATTTTCTTCTTCAAGACTTCAAATTATATTTGTTGTGTCTTAACCCAATGAAAATTATTTCCTTTGGAGGTTATGACATGTAATGGTGTTGCTACTATGGATAAGTAAACAATGAGTGTCCTTAAATACTGAGTTTCTCCCATGAAACTCTTGACCTCTGTCACATTGGCGGGAATAGGTCATTGAGTGATGGATACAATATTCTTTGGATCTATCCTTGTCTCTCCTCCTCCAATCATGTGTTTAATATATATCAAGGAAGTCTTTCTAAAATCACATTTTTTCAAGTTAGAAATCATCTGAGTCTTCTTCAAGGTCTCTAGTACATGTGTCACATGTGAGATGTGCTATTTCCAAGTGTTTCTAAATATCATTCATTAATTTCATAAACGTTATAGGTGCATTGCATAATCCAAAAGCCATTACTAACAACTCGTATACACCTTGTCTTGTTTTGAAAGTTATCTTTCATACGTCTTCCTCTTTGATCCTCACTTGGTGGTATCATGATTTGAGGTCTAGCATATTAAATAATTTGGCTTGTTGCAGTTGATACAACAAGTCATCAATCCTTGGAAACAGATATATATTCTTTATGGTGATATTATTTATGAAACAATACTCAATGCACATTCTCCAACTTCCATCTTTCTTTGGCTCCATGATGATGGGTGTACCGCATGGTGATGTACTAGGTCTGATGACTCCTTGCTCCAATAAATGTTTCAAATGATTCTTTAATCCATATTCTTCAATTATGAACTACCTATAAAATGAAATGTTAGGTAGTGGTGATTTTGGAAACAACTGAATCTCATGTTCAACCTCTCTCTTGGGTGGCAATCCCTAAGGATCTTGAAAACATTCCTTCTCGGATTCAATAATTTTTTTTATTTGTTGACACTTCTCACCACTATATCCTTCCAAGGATGTGTTCATATCCAATTCACTTCCTTCTCCTTCCTTTCTTCCTTCTCTTAAGAACAACAGGAGAAACTTCTATGTACTGTCGATGATTCTTCTTATCTGATGAGCATTGATTATAGAGAGATTAGCTTTTTCCTTCTATGCATTTATGACATAATCTTTTGCATGATTGAATAGTATATATTGGTTCATTCTCCTTCTGAAAATGGAATCCCTCACGTACAAATATGGACTTCCCAAGATGGCTCCACATATTTCCACAAGAGACACATCTACAACTACTTCATCAACAAAGTTTTGATTTATGTAAAACTTAAATTTTCATTGTTTTCTTACTTTCAATCCAAAGTCTTTCCTTACCCAACCTAGGGGGTATGGATGTGGATTATGTTGAGTCTTTATCCCAAGATTCTCAACCAATTCCATAGATATCAAGTTGGATTGTGAACTAGTATCGGACAAACAATCCATATTTTTTTGTTTCATTTGGATTTTAATTCAAAAACATTCAGTGATTACCTTCTCCTCCTTGTGACTGAAACCAACTGATGCCACCTCTTTCTGAATATTAGTGCAGTTGATATTCCCTTCTAGGTTTGAGGTGATATACACCCATTCCTTTACATACATTGATATAAATGATTTCTTATTCCTATTATGGAAATATTTGGGGAATTTCTCAGGTTGCAATGTCCAACAATTATCCTTCATGTGTCCCTTTCAATCACATATTTTACATTGTTTGATGGAAGGTGTTTCTTCTTGTGTTGCTATCACGGTCTTCTTCTCATTCCACTTTTTTTTTCCGTCTTTCTCTATTTCTTGTGTGGTTCTACTTTCTTGTGAGTATTTTGTGTCTTTTGCTTGTCTCCCTCAAGGTATTGTTCTTGAATACATGCCTCATCAATTGTATTTGGTCTAAATAAAATCAACTGTTTACAAATATGAGGTAACAATGCAACCAAATATCTGAATAACATGTATAGACTTTTGAAAGAGACTCCCATCTGAATTTCTCTCATCCTAAACTCTATCATGAATTCCTACACTGAATATCCTTATCTATTCCTGAAGTAATGCCATATTATTTGTTGGTGTTCCTCATATCCTATTGGATAGAGCTAAGATTTTATCATGTCCTTGAACACCTCCCAATCAGTCATTGGTGGGTCATTTCGTAGTGGTTTTCATACTGCATCACTCTCCCACCATGTCAAAGCATGGCCTTAAATATTCAATTGAGCAAAAACAATATTTTGTTTTCCAGTTACTTCATGATTGCTGAAGTATACTTCCATATGTTGTAGCCATTGGTTCATCCCGATAACATACACTTCTCTGGTACATGTCTTGATGTCCACCTCGGCCTCCACACATAAAAGTACCTATGTCTTGTTGTAGCTGCACTCTCCCATCTTTGGTTCACTCTTATGCTCCATCTCTAACTTATTTTATTCCTTGTTGGGGCCTTCATGACATGCCTCTGTTTCCTTGCTCTTCACTACCAATAGTTCTGACACCATCGATGTTAATGTAGCCAAACTCTACTAAAAATGATCCAACCTAACCTTGGGATCTTTTTCCTCTTCTCCTTCATAATGGTCCCCTGCCATTATTAGTGCTCTACTTTTTTGTATCCCTTGTAACAACTCGTGTCCATTTATTTTCTAATCACTACGTATAATTACCTTAAAGGTGTCACTACATGCATTTGAACTTCGACTCTGATACCATTTGATCAATAAACAATAG
The DNA here is from genome assembly GCA_009831015.1 of Picea engelmannii. Lineage (NCBI taxonomy): Eukaryota > Viridiplantae > Streptophyta > Pinopsida > Pinales > Pinaceae > Picea > Picea engelmannii. The sequence goes on from ML777785.1 coordinate 131,875, forward strand.
GCCTATAGCTTCACCATTTCACCAACATGGAAATATATGTAAAAACAATATAACCTTATCTCTTTATACGATGGAGAAGACTTGACCATCCAAGAAAAAGTCAAGTCGGCTCAAATAATAATGAAATCGACTACACAAAATTCAAGTCAGAAAAATGAGTGGGAAGAAAGGAAAGATGAGTCGGAGAATGAATTGAAAGAAAGGAAATTTGAGTCGGAGGCTAGGTCATCAGTCGATTCGACCAAAGGCAGGTTTACCAAGGGATCCGAACTGACCAAAATAAGCCTCAACCAAAGTGTGGTTGGATTTGGTCAACTAGAAGTGATTTTTGGTTAAATGAAGAAAATGAAGTTGACCAAAGGGAAAATCTAGTCAAAATGGGTCCATCTGTGATTACAAAAAATAATCAAAAGGTAAATTCGATGATCAACCGTGAAGGTAAAACCTTGGGAAGTCGAATTTGGAAACCAACAACTCAGGAGAAAGTTTGAAGAAAAACATTGGTACCCCGTAGCATGTAAATATGTTTGAAGGATGTTTTCAGTAACCCACGACACATAAAAATGCCTAAGAACAATTTTGGTACTCTCTTAATAACTAAAAAATGTCTAGAAGTCAAGTTAAACATTCAACAAAAAAAAAAATGTCCAAGGGCTAACTTGATAGAAAATGAAATGGAAAAAAAGTTTTTATGGTTCATGGGTAGATAATAAATGCCTAGACAACCCCATATCTCAAAATATGATTTGTCTATAATTTATGGGAAAAGAAAAATTCCCAACAAAGTCTATAGTGTTCCCAACAACTCATAAATTGAAATTAGAAACCCCCAAATAAATAACAATGGGTCAGGAAGGATGGGAATTGATTTCCAACTTCATAATCAATGTATGGGTAAGATTATAGAGCCGTTAGTCTGACTTACTGACATATGGGGACCATATTAATATAAAACAAGATCAAACATTAAATCGCACAAATTTCTCTTTGCTAAAAACTACACAAACAACCATTAAGTTACAACACATGCCATTTACCATTCATAACAAATGAAACCACAAAAAATCATCACACATAACTCAAAATTTAAGATGGAAACCCAAACGAGAAAACCAACATTCTTTTGGCTTCAACGAGGTTCTTTATTATTTGGAAATGGGCAAGATACATGTTCTCTGGTGTATGTTTATGCTCCTTAGTGACATCTTTGTAGCCTCTCTACATCATTCAAAACCAGATAACCATTTTCTCATTGTGGTGAAACATAATATCAAAGATTTATTTGACCGGGAGGATAGCTGGAAGGTCAAGGGTCCCCAATGCTTCAACTTCTCTCCATTTTGTTTCTCCTTCTACTCTTTATTTTTTTGTCTTTTCTCCCTCATGGAAAATGTCTCATGAAATTCTCATTGTTTCTTTACGTACAAAAATATAATTCCTGACTTTATATATATTACATAAAAAAAGAGACATTAATCGTGTTGGCATGGGGCCCTTCAAACCAACAATTCGATCTCCTTCTTCACCCATAACCTTAATATTTTCTTGTGTTGATCATCTTAGATCCTGTTCCGATAGACAATTTTTTTCTTTTTACTATCCTTATAAGGAGAATCAATATTGCTAAAATTATAACTAATTTTGATGAGCTACATGTAGAAAATCCCCAAAACACAATGGCATGAAAGATTATGTCACCTTTGGGACACCAAGAGGGTTGAATCTGAAAGAAACTTTCTCCTAAAGTGCCTTGCTTGTGGGAATATTTGTATGTATAAATTCCAAACATAAAACATAACCAAAATAAATATCATTGAAAATGGTTCCAAGGCAGGGTGGACAATGCACCCAACAAAATGATTTCCATATTGTAACTATTTCCACATGACATCTAGAATAAATGTGGATCCCAATCACCTAAAAGAGTAATTTATCCTCCCTCGATTTGCAAGAGGGAAGCATCTTCTTTCCCTTGGGGATTGTTTTAGGCATCTCACTAATAACATATACATTAAATTGTGTGAATTTTTTTTGTAATTCCTTATAAGCAATATATGCATATGTTTCTACCTGATCCTCATAATTTTCATATAAAGCAAGAATTGTGAGAAATATAACAAGACTCGTATACCCAAGTGTGAAGAATTTGAACTAACCCCCAATAGTTGAGATGAGCCACACATATACAACCACCTTGAGGAAGTTTTTGGGATCTTTTCCAAGGGTAATATCATGTGCTACCATAAGCAAATAGTTAATCTGGGACTGAATTGATGCAACTATTCCATTTACCATATCTTCTTATAACTCCAATTTAGGAAGATGAGAGAGAGACATGCTTATGGGAGTTGTTGTAGTTACCCAGAAAAACAACATGGTATTGAAATAACTTGTTTTATACTTCAGCTGCCAATGATTTTGGATGTAGATCACTCATATATTAGGAGTATCCTATTTTATTATAAAGTTGTAGTACCATGTTTTTTCTTTTCTTTTCCTCTTTTTCTTTATAAAGTATATCAAAAACTGATTACCATACCAAAAACAAATAAAATGTAAAAGACATCCATCACATTTAACTGTGAAAGTCAAAACTGACATGGATGGCTGAAGAGATTTCTTGTTGAACCCAAAACTCCATTTTATTGAGAATGAGGATGTTGGCTATCACAAATTCAAAATCTATGTTATATGTAATACATATGACATATATGTTACATGTAATACATATATAACATATATGTAATATATGTTATATGTATTACATATAAGATATATGTCATATGTAATACATATACCATATATGTTATACTTGTTTTAGCAAAATCAGTGCTTCAAAGCCTTCCTGTGTACTGGCTTAGTTTAGTCAAGATTCCTTCAACTATTCTACGCAAGATTCAACAACTCATTGCTAATTTCGTATGGAGAGGAGCTAATAAAAATACAGTCTTTCACATAACCAAATGGAAAAACATCACTAGACCAAAGGAAAATGGTGGATGGGGTATATAGAATATACTTTGGTTTGCCCAATCTTTGGCTTCCAAATCTTGCTGGAGAGGTCTATTTGAAAAAGGTTTGTGGAGTATGATCCTTAAAAAAAAATACTTAAAAGGAATTGATATGACTTCTTGGCTATGCAAAGATGACTGTAAGTTCCTGATTGCCTCTATTATCTGGAAAAATATTCTGGCTTCTATGCATATTATTAGGCGATGGTTGGCTTGGCTGATAGGGTGTGGTAAATGTTAGAATATAGAGGATTGTGCTTGTTTAACCATCAACGATACCCTCGTCACCCAACCACAGGCCAAAGCCACACTCCGAGCACCTTGACCTTGACCGAGAAGAGAATCCTGGTAGAAATCAATAGCCAAGAGAGGCTAAATGCACCAAGCAAGAAAATAGAAACTGAACTGAACAGATGATCCCACCCAGAAGCTAGCGCACCACTTTCCTAGCTTTCCCAGAAAACTTGCGCACCAAACTGCTTCTGCCTGCAAATGCCTGCGTAGATTTAGATCTCACTGCAACTACTGAGATGTGAAATAATGAAACTGGC
>ML777785.1:142360-154445 GCA_009831015.1 Picea engelmannii
TTTAGTATCTAGATGTCATATGAAGGTTTTTGGGTGCTAATAATTTAAACAGTAACAGGTTTAAAAATCGCCAGATCACTATGATTGCACAAGGTTCTCCACCATTTTATCAATGCCCTACACACCATCCACCAAGGGTGAAATGGCCATATAAAGCATCCAAAATGTTGAAGATAATGCTTAGGTTAGAAATTGGTTTGGGTTTATTAGTAATTAGTTGGAGTGTGTTTGAATTTGTTGAGAGATTTTCTTAACAAACATGTCCAGGTTTAGAAAAAATTGTATCTCACAACAAGAATGTAAATATATTTATATTGTGCAAATAGTAAATATATTTATATTGTGCAAATACTTAATTGAAAACAATTTTTGTGTGCAATTTGGTTTTCTAAGTTGGTATCAGAGTTGAGTGCTCTGAATGTAATCCCCTCACGGGAGCGCCTAGAAAAATGTAAGAATTAATTCATTGATAGCATAGGAGTAGATTGCTCTGAGTGTAATTCCTTCACGGGAGCGCCTAGAAAAATGTAAGAATTAATTCATTGATAGCATAGGAGTAGATTAGTTTAAGTGTGTGAAAGAGTGTTGTGTGCTGTGTGTGTTGGTGTTTGCCGTGAAGTGTAATAGAAGATGCCCTATTTAGTCATTAGGGAGAAATGTAAAGAAAATACATGTAAGTGTTGTTCAGTTTTTGGAGTTGTGTGCAAGACGAGGTGGAGCCTCCATAACAAAAGCTACCACTATCAATGCGCCGATGGTAGAGACTACAACAAGTTGAGGATCGTTCGCTGCCCATGTGTGAAAGGAATTCACTCACTGTGGAAGATCAAACTATACCATTTCCGACTGGATGAATTACAATTTTTCGAAGGCATGAAGGTGCGGAATAGATGTGTCCGCATATCTGGAAGATGCACAGTCCAAAGGCTTCCCTTTGAATGTTGAACGATTGTTTTCCTTCCACACAGAAAGTTATGGACGCCATTCAAAGCAGTGTACCTAGGGACATTCAAAATCTGGTCATGGTAGCTCCGCAGTTAAAATATTTCCAGCATTGGATGGACCATGAAAATGAAGAACGAATTTATTTACCTGATTGAAGGAGTCCATCAAACACAAAAAGGGGCAGATATAGTAATTAGTGTGTAGTAGTTATATTAATTAATGTGAATATATTTCATTTGTTGAAAATTAAGTGATGCAGAACCAACAATAGAACATGGTAACATAACTTAGGTGGTGTGTACCGTAGCCTGCCTTTGTCACAAGATGGTCACTAGTTTGGTTATGTCTACAATATCTTATTAAACTGATGGGTCTTGTTGTGCTTCGGGCTTCAAGAACATTGGTTAAAGGTTATTTATTATGACATATTTGTGTGTTATTAAGGTCAAGTTGTTTGATCAACTTCTGAACACTATAAAACGATGGATCGCTGAAAACAAAATATCCGATAGATGGTGATAGGTTCATAGAGTGGTTCATTACTTGACAACTTTTATCGTGGAAGCCCCGACGAGCCAAGTTTGTCAATATTGTTGATCTTGCAAGTTTGTTAATGATGGTCAGAGGCGTTAATGTTTTAAATGAATTAAATGGGAAGCTCGAGAGTGTGAAGAAGAGAAGAGCTAAAACCGCGAAGTTCATAGTGAGTGTAAGTGTTGAGGAAGACTAGTGAGACAATGTGACTTTTATAAATGTAGTTTATGATTGTAAATTTTGTAGGCTAAGCATTAAGGAGGCGTGTTGAAGATAATGATTAGGTTAGAAATCGGTTTGGGTTTATTAGTAATTAGTTGGAGTGTGTTTGAATTTGTTGAGAGATTATCTCAACAAACATGTCCACGTTTGGAATAAGCTAGATATCACAACAAGAATGTAAATGTATTTATATTGTGCAAATACTTAATGGAAAACAAGTTTTGTGTGCAATTTGGTTTTCAAGGTCAAAAGAGTTATGTATCTGTTTTATCCATTTAATTGGGCCATCTTGAGAAAATATGATAATAAATAACATTTTTAACAAGATCATCAAAATTATTCCCTAACAAATAAGTTGGATAATGTGTAGGGGAATGCCCCCAAACAATACAATGAAACTCTTAAGAATAGAAAATAACAGTGTGAAAGTATTGATCTATTTTATTAGATTTATTTGTTGCATAGCGGAAATAGGGGAATGAGGTTGCAAGTGCTATGGGGTTCTGAAATATATATATTGATACTGCAAACCAACAAAAATATAACTACACCATATTATGTTTCAAAGCTATGTCAATTTCTCCAACATTTCCATCATTATCTATATAGAATGGACAAGACACTTGATTCCATGTATGCATACTAAACAATTTCCTTTGAGCCTAAAATATTTAATGTATAAACATGTCTGCTACATCAAGGCCATAATATGCTACACTATATTGACTTGAACCCTTCCCATCATTTACAATTCCATTATCAAACCCTCCTTAACATAGCCTACAAAATTTCTCAAGTGGACATGTGGATTAACTAATTTGACTCTTCACAATTATTAGTTGGATAAATTAAAATGAGGGAGGGGGTAATAATGGGTTTATAATGGAAAGGAGAGGAATAATAGGTTGCGGTAGAGAGTAACAAGCTTAGAATGTTTTCTATGATGGATTTTCTTCATTTCCAATAAATTAGAAGGATTAGAAAACTCTTTACCTCAGTTCTCTGGAGATTATACTTACATACAAGAATTGAAGAAGGAATCTGAGCTACTAAAAAGATGTCTAGATGATGAAAGAAAATAAATACATCTGCAAATTTCTGGCATCCATTATGTAGTTCTGGTACCAGAGGAGAAGAGTGTTTCTACTGGAAAAGTCTACTACTATCATTGGGGATGTTTGGAATCTATAAATTGTCAGCATATTTTTACTTGTAAAAAAATATGAGATGAACCTTTCCACCATACAAATATCCAACAAACCTCAACAAAATTATGCTATAGAAATGAAGATCTGGAATGGGAACACATATTTCCTTCTTTTCAACATGTTGCCTTATCAACTATTGACATTCCCCACTTATTTGTAAAAAACATTAAAAGGTTGTTGAACTATACTTTAAGCTAGACCACTAACTGTATGCAACATTTATTGAAATTTAGTGATCTACTATCCTACCCTACTTGAGAAAGGAAACATTTTCTCAAGTGTAGGATTATTTCTAGTGAAACCATGTGAGTAGCAGATTTACAAGAAGACTCATATCCAATGATCCGGATTTTATGACAAAAAAAAATGATTACATATTATTAACAGGTGCTTAACACAAAATAACAAAGATATAGTAAAAATGGTTTTCTATTCAATAACGAAATAACTTGAAACTGTAAAATGCATCAGAAACAAGCTTGTTGGAATGGTGGTAGCTTATCTCTGACAAGAGATGTGACGACTACGCTCATTCGCAAGAAGATGATTACAATGAGGCTCTAAAGACATTTTTACAATAATCAGGAATGCAAAAAGCCCCATACATCCAAAAACCTAACCCTAGGAGATGAAGTGGCAAAAGTCATGTGGGCCTCATTTGGGTAAGTTAGTAAATCAACTTCACGGGGTCGTAACTTTTGCATACGATCTCCATTTTAGACGTATGATAGCCCATTGGAAAGGTATCTTGGAGGAGATTCGTTTTAGACACAATATCAAAGAACATCGATAATACAAAACTGGTTTTCCAAAAAACATTGTTTAGGGCTTCAAAACAGCTCCGAAAGTGAAAACTGCTAAAAATAGTAAATTACCAAAATTGCTAGAAAATTGTTTTGAGCTAGTTGGAAAAGGTGGTGGCCACCGATATACACCTGGATCAATCCTCCATCCTTAGGAAGCAATGGTATCCATTGCATTGAGGTCCCCCATCAGATGAAGAAATTTATGTTGAATCTGGCCCTGGGTGAGCCACTTTCCTTGGTCCACGAGCTACCCTTCTTTGACAACTCAATAAAGCTAGATCCTTTGTTATCGAGTGTCGTTGATCTATGTGTCCACAATATTATCATTGGATGCCTATTGTATGCAGTCGGGATTGAGCTCTGTTGGTGTCAGTTGTTCTGCTACTTCTGAGGTGTCCAATAATGGTCAGAAATAAGGGCAAAGGAGATCCACGTTGAACATTGGGTGCAGGTCAAGGAAAGGAGGAATGTTGAGCTCAAAAGAATTATCCCCCACGACCTTGGTGATGGTGTAAGACCCATAACAGAGTGGGCAAAGCTTCCAATGGGTTCCTGTAAGGTGTTCTTTCTGCAAGTGCAACCAAACTTTGTCGCCCATGTGAAACTTATGTGGCACCTGATGTTGATCATGGCGTTGTTTGTACTTGTCATTGGACTTATGTAGGATATCTTCAACCTGTTGGTGGATGTGATGGATCCGCTCAATGAACCGGGTGGATTTGTTAGCTTTCGTTGGAGCGGGAGATGAGTCAGTCAAGGTGACAGCAAGGGGAAGTGCAACATCTATGGGATCCAATGGATGGAATCCCACCCCCACCTAAAAGGGGTTGTGGCCAGTTGAGCTATGCAGGTCTCATTTGTAGCTATGTTGGACATAGGGAAGGCTCTCATCCCATGTGTGAGGGTGCTTTGAATTATACATGTGAAGGATATGCACAATCATTCGATTTACGACCTCGATTTAGCCATCTGTCTGGGTGTAGAAGGTTGTGGATTTGGTGAGCTTGGTGTCCAGCAGTGACCAGAGGATCAACCAGAATGTGTTGAGAAATCGACTGTCCCGTTATGAGAAAATGGTTTGTGGGATTCCAAAATGTACTGAGACTCGTTCAAAGAATAGTTTGGTAGTGGCCTCTATTGTGATGCTCTTCTTGCAAGAAACCATAATCACCATCTTAGAAAAGAGATCAACCACCAAAAAAACACAGTCATTTCCCCGCTTGGTGGATGAGAGGCCCAACATGTAGTCCATTGAGATGGATTCCCATGGTATGTCAGGAGTAGGAAGAGTGGTGTATAGGCCCTGTTTCTTAGTGGTCGGTTTGGCAATAACTCAGGCAGTGCAGGACTTGATAAACTTGTTGACCTCCTGTCAATTTTTCGACCAGTAGAAATGTTTCTGTAGAATCACCACTGTATTTTCTACGCCGAAGTGTCCTGCCACCCTACTTGATTCAGGATCATCTCTCCAAGCTAGCTACGCCCCAGCTAGCCAACACATCAAGAGAACATTCAATGGAAGGAGAGAGGCACAACCCTCTCGTTTTTCAAATTTTGAAATTGTATTAAATGTTGTAAGGCTGGTAGAGCCAAAAGCCATGCATATGCGCAGGATTTAGATAAAGTTTTCCTTAAATGGTTGTAAGGCTGAGATCTAGATCTGATTCGAACTAGACAACTATTCAATGTAATTGAATGTAAATTAATGAGAGTTGGTGAGATGGAGGGAAGAGCTCAAGGAGCCCCTCTTTGTAAAAATATCTTCTTTGAATCTATATTTAGTTCAGGGAAGGAGAACAGAGAAGAGATTAGAGAGAAGAGGAAGCCGTGACTTTGCTACAGTCGGAGCTCACATTATAAAGAGGCATTTCATATTAATACACTCAGAGTAGTTTCTCCTACATGTTATTCTGTGTATGTTGATGAATGTCTTTATGCGTTTATGACATGCAGTAGATGTATGTTTGTACGCATTTGCAGGTTACAGACAGAAATTGTTGTCTATTGGGTTCTTTGATTCCAGGTCTAGTTCTTTGAGCCTTCATGTAAGAAGTTGTATGATAGAACGCTGCGGGTTCTGTAAGCTAGTGCATAGAGTGCACTTCTGAATTCTGCGGAATTTAGACAAAGACGTGCCAAGAGGGCGCACCAGAGGAAGTCATTGACTCAAGGAGGAGGCCTCAAGGTTGTTGAACACCTTGAAGGAGAAAATGTGCAGAGGAGAGCACAGAGACGAGAAGCAGAATTGTTGAGAATTCTGTAAGACTCTGCCAAGAGGGCATTGAGTGGATGCACAGGGTGCACAGAAGGAACTCTATTTCGAGTTCGGAAAGAAGACGAAGTCACTGAGGATTCTAGAGAACTCTGCTAGGAGGGCATTGAGTTGGTGCAAGTGTGCACAGAAGGAACTCTTTCGAGTTCTGAGAGAAGAGAAGTGTCTAAGAGAAGACACTCATCGGGTTGTTGAATACCCTGTAGGCTCTGCAAGGTGTGTATCGAGTAGAAGGACGCCAACAGGGCATGAGGCATTTCTTTCCAAGAAATGACCTCGAATCTGAGTTATTCGAAATCTCAGTAGCACATGGAGTGTGCGAAAGTGCACTTGTTCTAAGTCCATAAGCTCAGAAGAGAAAGCGTAAGAAGAACGCACACAGAGAAAACATTTCGAGGTTTTTGAGTTGAAAAATTGACAAAGCTCAGGGGGGGAAGCGTTTCTATGATAAAGACGAGACCTAAAGGAACTAGGCTCGCAAGAGGAAGAGTTCCTTGATTCGTGAGATCGTGATTCGACCTAAACCGTCGATCGAGGAGGAAGGAGAGCCATGAGATTTGGCACCTCGCTACATCGTGTATTGGGGTTTCAGAGGGTGAAGGAGTTGCACCTTGATCGCTAAAGTCATGAAGTGCCGAGCGCTGAGGGCTCAGGTGAACACATGGCACATCCGTTAGGTGGGGACCGCATGGTTGACAGGTGGCGTAACAACAAGCACCCAGAGAAAGGTGGAAGCAGGTAACAGGTGGAGGACACACGTCGCATGGGAAGGAGTCAACCCATTTTTGACTTATCGTGTCTCGGGGATTCGCAAAGGAGGAACACGAGTGCTCAACACTCCAACTCGCGAAGTTGCGAGTTTCAAGGGGTGCTAGGGTTAGGCCCTAGCCGACGTTCACTTGTAGAGGTGCTAGCGAGGAAGGAGCCATACTCGTATCGCATTATCAGGTATCGACATTTGGGGAAAGAGGAGTTGAGGGTCATCGACTCACGAACTCGCAAGTTTGGAAAATAAATTGCGCTAAGGCCCGGTTGTGGTCGCATGGAGACCTAAGGTTCACGCCTATTGGTAAGTTGCGCAGGGTGGGTTTTCACAAAGGACCTGTGGATCAGATTCATTGAAGGTTCTGGCAGGGATCCGTGGGAGCCGCTTCGGCTCGAGGAGAATTTAGAATGATCCTAAGTGGATCTCAGCCAGAGAGGGTCGGGGGTCTGCATTAAAGTGGTATCAGAGCCACTTTCTATCTGTAGACTATAGGCAAAGGGAGGCAGAGTAGATAAAGAACGATTGTTGCAGGGTGAGAAACAATGGTACACAACTAGGTGGGCCGAGCCAGAAGGATCAGTTGCGTTCTTGAGGAAGAAAATGGCTACTGAAGGCCATGAGCGTGGTGGAAGAGAAGACCACCAGTAGATGAGTAAAGCAAAGATTGAGAAATAACTCGCTAAGATAAGAGCGAGAATGGAGCAGATTGCATTGAAGATGCAACAAGATGCAAGGACACATTGGGTGTATGAGTGGACCATAAAGAAGACCTTGAAGTGGCCAGTCAAGGAATTGTTGGCCAGAAGACAACAAAGGCTATTGAAAATGTGGCTGAGGTATGCTGAAAGCCTCAGTGACACAGATATGGTTTGCATCTGTGAGCCAAAAGTTGGAGAAACCCTCAGTGATGAGGAAGGGAGATCAGTTACAAATCTCATGAACTGCCAGGAGGGCAGAGATGAATTTTCCAATTGCCAGGTGGGCAATGAGATGAGATCATTAGAGGATCTCATAGACTGTCAGGAGGACATCATTGTAAATTCATATTTCTAGGTGGGCAATGGTATGAGATTAACACAGGATCTCATAAAATGCTAGGTGGGCAGAAGTGGACTTTCAAGTTCCCAGGTGGGCAATGGGAAGAGATCAGCAGAAGGTCTCACGTACTTCTAGGGGAGCAATGGTGAAAGTTTAGATTGCCAAGTGGGCAATGATATGGGATCACTGGATCTCATAGACTGCCAAGTGGGCAACAGAAAATTCCCAAATTGCCAGGTGGGCAGGGGAAAAGAGATGAGACTGTCTGAAGGTCTCATGAACTCAAAGGAGAGTTTGGATCAATGAGGAGTGCTGACAGAGATAATCAGAAGAGAATTTTGATCATTGGAGGAATAGAAGTGTTCCTACCAAGCAACCCAGTTGAGGCCAGAGCATGTGTTACAGATGCAACAACAGAAGAAGGACAACTAGCAAAAACTATCATGGAAGAAGAAATGGAGCAGACACTAACGTTTCCCCAAGGAGCAGAAGATGAGCATTCAACAGAATGGCTAAAAATTTTCAGCTAGGAAGTTGAACATGAGATCATTGTAGTACTGGAAGCTGCAGAAGAAGAAGAAGAAGAGGAAGCAGACAACATGTATTTTGCTGATCTGTACAAAGAATTGGAAGCCCTAGAGAAGAGAGTGATGGTGAAAACTTTGCACATCCAAAAAGCCAAGATGGAAGAAGCTAGAAGTATGCCAGCAGGAGAAATGGTAGTAAAAAAACTGCCACAGGAAGAAGCTGAGAAACAATTCAGTGAAAAGACAACAGAGCTGAATTTTGCAGAAGGGTGGCAAGTTGATGCCACAGAGGAAGAAGATAGTCTGGGGGATAGAGACGATCTACCCATTTGCAGGGAAGAATTGCAGTGAAGCAGGTTGCAAAAGGAGATCCAGCCATGGGATTAGATGGATGAGATAATTGAGGAGATCAGAAGGATAATGATCATATCAACAGAAGCGGTCAACAAAGAGAGGTTGAGCAGAGGAGAACCTACCATGGCAACAGGGCACCAGATGCAGCAGCAGCAGCGAAGCAGTGGAGAAGATGGAAAGCTCCAGAGAACTGTTTGGGATCCAGGTGGATTTCAACAGCGATGCTGGGAAGCTCATGAGTAGGATCTCATGAACTTTTCATAGCAAAGGAGTATGATTGAGGAGCATCGCTTCGAGCTAGCTACGCGCTAGCTAGCTAGCACATCAAGCATGCATTCAATGGAAGGAGAGAGGCGCAACCCTCTCGTTTTTCAAGTTTTGAAATTGAATTAAATGTTGTAAGGTTAGTAGAGCCAAAAGCCATGCATGTGCGTAGGCTTTAGATAAATTTTTCCTTAAATGGTTGTAAGGCTGAGATCTAGATCCGATTTGGACTAGACAACAATTCAATGTAATTGAATGTAAATTAATGAGAATTGGTGAGATGGAGGGAAGAGCTCGAGGAGCCCCTCTTTTTAAAAATATCTTCTTTGAATCTAGATTTAGTTCAGGGAAGGAGAACAGAGAATAGGTTAGAGAGAAGAGGAATCCGTGACTTTGTTATAGTCCGAGCTCACATTTTAAAGAGGCATTTCATATTAATACAATCAGAGAAGTTTCTCTTGCATGTTATTCTGTGTATGTTGATGAATGTCTTTATGCATTTATGATATGTTGTAGATGTATGTTTGTACGCATTTGCAGGTTAGAGATATAAATTGTTGTTTGTTGGGTTCTTTGATTCTAGGTATGGTTCTTTGAGGCTTCATGCAAGAATTTGTATTACAGAACATTGCGAGTTCTATAAGCTAGTGCATAGAGTGCACTTCTGAATTCTGTGGAATTTAGACAAAGACGTGCCAGGAGGGCACACCAGAGGAAGCCATTGACTCAAGGAGGAGGCCTCAAGGTTGTTGAACACCTTGAAGGAGAAACTGTGAAGAGGAGAGAACAGAGAGGAGAAGCATAATTGTTGAGAATTATGTAAGACTCTGTCAGGAGGGCATTGAGTGGATGCACAGGGTGCACATAAGGAACTCTATTTCGAGTTCAGCAAGAAGACAGAGTCACTGAGGATTCTGGAGAACTTTTCTAGGAGGGAATTGAGTTGGTGCAAGTGTGCATTGAAGGAACTCTTTTGAGTTCTGAGAGAAGAGAAGTGTCTAAGAGAAGACACTCACCGGGTTGCTGAATACCCTGTAGGCTCTGCAAGGTGTGCATCGAGAAGAAGGATGCGAATAGGGCGTGAGGCATTTATTTCCAAGAAACGACCTCGAATCTGAGTTATTCGAAATCTCAGTAGCACAAGGAGTGTGCGAGAGTGGACTTGTTCGAATTCCATAAGCTCAAAAGAGAAAGCACAAGAAGAACGCGCACAGAGAAAACCTTTCGAGGTTTATGAGTTGACAAAGCTCAGGAGGGGAAGCATTTCTATAATGCAGATGAGACCTAAAGGAACTGGGCTCACAAGAGGAAGAGTCCCTCGATTCGTGAGATCGTGATTCGACCTGAACCATCGATCGAGGAGGAAGGATAGCCGTGAGATTTGGCGCCTCGCTACATCGTGTATCGGGGTTTTAGAGGGTGAAGGAGTTGCACCTTGATCGATAAATTCATGAAGTGTCGAGCGTCGAGGGCTCAGGTGAACACATGGCACATCCATTAGGTGGGGACCGTGTGGTTAACAGGTGGCGTAACAACAAGCGCCCACATAAAGGTGGAAGCGGGTGACAAGTGGATGACACACGTCGCCTGGGAAGGAGTCAACCCATTGTTGACTTATCACGTCTCGGGGATTCACAAAGGAAGAATACGAGTTCTCAACACTCCAACTAGTGAAGTTGAGAGTTGCAAGGGGTGCTAGGGTTAGGCCCTAGCCGACGATCACTTGTAGAGGTGCTAGTGAGGAAGGAGCCATACCCGTATCGCATTCTTGGGTATCGGTGTTTGGGGAAAGAGGAGTCGAGGTTCATAGACTCACGACCTTGTGAGTTGCAAAAATTTCTTGCGCTAAGGCCCGGTTGTGGTTTCATGGAGACGTAAGGCTCACGCCTGGTGGTAAATTGCATAGGGCGGGTTTTCACGAAGGACTTGTGGATCAGATTCGTTGAAGGTTCTGGCAGGGATCCGAGGGAGCCGCTTCAGCTCGAGGAGAATTTAGAACGATCATGAGAGGATATCGGCCAGAGAGGGTCGGGGGTCTGCGTCACTACAGTAGTGGGATTCCCAGATCATCTTCGCTCACTCACATGATGGAACACAGATATGGCCCAGACGACACAACAACCATCCTGAATATGGAAATTATTGACAACTACATTTGCACCCAAAATTTGGTAGGTGGTGGCGAAGTCTAGGTCTGTCTCATAGAGTTGGGGCCATCCAGAGGTCTCATGGCCGCAATATTCTAGCACTGTGGTGACTTCTGCGACTGGAGGTCTACTGAGGCAATTAGCGATGTGATTGGTGCTTCCTGTTTTATACTTGATTTTGAGGTGGAATTGTTGCAAGTATGTGGACCACTTTTGATGGCGGTCATTCTGCAATTTTCCTTGTGTCTGCATGAACTGCAGTGGCTTATGATTAGTGTGGATGATTGTCTTCTTCCCAAGGATGTAATGTCTCCACTAGTGGCAGGCTTTCACAATGGAGTACATTTATTTGTCGCAAGTAGGGTACTTACGGAAAACATCTTATAGTGTCTCACTATGATAGGCCACGGGGTGGCCGTGCTGAGTGACAATGACTCCCACAACATAGTCTAAAGCATCTGTCTCGATCTCAAAGGGATGTTGTAGGTCTGGTAGTGAAAGTAATGGGTTTGAGCACAAGCGTTGCTTCAAATCATCGAACTCTTTTTGTTGGGACCGGACCCATGCAATTTTTTCCTTAAAACCTTCCCTGGTTATTTTCCTGAGGGCCCATGCAATATGGGAGAATCCCAACATGAACCTGCGGTAGAAATTGGCAAGGCCCAAGAAGCTCTAAAGCTCAGTGAGTGTGGTTGGGACTGGCCAGTCACAGATGAATTGGATCTTGGTTGGATCCACATGTATGCCATGTTGATCAACGATGTAGCCCAGGTAATGGACCCTATCCATGTCGAAGGAGCATTTTTTCAGGTTGGCATATAGCTTGTGCTGCTGGAGGGTGTGCAAAACCTGTTGAATATGTTGCAAGTGTTCGACCCAAGTCTTACTGTAAATGAGGATGTCATCCAGATACACCACTACAAAATTATTGGTGAATGGTCACAGGATATCGTCCATCATCCTCGTGAAAGTGGTTGGAGAATTTGTCAAACCAAAGGGCAT
>ML777785.1:157162-186793 GCA_009831015.1 Picea engelmannii
AAAAATAGTAAATTACCAAAATTGCCAGAAAACTATTTTGAGATAGTTGGAAAAGGTGGGTGGCAGCTGATATCCACCTAGATCATCCAATTATGAAAATTTTACCTTAATGGTTTCTCGGACATGAGAGGCCAACTGCTCTTATGGAGATGATGCCAAGAAGTGTTGAAGGATGGAGGGGTATTGTTGCTTGATGATGGTTTGGAACCAAGCTTCAATGTAATCTCTATCTCCTTGGATATATTTGATTATCATGCCATGCAATTCTTTAGAAATATGTTCTTCACACTCCATAATGCACAGAGGACTTGGTAATAAACATGTCAAGACATTCTTCGATCTTTGGCTCTATTATCTGGTCTTCATTTAATATGGTCCATGACTCTTTGATCTCTTCTATATCCTTAGACAGACTACTAGAATATAATTATAGATTCTCCTCTTTTGAAATATGTTCATGAATCTCTGATTCCTCCACCGCTTCTTGAATTGCAAACTCATCCTTGGTAACAACTCTAGAGTGTGGG
Organism: Picea engelmannii; assembly: GCA_009831015.1. Classification (NCBI taxonomy): domain Eukaryota; kingdom Viridiplantae; phylum Streptophyta; class Pinopsida; order Pinales; family Pinaceae; genus Picea; species Picea engelmannii. The sequence goes on from ML777785.1 coordinate 157,690, forward strand.
AAAGGATTTGAGAAGATCCTTGAGGAGGTATGTCCTCCTTTTCTTAATAAATTTTTCAACATATCTACATTCTCTGGCTAGTTTTCTAATCTCTATATCGCACATGCATTAGTGTATGGAGTTATTACAAACCAAAAACAAGAACTTAAGAAAAAATGAAATATTTCACACCACACAAGAAAAGTTCCAAAGAAGAGCATGTATTCGAACCACTCACACTATTGAGAACCTCATGTCACCAAGTTGTTTGTTGGCATGAGGAGCTTTCCATTTCCATGAATCAATCCAAAAGCAGACACATTGATCCAACATAACAAGGGCTCAAAGAAACTCACTAAAGTGAATGCAACGGGCTAGAACCCTTCAGAGATTCTAAACTAAGGGTGCCTATGCATCTTATCGTTTCTCCTCGTTCAAGTCTTAAGTGCTAGTGTAACCAAATTATGCGCAGAAATAAAATTTGTAAAGCTCTAATCCCTTCAGCACCTCCCCAACAATAGTGCCAAAAACATGGGGATATTTATATGTATAAATTTCATACATTAAATTATCAACCTGGGGGCTCATAAAATTCGAGGTGCAAGCTCAGGAAATGAAGGATTAGATCCCTCGGCCACTTTTCAAAGAAATGTTGGAAAATCAAACTACACCACATAGTTATATCCCTAGATAAGGGTTACTAAAATGCTTATCCTAGCATAAATCATTGTATTTCCCAAGTTTTCTTGTGATCAATTATAAATTAGACCATTCCTTCAATATTCAATGGATAATCAATCTTCTGTGAATGAATTCAAATAAAAAACATCACCAATGATTGAAATGCTAAAGGGAAAGAAAAATTGATCTAGCTGACTAAAAGTAAATGAAAGAAACACAATGTATACTATCATTGGTTGTTTTCCAAGATTGGCACACACTGTGGGAAATATTTACAATATTAGGTTGTACAGAAAACTTCACTTCCAAGAACAAATACGAGATTATTTTTTTGCAGGAAAGATCTTCAACAATATACAGTGCAATTCATCAACAATTTTGCATTCCTCTTCAATTATTTAATATAGTTCTCCCACCCCTCTACCCTTCTCATACATTTTATACAGAGAGGAAAGGGGGAAATTAGAACCAATTCCTCCAAATATAGATTGTCAATCATGGACAAATTTACAAGATATTGTCTTTTTTGTTTTTGTTTTTGGTGGAACTTGGTTGAAGAACAACTCGAAATATGAAATTGCATTTGATCCATTTACCACAAAAGTATCTGAGAATAGGTTTGAGTTGGTTCCTTTTATGGTTGCGTGCATTCATATCCTACAAGATTAGATAAGATGGTCACAATTAGAAATATGGGCAAACCCAGATTGGAAAAACACTCATATCTCCCATAGCCTTCATTATTTACAAAACCATATGTGTTGTATCTAAAGAGAGGTATTCTGCAAAGAACCCATGTTCCATAATTTGGATATTCTTCTTTGTTTTCCTAGAAATCACGTCTAAAGGTCACTGCTGCTAATTCTGGCACAATTTTGATCACAATCTTTTACCACACATTGAAGGTCCACACATGTGACCTGGGTGTGAGATAGTTAATGCAAAACCATATTGGGGGTATTGCCAACAAAACCCTCGTCTTCATTTTGTCCCTATAGGTGTGCATATACGTCAAACATGGAGGTCGAGTACATGAACTGAACTGTTGGTGTAGGAACTGAACTATCAAAAACATTCATCGACAAGATTAGTCTAAATCCTTTCTAAATTATCAAAAACAAAGAAAATTGTGAATATTAACAACATTAAGCTTGCTAGGCATATTAATGTCATAAGTATGGGCAAATTTGGTAACATGCATAGTAAATGGATGCAGGGATAAGGTGAAATGATTAAAATATAAGGTGAAGGGATAATGCAAAAGATGTGAAATTAACATCCCGACATTGCTTATACCCAAATTAGATCTCAATTTCAAAACATCTATCATAATATCGAGCTTCCTAACGTTGTAAGTCATCAAAACTATTGTGATATTGGAATGCTTCTCCTAATGTTTTTTGAGCATCAAAATAACATTATAAAGAACTCTAAGTAACATCTTACATTTCTTAAGGTCAGATAGATAAATTTTGATCTTAGTGGAAGTTAATCGTCATAATCATCATCATCAGTAAAATATATTATTTTGGATAAAAATATCTAATAATGCATATTCATACCATGAATAATTATAGATACTATCAAAAATTATATTTAATACAATTCAACACATTAAAATATTTATTTCAAATGAGAAAAATATACAAAACTTAATAACTTGCTGAGAAAAAAAATCATAAAATTATTGGATCAACAATTTTTATACACACGATGATGCTTTGTGTATCTTTTATATCACAACAACAACACTTTAATAAAACAATACTTCATAAACTTGATAGTCAAAGTTTAAACTAAGCGTTCTAGATAATGGAGGGAAAATTTTAGTATTGTAAAATTTTCACTTTTTATTCTAATCAAGATAATTGAAAGTTTCAATAGTAATATTAATAAGAATGAATACTTTGCTTTAAAACTAAGGGTTCAAGTTTGTTATAAAACTAAGTGTTCAAGTTTGGAATTTTTTCATGAATAATATAAACAAGTGTTGCATGGCAGCGTAGTCCCTGCCGGGTTGAATTGGGAAGAAATGCACAGGGATGGGGAAAAAGTAGCGGAAGCAGATGGAAACTGCAACCGATATTTGGAAAGCAGCATGAAGCACAGGTGATATCCATGCAGTAAATGACATGTGGCCCCTAGAGTCCCATTTATTTTTTGAAACTATATAATCTATTTTTCCATGTTCAATTTTTTTGTCTATTTTGTCTCTATATTTGCTAGCACAAAAAAGTTATATTAAAATTAAATAAACACAATTTCTTGACATTCAACATAGTGGAAGATAAAAATCTATGAGGACATATATATAAAAGGATATAAAAAACAGTTTTGAAATTAAATAAACACAATTTCTTGACATTCAACATAGTGGAAGATAAAAATTTATGAGAACATATATACAAAGGGAGATAAAAAAACAGTTTTATTTGAAATATATCAAAAAATAATATTGTTTGTTACATATTCCTGGAAATCTAAATGTGTTTGTCATATAGACTAGGATTGGGGATCCCGTGGACCATAAGAGAAATATGTACAAGAAATAGGACTGTGGAAAGAAGAATTGGGTGACAGTAGAGTGTAATACCTAAAAACAATAAATTGAAAGGTATCAGTCTTTGGATAGACATTTTAATTTAAAAAAGTGGAATAATTGGATTGATAAAGAAAGCAGGATCTGATCAGTATAGACTTACAATGATGGTACATATGACCCATTTTTCTATTTTATTACTGATGCCTTTTGATTGCTGTCATCGACGGCTACTGGAATTGTGGCAACTACCTGTTGCCTTTCGTCGACGACCTGATTCAATTCCCTCTCGAGCCATTCTTCAATGTATCTTGTCAAGGGGGCGATGTTGATCTCATTCTAGATTTTTATGTTAGAAATTTCCTTTTCTAATTCCCTTAGATCGATAGAAAGATTACGTAGATCCTGATCAATTTGTTCATTCTATATCAAATAGTTGACTAGCGAGTTGTCGATGTCATCTTCACCATATTCAAGGATGCTGGAAAATTTTTCCAAAGACACTGCCTTAAAAATATCAACCTTTTTATTGAGGGCTTTCTTAGTTAAGGGCAAGGAGTTGACAATTAAGTTGTCGTCTTGGAAGTTGTTGGTCCTTCTGGCTAACTCTATTTTGGTAAGCTTTGTGAATAATTTTTCTTTCTTTGATATGGCTTGTTCACATGACTGGACAATGAGATATAGGTTCTTCACTTTTTCTTTACAACATGCATTTAATTGAGTGATCCAGTTTTTGGATGGGAGATCTTGTTGTCTTCTTCTCGTTTCTCTCATGTTATTGAAAAAGGTGCCAAAAGGAAAGACCGTGTCTAAATAGAAACGTTCTTCATTTTTTAATTCTGCCTGCGAATGTTCGAGCAAATTATCTGCTCTCGTTCCAAGGGAAGCCATGGTTTGTGATGTTTCCCACGACTCAACAATTAGGTACATTATTTTCTGGATATTATTCTCCATATATCCTCTACACAATGCAAGGAGGCTGGAGGATCCTTTTAAATTGGATGCAGGGGTGGTAGGCATGTCTATTTCCAAAGGATTGGAAAGTAATGGCATAGGAATCAAAGCTTCTTCCAATTCCTTAATGCGGTCCTTCAATCTATCATTTTCTGCCTCAATGCCTCCAATAGAATCATGAAGAGCATATGTGGTCACTATGTGAAGTTGACAGATTTTGGATGGCTGCATTTTCTCAAGGTTAACCTCTGGATGAGATTTTCCTTTCTTATTTTTTACATCTTTTTTTTTTCAATAATAATTTTTTTGGACTGGTTGTCCAAAAAAACTCTCTGGAACATGAAGAATTCATCTTCGTCAAAAATTTTGGTATCAGTTATGTCCATTGGATGACTATGTTGGATCACATCTCTAGGATGATCAACGTAGCGGGATACACTATCCATAACAGGTTCAAGTTCCATGTTCTCACTCTCAATTTTGGGCTCTTCCGCCTGTCCCACATTTTTTTTTCTCTTCTTTTCCACTTGAAGCTTGTGACAACTATCAATTTTAGTGTGAGGAGGGTCATTATCTCCTCCTCCATTTGAAGAATTTTGAGTTTCTTTGTTGTTGTGGTGGGTCGTTGGAGAGATGCTCTGGGATGTTGTCCTTTTGGGATTGTTATCCGCCAATTGAAAACTCTTCTCACCGAGGCATCTTCCCTGTTTCTTGTATAATTCAGTTGTGCTTTGCAGTGTGTCTAGGTTGCCGACATCAGAAGCAGGAGTGTTTTCTTCAATGTATTTGTTTTCGGTTAGTTTTTTTTTGAAAAATGAATTGTCGAAGCCAAGTGTTTGTAAATGTTCTAAATTTTTTTATTAGGGTTGAACCCTCTTAGGATTTCAACATATCATAGGTTCAAGTTGCTGAAATGGGCTGCGAATTCATCAATTTTGTTGACGTTCCTCAACATGAAGTCCCCGACTTTCCAAGGTAGAGGAATGAACTATTTTCTTCTCTTCTCTTCGAATAGATGCAACCAGTAGTTGTATTGCCTTGCTATTTCGGTAACAAACATTTTGTCTGTAATATGACATGGAAGGAGAGTAGGTTTTTACCTGGAGCCAAAAATCCTTATCATAGTGTAATTATCCATATGTTCAAGTGCCCCCTTCCTTTCCAAAAACTTGGTTGCCTGGTCAGATATGCAGGGAGCATATTCTCCTAACAACAAAACTTTGAAAACAGACAGGAAGCCATTAAAAACCTCATAAAAATAGTGGGAGGCATTGTGCTTCCACAAGGATTGGAACCAGAACGTTATTGGGTCAAATTCTCGGTTTACCTTCTTGAACAAAGACAGTTTTGGAAACTGGCAGCAATGTGCTATTGAAAAAACCAAGTAGGATGACATATAAAATTTCTTCTCCTTTTTAAAGCTTGACAATTGGGAATAGATTTCATGGGAAATTAGCTCACCCCAATAAAAAATGGCTTGTTCCTTGACTGTGAAATACAAAATATAAATATCCATGCGATAAATAGTTGTTGTGGACTCCTGTCCCGTTATTCTTGTAAACAACCAGACAATTTCCCAGAATGGATTTCTAAATGAACTAACCTACAAGTTTGTGATATCTTCAGGACCTACTATTGGGTCTTCTAGGAACTCAGGAAATAGGTCCAACCCGTTATAATTCTTTCTTAGGAACTGCTTGAAATCTTCTCCTTTGAACGTCAATGTTGGCTCCGATAATCTTAACATCTAGCGGAAGACCTGAGGTGACAAAGAAACAAAAGAGTGGTCCTGTAGTGGAATAATTCTTTGGTCTGAAATATATTTATCGTCGCACCAAGAGACCAACTCCTTACAGTCAAAAACTTCAGGGACAGAACCTACATGATCAATCCCATAGGTCTAAATTACTTCGTTTTGGGCGACATGGGATGAGTAATAAGAATATTCCCTGGACCAATGGAAGTTCTGGTCCTCGCGCCCAAAGATGTTCATTGTATCTCCACATAACTCTTGTCGAGTTGATGCCATAGGTTTATGAGAACGTTCATTTTCTCCAGACGATGGTTGAAATGAACAGTTGGAGGCGATAATATAACCCTCATCAAATGTTGGTTCAATGATTATGAATGGGAAAGCTCCTTGAGCCTTTCCCTCATTAATGACAATCTCGATGGGTGATGCATGATGAGTTGTTAGCATTAAAGTTTACTTATTGCATATTTAGAAGTGCGAAGGTGGTGGATACGATGAAGAGAAATTAAGGATTGGAGGTTTCATGAACGTGATGACCCGACGACGTGCGAACGACATTCCATGATTTTGAAATCAACACTCGGAAGGGATAATATAACCCTCCACAAATCTTGTTTTAATGCATATTAATAGGAGATATCCTCGAGCCTTTCACTCATCAATGAAAATCTATATGGTTCCTGCATGATGCATTGTTAGAATTAGAGCTCACTAATTGCATGTTTAGAAACAAGATATATATCTATAAACATTTTTTTATTATATACAAGTGTGAAGGTGACAGAGATGGGGAAGAGAAAGCAAGGAATGGCAAGGTATGAAAATCAGTTGGATGGGATTCGAAATAGGGTTACGGGGGATACTCAGGAGAGGTGAGTGTCCGATGGTCAAATTTTATGTCTTGGAAATTTTTATTGCAAAACGTGTAAAACAAAAGAGAGCGTGATGGGGTAGTTCAACAAGAGGTTTGTATATTTGCAGAATTCTAGGAAAATGGCTAAGTATGGAATAGGGAAATGGTCGGTTGGAATCATTCTTAGAATTGAGGATTGAAGATTTTGTGAACGGGCCAACCCGATGATGCGCAAATGACATTCCATGATGTTTCAAATAAACCCTTGGAAGGGATAATATAACCATCCAGAAATTTTGGTTTTATGCGTATTAATGGGAGATCTCCTCAAATCCTAGTTTAGCATTAACGCTTTATAATTGCGTACCTAGAAATAATACCTTATATATACACACACACATAATATATATATATATATATAATATTTTGTTATTATAAATAAGACTTTTATATATACATAAGCATGAACAGTGGTTGGGCGTGCTTGAAAGTAGGGTTGCAAGTGATACTGAGGAGAGGTGAGTGATTGACGGTCAAATTATATGTCTTTATAATATATATATATATATATATTAATGCATTTCTAAACAAATTTCAATTATAGAAAAGTGCGAAGATGATGGGGACGATATATATATATATATATATATATATATATATAAACAATCTTTTTTATTATAAGTAAAAAAGATGGGGCAATCCAATGGACGGTTTGTATATTTACGAAATTATGGGTGTTGTTTGTAGGTCTTGGAACTATGGAAGGGAAATTTTGAGCTCGCCTGTCTGGGAACCCGCAATCGAAAAAGTGGGTAAATATGGAATAAGAAAACGATCGGTCGGACTCGTTTTCGCTAATATATTGAAATTTGTAATAGATATCACATTACCTGGCAACATATTTTTTGCATATGTATCGTGGATTTCATGGTGTTGTTTACAGGTCACGAAACAATGCAAGGTAAATCTTGGACCTTCCTTCCCGGTAGGCCGCAAGCGAAAACGTCGGTAAGTATTTTTAATAGATATCCCATTACCTGATAGGATAATTTCTGCATGTTTATGTACAAGTTGTGTAGGAACATTTATTATGACGGTCTCCTCGAGGCATGGTGAACTGTTAGCATTAAACCTCAGTTATTGCATACTTGGAAATAAGTGCAAAGGGCACAACCACAGAAAACAACAATTAGGAATTGGATATTTCTTGAACCCTCTAACCCGATGATTCGTGAAATAAATTCGAAGAAATGGAAAAGTATGGAAAGTGGACAGACTGGCTTCAAAATGGGGTGACAATAGTTCCACATGAGATGTGAGGACCCAATGGTCAAATTGTATGTCTCATAATTTTTCAGTGAAAAATGTGTACCACAGAAGCGGGGATGACAGGTAGATTGTAATATGAAAGACGATATGATGAGAGTACAATCGTAAATTTGTGTATCGCAGAAGTCAAGGTGTTGTTTGCAGGTCACAAAACAATAGAAGTGAAATCTAGAGCTCGCCTACCCAGGAATCCACGGTCAGAGAAGTGGTTCGGTATGGAATGGGGAAGTGGTCGATCGGAGTCACGATATAAAATCACGAGTGAAAATGTGAACCCACGAGTCCATCAACCCGCACAACTAGACATTTTCAAAAAATCGACTAAGTAACGAGAAAGATAAAGTACATGGAAAAGATAAACAAGAATTTGGTTAAGTATAGAAGACAAAAAATAAGGGTTAATATATTCACATCTGTAATAGATATCCCATTTCCTAGAAAGATCTTTTCTTCATGTTTTTGAAGAAGTTGTATACTTATTGCATATACTTGGAAAGAAGTGTGAATGTGGCGGGCACAGAAAACAACGACTAGGAATTGTAAATTGTCTGAACCCACCAACTTGACCATCTGCGAAAGAGATTGTAAGAAATGGCCATGGAAAGCGGTCGGAGGGGCTTCAAAATAGGCTGACAAGGGTTCCCGAGGAGATGTGAGGCCCCGATGGTAAAATTGTATTGATTGGAAATTTTGAGTGTATATTGTGTAACACGGAAGAGGGGTTGATGTAGGAGTCTGAAATTCAATTTGTATATCGTGGAAGACAGGGGGTTGTTTGCAGGTCAAAGAACACTAGAAGTGCACTCCGCCTATCTAAGAATCTGCAAGCGAAAAAGTCAGGTAAGTATGGAATTGGAGGTGCGAAAGAGATTCTAGGAAATGGATAAATATGGAAAGCGGACACAGGGTATTCAAAATAGGGTGACAATAGTTCCCTAGGAGATGTGACGAGACGAAGGTCAAATTGCAGGTCTCAAAACTTTCATATGCAAATTGTATATCACAGAAGAGGGTATGATGTGGGAGTGCGGTAGTAAATTTGTATATCATAGAGGTCCGGGTGTTGTTTGCAGGTCACAGAACAATGGAAGTGCAATATAGATCCTGCCTTCCTGGGAATCCATCATCTAAAAAGTGGCTAGGCATCAAATGGCTAGTGGTCGGTTGGAGTTGCGATATAAAATCATGAGCTCACATGTGAACCCATGATTCGGCCAGTGCGAACATTGAGACATTTTCGAAAAAGTGACTAAGTAATGAGAAAGAGAGAGTACAGGGGAAAAAGAAATGAGAATTTGGTTAAGTATAGAAGAGGGAAAAGAAGGTCCAATATATTCAAATTTTCAATAGATATTCCATTTCCTGGCAAGATATTTTTTGTATGTTTCTAGAGAATTTGTATACATATTGCATATACCTGGAAAGAAATATGAAGGTAGCGGGCATAGGAAACAACAACTAGAAATTGGAAATTTCCTAAACCCGCGAACTCGATGATCCACAAAAGAGATGTCAAGAAATGGTTAAGTGTGGAAAGAGGTCGGACGAGATTCAAAATAGGGTGACAAGGGTTCTCGAGGAGACGTAAGGCCCTGCCTATCAAATTGTATATATCAGAACATTTCAGTGCAAAATGTGTAATACAGAAGAGGGGATGATGTGGGAGTTCAGAAGTAAATATGCATATCACCGAAGTCAGAGTGTTGTTTGCAGGTCACAAAACAATGGAAAGTTTAATTTAGACAAAGGGGAAGTGCTCCGTCGGAATAGCCATATAAAAGCATGGATGAAAATTTGAACACGTGAATCTGCCAACCCGCGCAACAAGACATTTTCAGAAAAATTGACTAAGTAATGAGAAAGAGAAACTACAAGGGATAAAAGAGTGGGAACATAGAAACATGGAGGGCAATTTTTGTAAGCGAGAATTGGTTTCAAACAAGTCCCATTGTTGCAAAACCATCATTTTCTAGTAATTTTCAGCAAATGCTTTGTTGAATATTAGATTTTATTGCAACTTGTGGGAGTAATTGTGTTCTTGATACATTCTTTCATGAATTTAGCATATTAACTTAAGTATTAAACTTCTTGCATGATGAGTTGTTAGCATTAAATATTAATAATTGCATGTCTAGAAACAAGAATGACGATCTGCAACATTGTGAATTGGTCTTGTTATGTTCTATCTACATTATAAATAGAATTGAACGTTGGTTTGAAACTATCTGAAATTCATTTTTGTTTCCATAAAACCCTGATGGATCAACACAATGCATTGTCATATAATTGTTAAATTCTCCATTTTAGAACAAATTACTTAATAAAGTACAATATCGAAGAACTACGATGCTATCGAACCATGCCAATGAGAAGAGGTGTTAAATTCAGAAAAAAAGCAGGAACCAAGACTCCATGGAATTTTTTTAATAGTAAATCCATTAAAAAAAGAAGAAGACTGAGCACAGTATATCTATCCATAGAAATTGGACTGAGTTCTTTGGGCCAAAACATTGAACATATTTTCCATAAACACAGGTACAGGATCCGCAACATGCAGGATCCATCGAGATGCTCTTCAACATGCATGCAAAACTGATTACCATGCTTTTTTTAGGAAATCCTTGAAGTATTCTCCTCAGTGGGTCAATGTTCAGTTCCCCAATCTCAATATCTTGTGGAAGACCTGAGGCGACAAAGAAACAAGAGAGTGGTTCCGCAGTGGAATAAATTCTTGGCTTCAAGCATATGAACAACAGTCCTGCGGTAAAATTGATAGTTCTCAGAATATTCCCTTGAGGAAGAAGACGAAAAACATTGCAGGGAAAATGAAATAGCTCGAAACTAAAATTTAGGACACACCAAGAAACCACCTCCTCAGTCGAAAACTTCAAGGACACAAGTTTCATGAGCAATTCCAGAGGCCCAAATTAGTCCATTCTGGGCGAAAGGATATGACTAGTAGGAATATGCCTTGCACCAGTGGGAGTTCTGGTCCTCATTCCTTTAGATGTTCATTGTATATCCAGAGAACAGGACAGTGGTCCCACAATTGAATAATTTTTTGGCTTGAAATATATCTCTAGGAGAATCAATATATCATTTCCTTACATTGAAAGACTTCCGCCCATAATGGACTAATTTGGATCTCTCGAATTCCTACTTTCGAGATGCAAATTGACTATTGCTTTCAACGTCAGTTTCCTTTCTGAAACCCCTTCTTTTGGTGTTTTGAGGACCTCCATCGTCGAGCCGATAAGTGTTGCCCATTATGGTTGATTTAAATTTAGGCTTGGGAGTGGGAAAAATGTATGCATTGGCATCATCCATTGTCATATCATCGTCCATAATATCATCTTCTTCAAGCTTGAAATCCATCCCATCAACCTCTTTGCCAACCATAAATGCAGGCGGGCAGGTTGTCTAAGCAGGCAGGGTTGCCTTGGAATTATTTGGCTTGAAATATATCTCTCGATGCACCAAGGGACCATATCCATTTTTTGTCCTGGACGGAGGGATATGAGTAGTAAGAATATGCCCTGGAATACTGGAACCTCTCGCCATCATGCCCGAAGGTGTTTACTATATCTGGACAAAATTGTTGTGGAACTGTTGTCATAAGTTAACGAGAATTTATGTTTTGTCCATATGATAATATAACCCTCCACAAATCTTGTTTTAATGCGTATCAATGGAAAATATCCTCGAGCCTTTCGTTGATCAATGACAATATCTAGGGTTTGTGCATAATGAGTTGTTACCATTAAATCTTACTGATTGCATATTTAGAAAAAAGTGCGAAGGTGGCAGTGACAACGAAGAGAGATTAAGAATTAGATATTTCGTAGAGGTGCCAACTGACCGATGCACGAAAGATATTACATCTTGTTTGAAATGAATACTCGAAAAGGATAACACTCTTCTCCACAAATATTGGTTTAATTTGTATTAATGACAAATCTTCTCCAACCTTCCAGACATTAATCACAATCTTAACGGTTCCTGCATGATGAACTAATAGCATTAAAGGTTAATAATTGCATATCTATAAAGAAGTACGAAGATGGCGAGGATGGTGAAGAGAGACTAAGCATTGTACATTTTTTCCACCCGCCAACCCGCGAAACAGATTCCAAAAAATGGCCAAGTATGGAAAGCGGTCGGGCGAGCTTCCAAAATAGGGTCACAAGATATACTCAGGAGACGTGAGGGGCCGATGGTAAAATTGTATGCCATAATGATAGATTTCAGCTATCAATTTGTATATCGTGGAATTTTGGGTGTTGTTTGTACGTAGCAGAACAATGGAAGCGCAATGTTGAGCAAGCATGGCCAAGAACCAACGATGGTAATAGTGGCCAAGTATGAAATGGAAAAGCGGTTGGTCGGACTTGTGATATAAAAGAATTAGACATACTCAGAACAGGGAATATTGATGGGCTTGAAAACAAGGCCATGAGCTCTACTCAGGAGATGTGAGGGCCCGATGGTCAAATTGTATCTACCCCAACTTTTTAATGCAAAATGCGTAACATAGAAGAAGAGACAATGACGAATTTCGAAGGTCAATTTGTATATTGGGGAACTTCGAATGTTGTATATAAAAGCATGAGACATTCAGAAAAAGGACACCTTCAGAAAAAGACCAAGTAAATAGAAAAGCGAAAGAAAATGAGATAAAGGGGAGTTTGTTTTCTAATTTGTAGATCACGAAAGTCTGGGTATTGTTTGTAGGCGATGGAACAATGGAAACGCAATGTTGAACCCACCTATCCGGGAACCCGCGATCCAAAAATTTTGTTCAATATGAAACGAGGAAGCGCTTGGTCGATATGGTGATATAAAAGTAACAGTGGAAATCTGAAGATGTGAATCCTCCAACTCCTGCACCTAGACATTTTCCGAAAAATGAGTAAGTAACCAGAAAGGGAAAGCAGGGGGAAAAAAGAAAGGGGATGGAAATTTTCAGAAGTGGGAATTGGTGTAAGAAATCCTCATTGATGGTCTTAACAGTAAATATGAAGTGCATTGAACATGTGAACATGTTCTTCAATCAAGGAATAGATACAACGAGCCATGCTTATAGTTTCCAGGATCTGTTTGTAGAAGATAAGCGTAAAAAATATACAAGAAAATCAATTTTGGGATGTTTAAGTAAATTTATTGTACTGTCAGCTTTACTGGAAGTATATCAACAACGAATTTGAATTTTAATGTCGTCTCGTTAATATGATAGTTCCATTAGACTTTGCATAGTATATATTCTTTTATTTGAAATTATTCCAGGAGATTAATTTTGCTAAGTTCATCGATCAAGGAAAAGTGCTAAAATGAGTCACATACTACATTTGTGTCACACAACTTATATTAAAGGGGAAAGAATGTCCTCTATAGTCTTTAAGATCATAGAAAAACTACGAAGATCTTGAATGTATTATTAATTTTCCAGAACAAAGCATACAACCAAGAACCAAGTAAACACCAAATGTATTGAAAGTTGAGGTAGAAGGCAACACATGAACATAGAAGCAATCAAGCAAGATCCCACAAGGTTCTATAGAGAAGTACGCATCGAAATTTGCATCAAACAATTTGATATATATAAAAAACACATCGTGGCATTGGTTTTCTCTTACATCAGGTATATGTTCCCACGAGAAAATAACTGAGGCCATGGGATATGAACAAAAGTCTGCCAAACACAAGACAACAAAAAACTAGCGGAGCTTCGCCACTATATGTTGGCTATAACCAGACCTCAAAATGGGGAACAAGAAAGTTCTCAATTTCTATTTTACCATTAAGAAATATCATTATGTACATTTTCTTCTGATAGTGCCATGGTTTATCACTACCAGTTTTAACAATGCCAAATTTCCAATATTATTGGAAATTCCTGATGGTTCTACCCAGAGGAGCAAGCTATTTCGACGGTTCAAAGGATGGGCTTGAGTTATTTACAGTTGGATACTTTTTATGGGGTTTTCACTCATGCTTTTCATTTCTGGATTGAACAATCTTATGCGCGTGTGCATCACCAACAACCGCACGTGCCTGTATGTATTCCAATGCCCGAACTCCCCAATATCTATAGCGAGTTCTTAAAATCTCAAGCTCATGTTTCAATCCATGATGAATCCTTTTTTTTCAATTAGGGCATCGAGAAAATAAAAATACCATACCATAAATGTATAGTTGGAGACCAATTTTTCTTTATTCGGGTACCCAAAAAAAATGCAAAAATCTTGCCATGGCTATATAGTTGGAAAACAATTGTCCAATTTGGGCACCCAAAAATGTGTAGACTCCTTCAACAAAGCCACAACAAGCCACCATTTTTTTTTTTTAATTTGCACACTGCAACAAATATGCAAAATTCTTACCCGGAGATGAAAAAAAACATCAATCTATCCTACCAATCTATTTCTTTCAAGGTAAAAATGTCGAACATACATTGGACATGAAGGCAAGTTAGTATGCATAAAGACATGTAAAATAAAGAAATACAGTTCTATTTATTTCAATGTAGCAGCAAAGAGAATACAATTCACATGAGAATAAGTAGAAAGATACATAGTATATACACACAACAAAAAAAGGTACAAAGAAGTAGAACAAGTATAAAAAATACATAGACAATAAATGAAATACTAAACACTGGAATATGAAATAAGTGTACATGTATGCACCTTTGTAACTCCTCTGCTACATTCATGCCAAAGAATCCATCTTCCTCTTCATCCACTCTATTTGTTTAAATGTAGCAATGTAAGAAAAATACAATGGACATGAAGGAAGTTAGTATGCAGGAAGACATGTAAAATAAAAATAAATAGAGTTTGAATTTTTTCAATGTAGCAACACATGAAATACAAAGGACATGAAGATAATTTATTATGTAGGAAGGTACGCAATATCTACATACAGTAAACTAGGTGAACACATATACAGATAATAAATGAAATACAAAACAACAGAATATGAAATAACAATACAAGCATGTACCTTTCTATCTCCTCATACATCGCTTTAGTTAAAACTCCTTCGTTTTCGCCAGCTATTGTGTTTGTTTGAATGTGGGAACACACAAAATACAATGAACATGAATGGAAGCTGACATGCAGTGGAGAACAAGTAATATGTACATACAGTAAATGAGAATCAACAAATAGAATAAAATATAGTTAGAAACATGAACCTTTGCTTTTCTCCATCCATGGTTGTAAATATTTAAAGTTTTTCCCTGCCCAAAATATATTACAAGCCACAAAATATTAAGAAATTGCATGGCCATAGCTAAATGATTTTGGTTTTCTGTAGAAAAATATCCAGATATGCTTTTAGACATGGAAATATAATTTTGCAGTATCTTTTGTGTACATATCATATCTCAAGTACAAGACAAATTGTATCATGGTCACACCAGTCTGTGTAGAGGATAAATAATTTGTATTGTGATGTGGGCACATTTCACCATATATGGTTAATAAGTGCATTTTGAACATTTTTTATTTTAACAAAAATACAACGGATATTGTAATTGCACATGTAGTTGTCGAATTATTTCTTATGCCACTATTTTGTATCATGTCAACACTGAAATATCAACAAAATCTTATAACATAACAAGCGTCAGATCTCCACTTCGCCAGACACGGAAAACAACACAACCGCAGGTCCACTCGCGGGTGCAGGACCTGAACACTACAAAGTGCCAAAAAGAAAAAAAACAATTCCAACTCTCGGCGCAGAACCCCAACCATGCAAAGCCAAAGTAAAAAAAAGGAAACAACAAGCACCAAACCAACGACAAAGAACGAACAAGCCCAACTGCAGCCCTAGGTCCCCAAGCTCATAAACTTGAGCCAAACAACAACAACCAACAACTAACGAGCCAACGAACCAGTGAACATGCAACAACCATTGAACCAGTAAATAACATATGTATCTCTAACGATTACCAAACTACAGTCGAAGCACCGAAGGAACCAGAAACATATGACGCACATGCCAATAGAAATAAACAAACATTCTTACTTGAAAACTCCAAACACTGAACATAAAAGAAGGAATAGAAAATGAAATTATGGCATTGAAACTTACTCCGAAATGATGAACAACAGAAGCGCAGGTCGAATTGTGGGTGCAACACCTAGACCCCACAAAGAAAAAAAAATAGATCCAATTGCAAATGTAGGACCCCAACCTTGCAACATTGAAGTAAACAAAAGCAAGCAACAAGCACCAACAAGTCCAACTGCAAGTGCAGGTCCTGAACCTTGCAAAGTTGAGCCAAACAACAACAAGCAACAACCGACGAACCAATGAATAAGAAGCACCCACCAAACTAGTAAACAATGTATGTAGCTTCAACGATGACGAAATTGCATTCCAAGCCTAGAAGAAGTATGAAACATACAATGCCTATTCAACAATATTGTCCAAATTCACTGCAACATTGTATGGAAAATTTCGAGGAAAAATGTACTTCGAGAAGCCTATTTAGGTAAACATTTAAGGTTATCAGGATGTTTAAGGGCCTGATGGTATGCAAACAGTTAAGTTGTCACGCATGTTTCAGGACCTCCTGCTATGTAAACATTTAAGATGTCGGGCCTATTCAAGCATCTCAAAAAAAGTGTCAATGATCTAAACCTTCGGTATGAAAACATCTCAATACAAATACAAAGGACTAATAATAATAATAATAATAATAATAGTAAAATGACATATTAATATGCAATCACTATAGTCCCTCTATGCATTCACCAATAATAAAAAAACATTAAAAAACAACGTATGTGCTTAGAACTAATAAAAATTAAAAAGGAGCGTCTAATCTCAAAACTTTGAATATCTACACATTTACAACATTGGGAACAATGAAACTGGCAATAAGACCTTGAATATATTCTCCATATAAGTTTATATATATATATATATATATATATATATATATAATAATGTTTTTACTTCTATAATACAAACAATACAGATGATGTGAAAATTTATAGTCAAAGGACATATTAATATGAACTCAACGAATTATTGATGGCTATAGTCCATATGCACCTTCGGCTGGGACTAATAAAAATGAATACCTTGTTTTAAAATTAAGACATCAAGTTTCTTTTAAAACTAAGTATTCAAGGTTGAAATTTTTTCCTATTCAATATTGAAAGGGATTAAAAAGATAAAATGAGAAATTTTTAAATGATTAAAAAATCCATGTTTAAATAAAATAAATATACCTTTTCCTTTTATAAAAAACATTTAAAAATAATATAAAATAACAATAATTCATATTTCTCCCTATTCTAATAATTAATATGATTCTCATTTTATAATATTATTTTTATATAAATAAATATTTGTAAATGATTATTATTTACATCAAATTAAATTTATTATAATTATTTTTAATTTTGTATAACATATTATATTGTTTCACATATTGAATCGGAAAACGGTTACATGACATAACATTAATAAAGTTCAGAAATAGTCGGAAAATCCACAGTGTTGATGACATCTTGTCGTCGACGTTTCGGATCCATAGCAGGATCCATCATCAGGACAAAAAAGTCTGGGAAAATAGTAAGAGAAGAGCCTTCATTAAATAGTGATGAGGCGGGTGAAGGAATTAAAGTTGTTACATGATATGAACATATCTCTATCACTTACTATCTAAATTGCATTGCTCCCACAACTTATAGCATATCGTGCTTTAATAGTGGATTGCAAAATTAGCTTTTGTAAAATGCACCTTGCTAGTAAGAAGTGCATAATCAAATCATGTGAAAATAGCATTTTTTTTAATTGTATAATGAAAGCAAGCTCTAGGGAAAGATTAAGGTGCATATATATTTAAAAATAAAAACAAATCTACGTGGACATACAACCTATTGATGTGTTCAAACATTAAAAGGTTGTATTTAGGGAAAAAAACAAAGGGATAGTATGCATCCCAATTCCCTTCTGGTCCCAGTCCCATGCTATTGTGGAGAGGTAGACAAAATTAGTCTCTATATGCTGGTCTTAGTTTCCAAAACCTATTAGTTTCCAAAACCAATATGTTTTGCCTGGCGCCAAGAATTAGTGAAAATGATATCGACGAGACATATCGCTTGTCAACCCAATTGTATTAAAATTCAATTCGCAGGACTTTTAACGAGGGAATTCACACAGCACAAGAGATCTAGATTATACAAAACAGGCTTCGCAACAGTCGTATCACCTTCAGTGTATACTCAAAATGGTGTATGTTCTATTCTCTATTTCCATGTTATTTGAGTAAATGGCGGATACAGTCCGGCGAAATATAAGCACTGGAATCAACATTCAACATTTCAAATATTTCAAGCAAAACAGTAAAGAACCTAGGTACGACTTGCCAAGCAAAATAAAAAACAATATGCCATTATCTGGAAACCCTAATCGATATTCAGTACAGATGTTGTATGACACATTCAAGTTTAGACTGTTTTACTAGATAGGTCAGTCAAACACGTAAATTATTTGGAAAGGTTACCAATTGGAAGTATGAACATCGGAAAACGGCGAAAACTGATTTTCT
Organism: Picea engelmannii; assembly: GCA_009831015.1. NCBI lineage: Eukaryota > Viridiplantae > Streptophyta > Pinopsida > Pinales > Pinaceae > Picea > Picea engelmannii. The sequence continues at coordinate 176,351 of ML777785.1, forward strand.
TTTCGTAAACGAGACGCCAACGGCCATTTGACCATTCAGCTCATCTTCTAGTCACATTTTCCACAAGTCTGAATATTCAATAGAGTGTGTTAAACATTAATATCTAATATACACTGTACGTGCACTTTGAATCTCAGTACACATTGAAAATCTCTCTAAATTCAAGTAGTTACTCATACTTCTAAATTCAAGTAGTTACTCATACTTCTGAAAAAAAAATATTCCCTTCTCACAATCTATACTTGAAAATCTAGAGAGAAGCCATTGCACATAACACAATTCAATTCATGTTTCATAGATAAATGGAGGTTATAGCATCAAGATCACATACTCCTAGCAATCTAGATCCTAAGAAAGTGGATTTGATTAGCTAAAAATAGTTAACCTAGAAACTCACTCACAGTTACAATAGTGGTAAGCATTATCTCTAACACCCTCTCTTAATGCTTACATTACAAATATTGCAATCACAAATTACAAAACATAACAAAAGGTTACAACCCAAATTTTGTCATGTCTGTCTCACTGGTCCTCATACGTAGTTACACCCATCTCTGAACTTCATAGATACACTATTTCTCTCCATCATCTTTGAGCTACCAATTCATCTAACACAAATACAACCGCTTCCGGCCATCTTTGAAGTATTTTTAGGATTGATGATTCTAAACTACCCCAAAGAATAGTCTCAATACTGAAACATTCAGTAATCGATCATACAAAATGACCTTTTTACACACACTCAACAACACAATGATAACCCGTAACTGATTATCTTGGAGCATCGAAGTACAACAAGACCTTCCATCATTTAATAGACTTGCCGACATACTCAAACCAATAATGCGTTCTTATATGGCACCGAAGTTCCTCAAGAACCACTAGCCTGAATGACATCTCTATGTTCTATATTTGGTTTTGCATAATTTACACAACACTCCAAACAAAATAACCAAACAACCCAAGAAGAGGCCTGAGATTTTAACATAGAAAAGATTGAAGGGCGATTGCAAATTCTACAAGGCAATATTAGACTCTTTTCTTCAACACACTTTCACATTTGCAGATGTGGATCGAAACAACCCCATCGGTGAACATTCAATTAGGATGCAAAACATATGTTTGGATGCATTTGATGTGTTGGCTCCCTCTTCGGCAACAACAATGATTCCACATTGTTTTGTGCACTCATCTCTTCGCAAGATTCAAGTATATGAAGATGATAAGCTTTTGGCAGGAGCAACATGATGACTCCACCAACGATTTGACAGATTAGCACGTAGATATATCAAGCAACAAATTTCCCTCACAACACGGATCTTGCAACTGATTGTTCTTCTTAACTTAGATCTGCAATGACTCTCAAATCATGTCCTCCATGCTTTTGCTGTGGTCCTTTTCATTTTCCTACAGATGCTCTTTCTTGTCAATTGTCTTATTTTCACTGAGTGCAAGTTTCCAGCGAATATCTGAGATGATTCACTCCTTCATATATCAACGGTACACGCAATGGATCTCACAGGTAGTGATTGTTGAATGGGGCATCTATTACCCAACAGAAAACTCATGTGGCACAGGTTCCTTCTCGTACGCAATATATAATGGCAGGCTCCTCCTTACGACCCTTCCTCGAGTGATGCACAGATTGACTAGTCTTCACGCTGGTAATGCACCTCTTATCTCAGCACTCCCACCTGTCACACGAGTTTCTCCTCCACGGTAGTTGTAGCTACCTTTTACGGTGACTCTTTCTCTCTCACAACGATTTGCAAACATAAACAAAAATAACAAACACACACACACACATAGAAAACTCACATCAATCTACTCTTACAGCTGATGAATACTACCTCTTAATCTCTCATATTCCTGGGCACTCCCGTGAGGGATTAAGCCCAAGCAAGATCAGATACCAGCTTGGAAATCAGGAGAGAAGCCATTGCAGACAACACAATTCAATTCATGTTTTATAGAAAAATGGAGGTTACATATATAGCATCCAGATCACTGACTTCTAGCAATCTAGATTCTAATAAAGTGGATCTAATTAGCTAAAAATAGTTAATGTAGAAACTCACAATTACAATAGTTGTAAGCATTATCTCTAACATCTATTCCTTGAGGCCATTCACCAGAAATCTTAGCCTCTCACATCCTCTCTTTGTTACAACTTATTTTCTCGGCTTCAGTGGCAATAGACAACATACATATGAATTTCATGAGTACACAATAGGGCAAAGAAACCCTGAGTGGATAAGTCTCATATACAAAAACAAAGTTTTCCATATCATGTTTACTGCTCCCTAGTTTGAAAGTTTTGCATATCATATTTATTGTTGAGTAAGTTGAGAGCCTATTGTTAATATTAAAAACATAACATGTTATGTTTTCTCTAATATATTCCTCATATATTAGAGAAAACATGTGGGCCTAATGATTAAGAACATGTGTTTCCTCTTAAGACGTCACAACTTCAAATCCAGAAGGGGGGGTAGTGTATGCATACCTCTGTAGACTCTACCAGTCAAATCGTTGGGATGAGGGGGGTCCCTTGTCCCACAAACAAGGGGGTCTCATACAGGTCCCTTTTCCCGCAAATAGGGGGGTCTCATACACCAATTTGGTGTGGCTTGGTCGTGACCTTAAAAATAAATTATTATTATTATTATTATTATTATAAAAGGTGGGATAGAAAAATATATTAAAGAAAACATAATGTGTTAATAGACTACTTGCTTTGTTCATATACCTTCATATATAAAGGTATACGAAGGTAAATGAAAATGGACGATGTTAATAGCCCTCCCTTAATCTTATGGTAAACATCATATTTCATCCAGCAACTCACCCCATCAGAGTAAATAAACCAACTACTAAAACATTGTTGCCTAATCTCCAAAATCATGACTTCTTCCACATTATCAACAATTTGCTCCGCAGTTGTAAACTCAACACCTAAATAGTTTTCTTAATTCTCTTTGTTGAATGAAATATCCATATAGAGTTTGCACCTGTTCGTTCACTATAGTTGATCAAGATGCAATTCACTTAAATATTTTATGGTTCAATTTTTTCCTAACGCACTAGGGGACATATGGATCCTTAAAAAAACTGAATTATCTCTCCATAGGTTGTCTCTTAATTAAACAGAATCGTTGAACAAAAGCATTGAAATCTTGCACATATGTTCTATCTTTGTCAAAAATATAGAGCAATATTAATGTTTTTTATGATCTATATTGTTGTCAATAACTAATGTTTTATTTTTCTTTGAACATTTCATTGTAGGAACGATTGAAATAATTACTCTTAGTGGCATGGTCTCTCTTTCAAAATTATCTCAATGTTAATGATTTTTTTTTTAATTTTCAATATCCAAAACCAAAGATGTCATAACTCATTTATTTTATATTTTTTTCATTTACTGTTTATATTGATTTATCCTAAATATATTGAATTGGAATAATTTATCCCAACAAAGATTACAATTTTATACAATATTTTACTTAGGATTAATATCTAATAATTTAGCACACAAAACATTGAAATAATTTGATAGTGAAATAAATTAAGCTAAAACAAATACCACACCATCCACACAATAAGGACTAGATCTACCCTTGGAAACCCCATAATGGCTAGAAGGTGAGGAGTATGTCTTGCACATTTTCTTATTAGATATGAAATGTAAATACAAAGAAAGGTGAAATTAGTATTCATTTTCATTAATAGTATGGCTAGTATGGTTGCTACAGGGTCTTCTACTTCATATGTTCTGATCCAATATCCCACTCATCTTCTACTTCCTATGTTCTGATCCAATATCCCACTCCACTACTGGTTGCTAGAGGGTTTTCTAGTTCCTATGTTCTAATCCAATATCTCACTGCCTTTCTCTATTCAACTATGGATCAGTAAATCGATACGATAAGAATATAAACCCTTTGTTTCCTAGCAGCTAACCTGTCTTAGGGTTTTTGCATGCATGAAATCTAAATTACGATTAGAGAATTGAACTCTTTAGAATCTTCTTTAAATTCCACTGACTTGTTTTGTATTTATGAGTAATTGGAGGTGACATGGCATCCACTCAATACCATGGTGGTAAAAATCATAGGTAAACTTGTGGGGGACATAACTTCCTCATATAAACATTGAATCAAGTGATGTTTGCACTATAGTGGAGCTCTCAATGTCTACAACAATGTCAATAGGCTGAGAACCATATTCCCATAGTTTTGGACAAAAAAAAAAAAGATTTAATACCCCAAACATGCTCTAAAAGTTTGAAGACCCTAAATCACCAAAACATGACTCCCTAAAATGGTCAGTACAAGTCAATAGATCTAACTTTTTTATTTTAAATGTACCAAAAAATATGACAAATAATATAATGATCCACTTCATATTATGCTTCCCTATTTTGGGAGGCTTTGTCTATATAATATTTTACTCAAGGAGGTGAGGAATTTTTCCCTTTACCTTCTCTCTGGAGTACTACTTGGCATTGCCTAGAAGTTGTCCTTTCAACCCAAACTTCTAGAATTAATTTTTTCCCCATCGAGTTGTTATAAACGTCTTCTACAAAATATATTATGTACTAACCTTTCATAAGTTTTTGGTGCCAAGTCCTTTGTGTTAGGAAATACTTTCTTGTCGATTTTCTAGTCTATCATTGAAGGCTCATTGAGTTTTGGATTTGTGTGTATGAAAAAATATGCCATAATTGTGAAGAATGCAATTATTTTGCATGGGAAAAGATTCTATACATATCCTTCTATAATTTTCCATGTACCAGATGTTAAAATTCTGTGTATGACTAGAAAATATTTTTTATGTTTTAACATGGATGAACGGTTAATATTATTTTCACTAATTAGTTATGTTTTTCTATAATTTGTATCTTGTAGTGTTTATCAAATCTTAATTGTGAAACCAGGCATATTAAAAACTTGTATCATATCAATTTGGATGGTTTTTGGAGTACCGTATTTACTCAAATGTAGTGCGAAGGTGGTTAGACATGTTGTAATATGGTAACATATCTTCTAGTTTCAACATTGGAGCTATATGGGTTGGAATGGTTTTCTTATAAGAGAAATGGTTGTCATAGGACAAGTGTTTAAGAAAATACCATGAGGAGTTTAGGAAAAAATAGGTTCAAGCATGTGTGTGAAGGTTTGGGGTTGAACTCGAATCAATGTTGTGTAATATTTCATGATTTTAATGGTGGGTTTTCCTTTGATTATGAATAACACATGGTCATAATAGAATTTGAACAAGCTTCTACATCCATGTGGCATCTGAGATGGAGAATGCAAAGTAGGGAGTAACAAAGAAATGTAGAGTGCTTCCACATTTACATAGGCATGTGAAATGTGGGATGCAGAGATGTATGGGTGTAGAACATACTAAATAATGCATGGTATTTCACATTTACATAGCCATGTATAATGTAGGATGTGGAGGATGTAGGATGCAGAGAAAGAAACAACGAAGACTAGTAGAGTGCTTATACATCCACATAATAATGTAGAATGTGGATAATGCACAATGAATGGGCTCATGCATATTCATATGCATGCAATATGAAACATATAGAGTCGGTAGCAATGGAGAGTGGTAGGGTTGTTCTCCATCTACATAGTAATAGAGGATGTAGAGATGTGAGGTGTGGACCATAGTGCATAGTCCAAGGGATTATGTATCCACATAGACATGCATAATAAATATTACAAAAACAAGTTGTGGGGAAATGAGTATTGTTGGTATGCAAAATAAATATTACAAACCCAAGGTTTTGGGAAATGAGTATGGTATAAGGAATTCCACATCCACATGGGAAGATGAGATAGAATGTGGGACATCGTAGAAGAAGACAGATTAAGGGACATGTTACATGAGGAAAATGATACATGAGTAGGATTAGAGGGTGGCATGGTTATTCAATAGGAAGACATGTAATATTTTTGTGTACACTTGTCATTCTACATTAGCATAAGAAAAATTAAAAACATGTTTGGAGCGAATTTCTTCTTTTGGCCATAACTTGTGCATATGAACTCTGATGGAGATGAAATTTTGGTGGACTCCTTTTGATGTGTTTTCTTGACACCCATCAACTAGGTGATTGGGGTGCATATTTTAGCCTATGCCTCTTTAAAATGGAGACCAAAATTTTCGAATTTGGAAAGTGCCAAATGAACTCCACCTATTGATCATGAAGACCCAACATGTTTTAAGGATTCAAAATTAGTTTCAGTATTACAGTTCTTCTTCACAAAATGCCAATGATGATGGTTTCTCTTTTGAAAAAAATATAACACAATTAAAATATACTAAAATGAAGGAAAATTTTTGTGTCCATATTCTCATTGAATATACTTATGTCTCATCTTTTTCCAACATTTTACAGAATAAAAGAGAGAGTTCATATGCCCAAGATATTGCCAATTTTCTCCATCTTTTGAAATACCCCAACACTTAGTCATTTACCACGTTCTCTATACACTATTGCCCCATACTTATCCAATTTACAAGTTAAATCCCATGTAGATATCCCAACACTCTCATTCCTCTTCATGTACCATCCCTCATCAACCTCCATTTTTTCCTCTACATTCCTCAAATTGTACCCCTTAATCTCATATTTGTTCATTTTCCTCACTCTCCATAGAACATACTTAATCCATTTATATTTTTCATACTCCATACTTAGTCCATTTCTATTTTTCATTTCCATCCATTTCCATACTTAATTATTTTCCACTTTCCATTTTCCATCTCTCCATATTGGCTTTTCTTACACACCCCTTACTTCACTCTCCATACTTAGTCACTTTTAGTTCACTTTTTACTTTTTACTCCAGTCAACAATTTCACACTTAGTCATTTTTTATGATTTGTATTGTGTGGATATTCCCCCCGATATACCCTTTTTTTACACAACCCTACCTCTGCAGATGAACTATTTTTCCACAAGATATTTCAACACCTAGTTTATTTTCCAAGTTTTACTCAGTTTTATTGTGCAGATATTTCATACTTTGTGTGGAGATTCAATACATTCCTATTTATACACATACTCATATTCTCCACACACATTTTTCTTTTCACACTTGTTGTTCTACAAGCACTTAATTATTTCTTATTTATTTTTCTAAGTTTAATTCCCCTCCCCCTTTATTTGGGGTATTTCGACACGTGCAATTAAGTCGACCTATCACATGTGGACACATGGAAGTGAATTGGAACTATCCCTAGGTGACACTTGGATGGTATGAGTTGGACACAAATTACTTAACAATGGCTTGGCACGATGTTTGAGCATTGAGGCGGAAACCAAAAGTTGCATCGCGCATAAGATACCAAGGGTTCCATGGATCTCTCTCTACTTAAAAAAAAAACATATGGGATGTCATTAGTTTATAAACATGATATGAGAGATTTTCCACAATGCATGTGGGATAAATAAGGTGTATTTGCAAATCAAAGGCCAAAGATCATGTGGAGAATAGATCAACAGTTTCTAAGTGTCTATCCTCCAAAGGCCATAGCTTTTCCTCCGAATGTCCAAATTGAGAAAATGAGAGCTTGTTGGAAATAATAAAACATGAAGAAAAAATTGTGAATGGTTTCCATGGTTAGAATGCTAGTTAGCATTCCCTAAAAATAAAAATATAGTCATGACTATTTCTATCTTGGAAACAAACTATTTTGGAAAATGGTTTATTAAAAGAAATTTATGAACGTATAAAGTGGGTCCCAATTGGAGGCATGAATATCTAAATTCACATTTAAAAACGGAAAAATAAATCCCAAACCTTAACCCTAAAAAAGTTTCAAGAATATGAATAAAATATTCTAAAAGAAGAAGAGAAGAATATTCAAGGGGTCAACAGTCAAGAGTTCTTGCAGTGGTGGATTCTTGTTGGAAGCCATTTTTGTCTTTCCAAGATTCTGTGAATTGAAATTCTTAAGTTTCTCCCTCATGTTTTCTTCTGCTTTATTCTTTCCATCAATTTTTCCAAGTATGTTTTGCAACTAGAAGATGTGGATCTGATCAACTCTTTCTATAAATTCTTCAAGTCATTTTTCATGGTACTCTAGGACCAGAGGAGATAAATCCCTTCTTGTAAAAAATAAATGTAGTTTATTTTATTTTATCTAATTGTCATTGAGATATTGTTGAGGTTCTTCCAACCCTCTTGCTTCAGACATTGTTAAACTTGTTACATTTGGGATATTATTATTAAGTTTTTCCACAAAGAATTATTCAAGTGACATTTTGTTTTTATGAATATGTGTGGTGATTTATCAGTGGATTATTGAATAGATGATGCTTTACAAACTCATTTGATATTAACATATAATTCCATTACATTTATTTGATGACATGTCCATCTTTTTAATATATTTCATCTTGAAAAGTTATAGTTGATTCGTGGTTCACTTTATTTTAAAAGGATGACATAATATCTATTGAAATCAGACTCCAAACCCTTTAGATACAAATCTTAGCAGACATATTTATTTCATTTTGTTGAATGAGATAATGTGCTTGACAAGTACATCTGTATATAAGAGTTTATACATTTTTATATAGGAGTTTTATATATAGGAATTTTATTGGAATATTCATTGGGGTTTTGTAAGTTTAAACCTTTTATGGTAATGAAATGCACACAAATATTATTAATAAATAGAAAAAAACATAATTTCAATCACACATATACATACAATTTAACACTGGAAACCCAAGCCAGGTTAAAAAACAACCTTCTTAGAGCCACACCTCTAATTATTATTCATCCTTCATATTCATTTTTTACAATACTATCTATATAAGATCTTGAGACATTCAAAACTCCTAATCCATTGAAGCAAATTGTTATACAACCCTAATTCCTTAAACGAAGTTAGAAAACCATGTGAGAAAGTCGAGTGTTGAAAATCACTAAAGACAAGTGTAAAAAACCTCCAATTGTTTCCGGGGGCTCTACCCCTTGAAACCTATCAGACAGGGGGAATTACATCTCCCCTGTTACCACCCCCGTGTGGGGTTGGTAGAAAAAATAATATAACAAATACGAAATAAATTTTCTATTGCATGCATCTAAATTCATAAGAATAATCTTCCATATATCAAGGTAGAGGAGTAGTGGACCTCTATAAAAACGTGGAGAGTCTTTCTTGTTCCCCGCAATATTTTCTCTCAATGTTGGTCATTTTCCCTTGATAATAAAGGAGATCAACAACTCTGTGGCAATGGTATCTAAAAAAGTTTTATTGAGGGAATAATTGTCAATTCTTCTCTAGAATATTGGAAATTGAAGAAGAGTAGTTTTTAAAGAACAAGATGGTACTCACTAGTAGTAGCTTAGTTGAGTATGAAATTTGGATAGTAAGGAATAATTCTAGGCACAATAAAAATAATCTGAGCATTTGGTGAAATTCCAGGGGGTATTGCACATAATTGAAGAAATAAATCAGAATCCACTATTTCAAAGAATTTTTCAGATTTTTTGAAAGAGTAAATGGAGGAAAAGCATCCCGAGAAAGCAATTGTGAAGTTTTTTCTAATTCAAGACTAGATATCATCAATTATTTTGGAAAACATTGTTCTAGTGATAACTTGTGTATCATTATAATTTGAAACATAATGAGTTTCACCAAATTTTCCAAGTCTAGAAAAGTGAAAAAGTGAATTGTTGACAATTGTAGATTGATGAGGAAAATTATTCGAGCATTAGATCATTGACGTGACAATGTCATGTGATCACAGCCAAAATTATTATATATCCCCAATATAATTTTTTTTTCTATTTCTCATTGGACTTTTTCGATATGTGGATGAAGTAGGCCCCAACCTTAATTGTGTGAGTGAAACATAGTTACCAACTTGAAAAGAACCCTTCAAATTTCTCAATTTTTAGAGGATGCATTTAGTGGCAAATTTTACCCCATTTCAAAAAGTGGTGCTACTGGTGGCACCCATTTTTCTACAAGTTCAAAATTACCACTTTTTATAATCGTGGCCTTAATAACATTGTAATGTCATTGAAAAAAACCTTAAAACCAACCCTCAAATTGAAAAGTGGTGCTAACAACAACAACATTTTTCATTTTCAAGGTTAAAACTACAACTTCTTTGTAACCTCGTGACCCAAAAATTGGTACTATTGCAACCAAAGTCTGAAAATCGACCATTGAATATAAAGGTGGTACTCTTAGTAGTAGCCCCCTTTTTTTCAAGACAGGAGCTTTACACATCACCTCTTTAAGTTGTTCAAACGATTTCGTTGCCTCTGGAGTCCACGAAAATGCATCCTTCTTAGTTAGTTCCGTTAAAGGTGCTGCTATTCTTCCATAGTTCCGAACAAACTTGCGGTAGTAACCTGTCAAACCCAAAAATCCTCTAAGATTTTTTAATGCTTTGGGAAT
>ML777785.1:200467-234609 GCA_009831015.1 Picea engelmannii
CATCTTGTACCTGAACATTTAAGTGGGGTAAAAGGAGGTTGCCCCCTCGAAGAGGCTTATTATCTGAAATTATCTCTTTTTCAAGGCGTTGAGTACTTTTCCTGAGGTTTTTCTATGCTATATTGATGTTTGGTTCTTAACAGACTGTATAGGTGAATGATGTGGGATAATGTTTGGATGCCACGTGGTAGTGGGAAAATGACCAATGAGGGCCCGCAACCAAAATTTCAAAAATAAAATAGGTGGCCCAAAAAATCTAGTGGAGGTCCCGCCAAATCTGGTGGCCAACCTTTGTTGTAATCCAACTCCGACAAATCTAAACGTGACTCCAAAATTGGCGATGGTTAACACTATATATATATATATATATATATATATATATATATATATATATATATATATATATATATATCTTTGTGTGTGTGTGTGTTGTAAGAAAGTGCCAAAAAGGGGAGGCCCGCGGGCTTGACCCCATGACCTCCCCCAACCATTATCCTTTTAATATAACTCTGCCAACCAACTATCATAACGACTATTTTCGTACATTCGCCCTCCATTTGTACTTAAGAATCCAAGTCTACAGAGTTCAAGGTCATACCAGGGCACGATCGTACGTAAAGGGTATGATTTTCAATAAATTTTCCCATGAATTAATTGCAAGTGCATGCATATAAACCGAGGCGAAATTCATCAAGGGCCTAGAAGGGCCAAACTTAGATTGAGGCATGGAGACAATTTGTTTTGTGTAATTCAATGCCATGGATTGAGTGGTGTTGTTTGTATTCTGATCTGAGAAAATCTTCTACAACTTAACTCCATAATTAGGTATACTTATGTATTTGCCAAATTCTTTTTCTAAGTTAATAAAAAAGCCTACCCATTTGAGAGCAGGATATGGAGACGTAGTCCACAGGGGATGAACTCCATTATCAATTTTTTGTGTTCAAATTACATGCTTATGTCTCTTCATTGTTGACCTTTTCCTTCTTTGTGGTGCACTTTAATTTATGTTCATTTAATACAATTATTTATAAGTCACATCGATGAAAAGGTCCTGGATCATGTTGGTATCAGAGCAGTCATATTTGACTTGAATGGTTGAGTGTGAATGCTTACTAGGTCCAAGAATAAACATAGTGAAAGAACTCTTAATAATTTCAATCGCGAAGTTGTTCGTGCATCCCGAAGGAAGAAAATGGTCGGAGAGGACAAGCGTGATGAACAGGAGAAAAAATTCCATATGGTCTTTTATTGCATGTCAGAAATGGTCAAGGGAATGTATGGAGACTACAAGAAGAGGATGAATAAGAAAGGGAAGACAAAGGAAGAACATGCAGATGATAATGCTTCAGTGAATCAATGGGCTAGAGGAGACCCTCCTGACCCTCCATCTTCACCATCAAGTTCTACCTCTTCTTCCTCTGAGCATTCTCATCATTCTCATAATTCTAGCCATAAAATTTCTTTTAAGAAACCATTATTAAAACTTGATGTTAAATTTGATTCACCTATGTTTAATGGAGATGTTAATCATGAAAAGATAGATAAGTGGATCCGACAGATTGAAACTTATTTTCATGTTCAACAAATTGATGAAGAGGAAGTTAAAGTGCAATTGGCTTCTCTTCGGTTGGAAGGCACTAGTCTCGTATGGTGGGAGAGAAAAATTCATGACATAAGTAAGTGTGGTAGTCTTCTTTCCTCATGATCGAAATTTAAATCAGCAATAAGGAAGCAATTTTATCCATTGGGTTATTTACATAAAGCAATGATGGAATGGAAAACTTTAAGAAAAAGTAAATTTGAAACTGTACAAAGTTTCATGGAAGAATTTAGGAAGAAATCTCATGCATTAAACATTCCCTTGGATTCTTATGAAACTTTAATGAATAATATTGGCACACTTCACAATTATATTCATCATACTTTACTATTGTTTAACCCCACCAGTCTTGATGAAGTTTGTGTGCAAGGAACTCACCTTGAGAATAGGGGAAAGCATGTTCAAGAAGATCCCACAAAGAAACCTTCCAATCTCCCACATAAGTAGTTTAAGAAGCTTAAAAGGAAGGACAAAAAGACCACCACTGTAAAGAGAGAATAAGGAAATCCATATTTCACTCATTGCAAGAATAACGGTCATGATGATGAACACTATTGGAAACTACATCCAGAGAAGAGACCAAAACAATTTGGTGGAAAGGGGAAGACAAAGACCGTTGCTACAGTGCAACAAGATCTTGCTTCTGATTAAGGAGATGAAGGAAATATCATAACGGTTGGAGTACAAGGTAAAGATTCCCTTCATGCTAGTTCAAATTACAATAATGAATGTCATGATGATGAAAGAAAGAGGAATGAATTATTTCATATAAGAGGTGTATATAAACACATTAATATAGATACATTATTTGATCTGGGTTCCCAAGTAAACTTGATATCAGAAGCACTTGTCAAAAAGATGGGTCTTGAAACTAAACCACATCCAAAAACTTTTCCTCTTGGTTGGGTATGTGATAAAGCAAAACTTAATGTCACCAAACAATGTGGGGTCAGATTTTCTATTGCTTCAAATTTGATTGATGAAGTGGATTTGGATGTTGTATCACTTGATATATGTGGCATAGTGTTGGGGAGTCCTTATCTTTATGATAGAAAAGCAGTATTCTTTCGTCATGAGAAAAAATATCACCTTAATAAAGGGGGACTGGAATATATTATTAGATCCCACAACATGAGGGTAAACACAACACTTGTTAGTGAAGGATAGATGAAGAGACTCATAAACACTAATAAGAAATATGTACTCATGGTTGTAATGGAAAAGGATTTCGGAACATCTGACACTTTTCAAGGATGTGATCCTTCTCATAAGAAAGAATTAATTGATATTGTTTAGAAGTATGATGATATTTTCGAGGAACCGGATGGATTACCTCCTAAGAGGGAAATCCAACATGAAATACATATTCAACCTGATTCTCCTCTTCCTAATATGGGCATGTACAGGATGTCAGTTGTAGAGATGACAGAGATAAAAAAGAAGGTACAAGGATTATTGGATCAAGGGGTCATCATGCCCATCTCGTATCCTTGTGGTTCTTCAATCATGATGGTGCCAAAGAAGGATGGCACATGGTGGATGTGTTTCGATTACGGGGCCTTAAATAAAATCACGGTCAAAAATCAATACCCTCTTCCTCGTATAGATGATTTACTTGATCAATTAAATAATGTTGTTTATTTCACTAAGTTGGATTTGTGGAGTGGATACCATCAGATTAGGGTTGGAGAAAAAGATGCATGGAAAACTTCCTTTAAAAACAAACACAGATTGTTTAAGTGGTTAGTTATGCCATTTGGGATTTGTAATGCTTCGACAACCTTCATGTGTGTGATGAATGATGTATTCAGGACATTTCTAGATGATTTCCTGATTGTATATTTAGACATCATTCTTATATTTAGTGGGACTTGGGATGAACATGTAAGGAATGTAAAGCAAGTATTGGATACTTTGAAAAGGGAAACGTTGTATGTAAAATTGTCCAAATGTGAATTTGGTAAGACTACACTTATATACTTGGGTCATATTGTAGGAGGAGGACAATTAAAAATTGATCCTTCCAAGATTGATGTAATGGTAAATTGGCCTAAGCCCAAAAGTGTAACCAAAATACATATCTTGTTAGGTGTAGTCCAGTACTGGAGGAGATTCATTAAAAAATTCTCCTTTATAGAAGCTCCTTTGCATGGCTTAACCAATGTGAAGAACACTTTTCAGTGGGGAGGAAAGCAAAAAAAATATGTCAACACTTTGAAGGAAAAGATCAGTACCGCACCAGTCTTAGCACTGTCGAATATTCAACAGACTTTCGAGATTGAGACAGATGCCGATAGGTACGCCATGGGTGCAATATTGATGCAATATTGTAAGCCTATATGTTACCTCTCTGAAACTTTTAACCAAGTTGTTGTTAACTATCCTACATATGATAAAGAGTTTTATTCATTAGTTCAAAGAGTAAATAAATGTAAGCACTACTTGTTAGGGAAGGAAACATTCATACATACAGATCATCAACCCTTATAGTATCTCCAAGCATAAACCAAGTTGCAACAACATCGATATTATAGATGGATGGGTTTTCTTCAACAATTTTATTTGGTAATCAAATACAAAAAGGGTACAAGTAACAAGGTAGTTGATATGCTTTCTAGACCTCCTATTGTTTCTTTTATTATTTTGAAGAATGCTTATTTATCTCATAATAGCTATGTGGAACAATATGCCATTGATGAATATTTTAAAGAAGTATTTGAGAAGCTAACCCAGGTTGCATAGGTAGAGAACTATTGTCTACAGGGAAAACTACTCTACCATCTTGGAAAGCTATGTATTCGTATAAGTGAACGAGTCCATGTAATACGAGAAGCTCATAGTTCTCTTGTGTCTAGAAATTTTGGGGTAGGAAAAACTATGGCTTATCTGCAGAGGTTTTGTTACTGGCCTCAAATGAAAGAAATTGTAACTAAATATGTAAAGGGGTGTGTGATATTTTCTACTTGTAAGCCCACTAATAGAAAATTGGGGCTATACTCACCATTTCCTGTTCCATCCCATCCATTGGAAAGTATCTCCATGGATTTTGTAGGGCGTTTACCAATTTCGAAAAGGGGTCATGACTATTAGTATGTTGTGGATAGGTTCAACAAGATGTGTATCTTAATGCCATGAAAAAAGAAAATTATTGCTGAGCAGACTGCTAATCACTTCTTTCAGTATGTTTGGGTTCACTTTCAGTTACCCACATCCATTATTTCGGATCGAGATACTCAATTCCTTGGGGATTTTTGGACAAGATTGTGGAGAATGATGGACACCAAGTTGAAGAGAAGCACTTCTTTCCATCCACAGACCGATGGACAGACGGAGGTTGTTACCCGAATAGTGGTACTCTTGGTTCGAGGCTACTGCAACAAGAACCCCAAGTTATGGGATGAACAGATACCCTATGTACAACATGGTTACAATATACCCTTACATTCCTCCACTCAGTGTTCTCCTTTTGAGACATGTTTTGGGTATTTTCCTAAAGTTCCTTTAGACTTGATGTATGGGAGAGATGTCGATTCAAATGAATAAAGAAATGAATACATTGCATACAAGTTCATTCATAGGATCCAACAAGTAAAACAATAAGTCAGGGAAAAGTTGGGGAAAACTCAAGCACAATATAAAGCTCGACATGAAAAAAACAGGGTTGATCATCAGTTCCAGGTTGGAGAACAAGTATAGCTTCACATCAACAAGGAGATATTGAAGGGTGAAGGCAAGAAACTCAAGCCCATCCCTTATGGAACCTTCACTATTTTGGAGAAAAGTGGTACCAATGCTTTTCGTCTAGATCGTCCACCTTATATATAGATCTAATCAGTTTTAAACGTGGAAAACTTGAAACTTTTTTAGCCTCCCATAATCATGGATCATGGTGAGGAAGTTTCAATACCTTCAGTTGATGAGTTTTCTCTTGAGTACTTGGATGATTTGGAGGAATATATCATGTTGGACAGAAGGAGGAGGACTTCACGCAGGGGTGAAGTCCCGTTTTCCCGTTGGTTTTCCCGTTTGGGTTTCTAGGGAAAATTATAGGTTATCTGTGTGTTGTTGTATTTGAATTTTTTTGTCTATGGGTAGAATTTTCTGCACTATAATTCAATAAATGGTTAATGGAATGTATTTTAATTTAATGGTTGTTTGTGTCTTTTTTAACAAATAGAACTCCATGCAAGTCATGGTTTATGCTCGTTCTTATTTTGATAGAAAGTTTTTGATACAAGAAGCTAGAAAAACCATTATTTAACCATCCTTGTATATTCATTATGAAGTGGGAAATTGTTGACCCTCCTTCCCAAGTAGTTTGTATTTGCTTCAGGTTTTTTAATTTTATTTTAGGAGTTGTTGGGGATTTTATCTCACTCCTAGAGTCGAGTTTGTTCTTAGTTAGTGTCGAATTTGTTGAGGTGTTTTAATAATTTTCCTGTATATACCATACTTACCTCAATATCGTGGGTTGTCTGGGTGCTTATTAACCATCCATGAACCATATACATGTTTCTAAAATTATGTCATCTACCAATTTCACCCCAAACATTATTATCAGATTTTGAATGCCAAATTATACTTCCAAACCTTTTTTGTGTTGTCGGTTACCAAAATCAAGCTTGGACATTTTATTTTCCATGGGTCACCAAAATCAAATTCCAAATGTTTTAAAAGATCATTGGTTATCAAATTCATTTTCAATACTTTTTTCTCATTTACGAATTGACAAAATTTGACTTTCAAAGGTTTTCCCTCCACGCTGGGTCCTCGAATTCACCTTTGACTATTTTTTTTCAATGCTAGGTCGACCCATTCTATCTCATTTTTACTTTGTTCGAATTACACTTCTTCATTTGTCCAACCATGATATCTACTCTACTAAATCCACCCATGCTTCGATCAAGTTTTCATTTGGTTGGTTTCACTCCCTTGGTCGACCAAAATTTGGTCTACTCGACTTTCGACCCAGCCTCCGACTCAACCTGCCTTTTTTTCATCTCATTTTTCCATTTCAACTTTAGGGTATTCCACTTCATTGTTATTTGGGATGAATCGACTTGTGGCTTGGCTAGTCGATTATTTTCCATTTATATAAAGAGAGAATAAATTATAGTTGTTATAAAGGTTTCTATGTTGGTGATACATATAGGATATAATCCTTTCATTTAAGGATCAAACGGTATTAGATAAGAAGTTTGAATGCATTTAGTGACACATGTATTGTAAGTATGCACAACGGTTACAAAAGAAAGGGACAAGAGTTGTTACCAAGGATAGAGTGAAGTAGAGCAGCAAGAATGGAAGGGGAAAATTATTGAGGAGAAGAGGAAGAAGATCTCAGGTTTAAGTTTGATCGATTTGAGCATATTTTGGCCACATTGACATCAATGGTGTCATAACTATTGGTATTAAATAACAAGGAAACACCATCAATAGAGGCTTGTCATGAAGGCCTCAAGAAGGAAGAAAATATAAAATCCATATACATGGGAAGTGGATTCTATTAGGATAAAAAAATGGCTACAATAGATGGAAGTATACTTCAGTGTACATGAAGTAACTAGAAAACAAAAGATTTCTTTTGATTGGTTGAAGCTTGTAGGCCATGCTTTGACATGGTGTGAGAGTGATGCAACAATTATAGCACTACGAAATGATCCACTGCTGAATTATTGGGAGGTGTTTAAGGACATGATCAAATCTCAATCTTATCCAATAGGATAAGAGAAAAAATAAAAAATAGTATGGCATTACTTTAGGCAGAGATAAGGACAATTAATACAGTTGTTCACTATAGAGTTCAGGAAGAGAGAAATTTAGATGGCAGTTTCTCTCGAAATTACATACTTTTTACTCAAGTATTTGGGGGCATTGTCACCCCATATTCTTAGACAAATTATGTTATTTAGAACAAATATAGTTTATTAGGCCAATATTCAAGCATAATAACTTGAGGGAGACAAGCATAAGCAAGAAACAAGTACTCACAAGCAAGTAGAACCACAAGTGCAATAGAGAAAGAAGAAAAACTAGAATATCATGGTAGAAACACAAGAATAAAAAACTTCCATCCAACAATGTAAAGGATGTGATCGAAAGGGACACACTAAAGAGAACTGTTGGAAATTTCACCCTGAGAAGCACCCCAAATTTTTCCAAAAAATGAAGAAGAAAACATTGATATCAGTGGATTTTGAGGAACGGGTGGATAACACCTCGTACCTAGAAGGGAATATAAAATACACTAATATTAAGAAAGAGTTAAAACTATTTGGTTTCATTCACAAGGAGGAGAAGGAAATGACTGAACTCTTCTGCATTAAAATACACATGAAGCAACTCAAGGTGGATTATTTGTTTGATCCTAATTCGCAATACAACTTGACCTTTGCACAACTGGTTAAGAATATTGGGATAGAAACTCAATACCATCCACATCCATACCCATTGGGATGAGTAAGGAAATATGTGAAACTGAAAGTGAGAAATTAGTGAAAATTTAAGTTTTCCATCAATCAAAACTTTGCTAATGAAGTAGTTGCAAATGTGGTTCCTTTGGATGTATGTGGAGTCATCTTGGGAATTCCATATTTTTGCATGAGGGATTCCATTCTCGGGAGATAAAACCAGTATAGGCTATTCAAGGATGGAAAATATTATTCCATAAATGTGCACAGAGACAAAGATAATCTCTCTCTGATCAATTCTCATCAAGAAAGAAGAATCATGGATAGCACAAATAATTTTATATTGTTGTTCCTCAGAGAAGGAGATAAACAAGGAGAATGAAACGAGTTGGAGATGAAGTCATCCTTGGAAGGATGTAGTGACAAGTAGCGTCAACAACTAAAATGACTGATTGAAGCCTACAATGAATTGTTTCAATATCCTTAGGGACTACCACCTAAGAGAGAGGATGAACATGAGATTCAGTTGCTGCCAGAGTCACCACTGACTAATATTGGAATGTATAGGTAGTCCACCATAAAAGTATATTAAATAAAGAATAAATTGTATTAGTGTATGGAGAAAGGATTCATTAGACCCAGTACATCACCATGTGGTTCTCCCATCATCATGGTGCCAAATAAATATGAAAGTTGGAGAACATGCATTGACTACCGTGCTTGAAACAATATCACAATAAATAATATATATCCTTTTCCAAGGATTGATGGATTGTTGGATCAAATATAGTAAGCCAAATTCAACACTAATATGGACCTCAAATCAAGCTACGACCAAGTGAGGATCAAAGTAGAAGGCATATGGAAGAAAATGTTCAAAACATGACAAGGTTTGTAAAATTGGTTAGTAATGCCTTTTGGATTATGCAAAGAACCTACAACATTTATGAAACTAATTAATGACAGGATACATCCCTTAATTGACTCTTTTGTAATAGTATATATGGAAACCAATGTAAGTACCAAAAATCCGTTAATTAATAAATTCAATAACATAAATATTACCGAATCTTATGAATTAATAACACAGAACTATAAGCAACAAACTAAATGAATTATAAATACAAGTAACAACACACTAAACCAAACGCAATCATGCATAACAATGAACAAATGAAATGAATCTACTTACAAATATAGTAGCAACGATCCCCGTTTAGATAAGGGGGCCCTTCCTCCTTAAACAAGTTGATGCAAATCAAATCAAAAATTCATAGACCCAATCCACGAGCACGCCAATACTTTATTCATAAAAAAGTTAGGGAATACAAGTCATTGAATCTACCTAATAATCCATGTTGTGACTAATGTCTTTATTTAAATACACAGAGAGATAAGGGACACATCATAAACGATTTTTCCCAACTAGGATTTCCTAATCTATGACCCAATTACAAATTATTTTTATTGCAACTATAGATTGGCTTCAACAGATCAATAAATGAAGATCAGGTGTCTAGGATCTCTTGAACTCTAATCAGCTGAGAATAGGGTGAATTTGGTTTTGTAAATGATAAAAAGATGACAACCAACCGCAACAATGAATCTAGGAAGATGCCTCTTGGAAAAACCTTTGTATCTCTCAAACTGTGGATTAATTTGGAAAATGGACATTAGAAACTCAATTAGGTGAATCCTGCACAAAACCCATGTTCCATATTTTTTATCTTTTCCTCTATTTTCTTAAAACTTCCAATGCCACAATACCTCTTCTTATATGCCATGTGTTTGACTGGGAAAGTTTGACCATGAGATGGAGCTCACACATGCCACCTAAGTGTGAATTGAAGATCACTAATCAGTTTCATCAAGTATGGGAACAAAACCCATGTTGTGGATTTCCCACATGGAGGTGTGCTAGTATGCCAACCATGAGTGCTACAAATTGTAGAGTTGAAGCAAGTTGCAGTGAAAACCGTCATTAGTAAAATCATGCATAATAATATTTAATCTATTAAAAATAAAGGAAAATTAACATTACTTAACCACTAAAGAATAAATAACTATAATATGGTGTTTTACGAGAAATTGTGGTAATGGAGTGATACATGAGAAGTAAGAGGAAGCGAAAGGGATGAAATGGACGTCTGGAATTGATATTAATGGTGACAAATAAACAACCCAACACATACCCTGAGACATAATATTTGAGTTCATGAGAGAAACATACACTTCCAAAGTTGTTGACAATTTTGGTGTGACAAAAACAATGGTGAGTTTGCAACGATATGTGTATTAGGTGAAGAGGTAGGAGAAGGTCACATAGTTTGTTAGAGGTTATGTTATTTGCATCACTATCAAGCCAAGAAACCAAAAACATGTCTTGTACATGCCATTTCTAGTGCCAAGTATACATTGGGAGAGCATCTCCATGGATTTTGTTGGAAGTTTTCCTATGAATTGTAGAGGTCATGACTACTTGTTCATTATGGTAGACTGCTTCAAAAAACTTTGTGTGATCATTACCATTAGGAAGAAAATATTTGGATGAGAGGTAGGTTAACTATTCTTTAACCATGTTTGGGTACATTTCATATTTCCAACTTCCACCATATCTGATTGAGAGAACAAATTATTTGATATATTTTAGATAGTACTTTGGGAGAGAATAGATATCAAGTTGAAGTACTATGTTTCCTTCCAGTCTTAGACTGGTGGAGAAAATGAGGTAGTAAATAGGATGTTGGGGAAATTTTTGAGAGGCTACAATATAAAACATCCAAATACTTGGGACGAGTGGATAGTATACATTCAAAACTCTTACAAGAGAGAACTTCATTCTTCCACCAACAAGTGTTCTTTTGAGACTTGTTTTGGTTATTTATCTCCATTACAATTTAATGATGCTTATGGATATTAGAAACAAGAAGTAGGAGTGCAAGGAGATGAAAATAAGGAAATCACATTTGTCGACAAGATCAAGTATATACACCTAAGGGTTAAGGATAAGATCGAGAAGAGATGATAGTAGTACAAATCCAGGCATGACCAACACATGGAGAATACATTTTTTTGTGTTGAAGACAAGGTGTGGATCTATATTTGTAAGAAATGACTGTAAGGAGTAGCAAATGAAATCAAGCCCCTTATATATGAAAAATTTGAGATCATTGAGCAGGTGAATGAGAAAATGTTTAGCATAAAACTTCCTTGTTATACATAGATCAGTTTGATGGTGAATGTGGAATATTTGAAGTTGTCATAACCCTCCAGGTTGGATGAGGAGGAATGAAATCATATTCTTCCTACCCTTGAATACCTTGCACCTCATGTACTTAAGGAGTTGAAGGATGAAACATTTTTGCAACACAAGGAGTGGATGAATCATAGAGGAGAACAAGAAATGTGGAATATTGGTATTAAAGAACAAACTAGAAGGAAAGGGAAGTGGTATGAGAGGAACATGATTGCAAGAAATATTCCACGTGTGGAATTCTCTACAAGTTCACTCTCTAGAATAAGCTAGAATTCAGCAAGGTTTGCCATTTTTTCTATAACTCCTTTTCTAGGAGGTTCCAAGCAGTGAAACCTCGAGGAATTGTAGACAAGACACTAATGAAAATTGTGTACCATTTTAAAAACTTTCTTCATTACATGTGCATAGTTATGATTGTTCCAACTTAGGGTTGTTGACTAATCTAAAATAAGTCATGTGAGGCTAAAGTAAAGTTTGATGAAAATACTAGTCTCTTGTTGTTGAAGTTAAGGAAGCTTTGTAGGTTGTTTATCACATACACCAGGGATATTACAAAGTTACAAGTATGGTATAGGCTTTGACTATTACTACATTATTAAAAGTATGGTTTTGGCACATGGTCTTGTGTAATAATTTATGGTATTTGGTTTATGGAGAGAATGGTGTATTTCTAGAGGTATCTTGTTGGTTAAATTGGTGATATTATGCATATGGTTGAGAGTTGAATTGATGATTTATCTTTGTGAGTAGATCATATTTGGATGATGATATTGATGAGATAGGTTGAGGTGACAGGTTGTTGTGACAAGTTGTGTTGTGCATAGTTGATGCACTTGTCTTGGTATATACAGTTGGTACATTTTGACAAATTGATTTCTATATACAAGATGGGCCATGTACTTGAGGATTGGATTCCTCTTCTTAGTTGGTGTTGAGATCTGCAAGATGGGTATTTCATTTATAGTTGGTGCTCTCTTTGAGTTAGTGCTCATTTTAGTTGGTGATGATAAACCCCAGGGGTTTTAGTCCCTAATAAAAAAGAAACAGATACATATATATGGTGTTCATTGTGTTCTTTATTTTGATGGTTAATAGTTCTTTCGTGTTAATATATGTCATTGAGATATGTTTACATGCAAGCAACAAAGTGTGATAGAAGTAATGAGCAATGATGTTGTGAATGGTGATGGCTAACTAAACTTTTTGTAATAAGTTGTAAAAAGAGCCCCATATTGATTCNCCTCTCAGTGTGTTCCTATGTCTAACAAAAACAAGATATTTACATTCTGAGAAATGAAGGTAGTATCATATTTCTAGGAGACTTTAATTCTAGAACAACAATTAAACAAGCTATTAAATTATGCAATGATTCCAATCCTAATCCTCTATGGCTAGATGAGAACCTCTCTTTAGCGAGTAGATAGAAATAAACTATCAATACTTGGTTGATAAATTATTCAATATTGATTTTATTAAGATCTACAGTTGTTAAGATCTAATAAATTTTAATGGTCTAATGAAGTAGTTGAAATCCAACTAGACGACTTGTATTTATGGGCTTGGAAACAATGTCATAAATTATGTGATATTAGATATCCCTGTTAGCACTCGGAAATTTCTTTGGGTTGTATGAAAGAAAACCCCAAGTTAATTGTTTCAACCAAATTTAGATTGTATTCTCACCTATACAATCAGAGAGGGCTCTCTCATATGTATAACGACTGGTAATAACTCAAAGGATTAATCAATAAATGCATAGAGGTCATATTCTACAATAGGACGGTTATGTTTTTGTTTTTAAAAGGGTTGGTAGGACAAACAAGGAAAAGGTACCATTGGGCAATGGAGTCTTGGATTCTTTCTGCAGATTGGTTGGATTCTTTCTGCAGATTCAAGGAAAAATAGGCGCTATGATAAGAAAATAAATGATATGAGATGAGAGATGGAAAGGAGAATAAATCCCACTACACTACATGTATCAATCAGTGGATGAATCTCCAGTGTAGATTTAGAAGAAAGGACACGAAGATTAATTACTAAACAGAGCATCAAACAAAGATGAATTCTGTAAAAGTAATTATTAACACCTAACAAGCATCATCAGTGTGAAAGGAACATCAAACATGGATGAATTCCTACCACTTAATCTCAAACAATACTAGAAGAAAAACATAATCGTGGAAATGATATACAAGAAACACATACTGAACATAAAAATCGTGACGAATCTCAAATCTCATAAAGAGTAAACTTATGTATTAACTTCGAAGGAATAAACAAGTCTTGATCTGCAGTACAATAGTCCTCTTTTCCCCAAAAGAGTCCCCCATGTTTACATCAAAATGACAAAATTATATAGAAAACTAATGCCACATTTGGATGTTAGGGTCGAACTACTACCTCCTAGAATCATGGATCCAATTTCTTTGAAAGAGAACAATTACTTCAATGGATTTACTAAAAATAGAAAACTCGACTTTTCCAGATCATAATCATAACCAAAATATTCTTTACAATCATTGATAATGATCAAAATTCACAATATGGTTGTGATAAGTCATCATGTGCAATGTTGGACACTCTGTCACACTTGCACAACAAGTCTTCTATGCAACATTAACCTATAGAAAAAGTGCAACAGACTGCGCATCAAACTGTTCTTTAGAAAAACCAATCTTCATTTTGTAAAAATCCTCTCCAATCTCCTGGGATCCGTGACCAAATATGATGACAAAAACAAAATCTGAAACAATGGGTTGTAAAGATTCATTCTAATCTACCAAAATATGAAACATTTTTCAAATCTGAGAGAGGTTTTTATTATTTGGTTTGTCCTCGGAAAACACCTCTTAGGAATTTTCAAAATTCCTCTCCAGTTGAAAGAAAGTGATCTTGAATTTGACCACTAAACCAATCATTTGTGCAGTGTGCCCTATAGCATGTGCGCAGGAAAATCCTCTGCGTGAAAAAAACCTCTACGCGGAAAAATCCCATGCGTGGAAAAACCCTCTGCGTGGAAAAACCCTCTACGCGACAAAATCCCTTGCACGACAAAACTCTCTGCATGACAAAATCCTCTGCACAAAAAAATCCCCTGTGCGAAAAAATATTCTGCGAACAACATCCTCTACATGGCAAGATCCTCTATGCGACAAAATCCCCTACGCAGAAAAACTCTCTGCGTGGAAAAATTCTCTGTTTGACAAAATCTCATGCGCGGAAAAAATAATCTGCACGGAAAAATAATCTGAGCAACACCATCCTCTACGCGACAATATCATATGAATGGAAACATCCTCTGTGCAGTGAAATCCTCTGTGCAACATGCAACAAATTAAAGAAACAAAATTATTTGCGCAATGAACTTGCACAATGAGTATGCTTTTGAAGTTTGTAACGATACCATTGACATGGAGTGTGATGATTGTTCCTTCTCTAACCTCATGAAAGTTTATGATGAACCATAATACCTTTTGAAATTATATTCACCCTAACCTATGACTCATCTAGGATTGCCTTGATTTTCCCAAGATCATTCCATGACTTTGAAAACTTTGGACAAACCTCTAACTCTAGCCATGAAAATCATGGTGCTAACAGCTGGCTCCAATGGGGAGTTGGCTCCAATGGCTGAAATAAATTCTCTCCATGCTGAGATTATTCACACCTACCTACCCTAGCTTCTTAAAAAGACTGCCAATCAAGTAATTTCAGATTTCCAATAAAGCCAATCAAGTATCTTCTCACATAAATTGACTGCTTGATTGTGCTCAAACATAATTGACCCTGGAACATGTGATGACAAGGGTATCTTATAATAATTTTGTTCCTCACAGTGGAGACATGAATGTGAATTTAAATTGAAGAATGCATCCATATATTCATCTATATGGTCATAAAAATCATGGATGTTTCGTTGATTCCCAAAGAAATCTACAATTTGGTTATCATGCATGGACTGTTCATGTGTATCTTCTACTTGCACATGCTTATTTAGGTGTGGATTGTCAAACCCATTTCCAGACACAAAACATTTCTCAATGTTGACATCTAAAGGAAGTTCAAAGGGATCTTCAAAAGACAAGCTTTGATAGTGAAAGTCTTGGGACTGAATTTGACCCTCTAAGGCCTCAAGATCATTCTCAAGTTTTTCAACAAACTCTTATAAGAAGATAACCTTATATTTGGAATAACATTTACATCACTTCAACTACACGGGTAAAAAATTTGAGAAATCCTCTTCGATTTGATCATCATCAAACATGTCAAAATATTCTTTAAAACCCTCAACATAAACATGGTTTTCTACTAACTTTTTTTTTCCATCCATGTTTCCAAGAAGACAATCCAAAAATCTGTTATAGATCTAATAGACCTAATAGACAAACATTCAGCCTAAACTTTACACTTTCCTTGGAACGAATCATAAAACAGTCTAAGGAAAATATCTTCATGTTTGACTCTAAGAAGCTCAATGAAGTCGTAAAAAATTGATATATGATTCAAATTCAAACTTCCACTAAATTTTGGACCATTTCTTAAAAAATATTCATCCTTGGGTAAAGGATTCAGGAAACCATGAATCTATGAAAATTCAAAACATGCATACCTTGAAACAATTGTAGCAGCATATGAGTACTTCATCAAATCTAGTGGAGTCACTAGTACCTTCTTCAATATTTAAAACCTTCAGACAACAGAGTCACCATTGATACTCTAACATCTAGATACAACTGAAAATGGAGTCATTGGGTGGATGATTTACAACATCTTCATGTCTGACTGTTGTCCACCATCAACAATCAGATATTAAATTTGTCGTTTATCCCAGGGAAAATGCAACTTTCGGTCCCCGACAACAACACCAAGATGTTATCACTCGAGAATTTATTTGGGTTGTATCAAAGAAAACCCTAAGGTAATTGTTTCAACCAACTTTAGATTTTATTCTGACCTATACAATCAGAGAGGGATCTCTCATATGTCTAACGACTGGTAATAACTCAAAGGATTCATCAATAAATGAATAGAGGTTAGATTACGTAATAGGAGAGGTATGTTTTTGTTTTTAAAAGGGTTGGTAGGACAAAGAAGGAAAAGGTACCATTGGGTAATGGAGTAAAGGAATGATTTTCAATGTTTTTATAGTCAACAACTGGTTGGTTTCTTTCTAGAGATTCGAGGAAAAATAGGCACTATGCTCAACAAATAAATGATATGAGATGAGAGATGGAAAGGAGAACAAATCCCACTACACTACAGGCATCAATCAGTGGATGAATCTCCTATGCATCTTTATAAGAAAGGACACAAATATTAATTAGTAAACAGAGAATCAAACATGGATGAATTCCTACCACTTAATCTCAGACAATGCTAGCAGAAAAAAAAATCGTGGAAATGATATACAAGAAACACATATTGAACATAAACACCGTGATGAATCTCAAATCTTAGAAAGAGGAAACTTCTGCATTAACTTCAAAGGAATAAACAAGTCTTGATCTATAGTATAATAGTCCTCTATTCCCCAAAAGAGTCCCCCCTATTTACAACAAAAATGACCAAGTTATATAGAAAACTAATGCCACATTTGGTTGTTAGGGTCGAACTACTACCTCCTAGAATCATGGATCTGGTTTCTTTGAAATAGAACAATAAATTCAACGAATTTACTAAAAATAGAAAACCTAACTTTGTCAGATCATATTCGTAACCGAAATATTCTTTACAATCATTGATCATGATCAAAATTTGCCCATATGGTTATGATAAGTCATCATGTGCACTGTTGGACACTCTGTCACCCTTGCACAACAAGTCTGCTACGCAATACTAACCTACAGAAAAGCAGAGAGGACTATGCAACAAACTATTCTTGAGAAAAACCTATCTCTGTTTTCTAAAAATCCTCTCCAGTTTCCTAGGATCCATGCCTAAAGATGATGACAAAAACAAAATCTGAAAAAATGGGTTGTAAAGATTCATTCGATCATCATGAACCCTTGGCACTTGTCATGACCTAGTGATACAACATGTCATCACCTAATGGTTGCCACTTGTCTAATTTAGAAGCTTCCATGTGTCACATGATGAAGATGCCATGTGCCCTTGACCAATTGACTTTTTACCTGTTTGACCCAAACTTCAGATTGCGATAAATTTTGCATACAGACTCTATTTTTCAATCCATTTGCACCACCAGAAATATTGCGATGAGAAATTCGTGATCATGTTGTTTTATTGAACATTTGATAACTTTGATTTTTGAACCTTTCAAGATCAACTTGGATCAGTTTGTAAGATAAAAAATTCACTATATGGTCTAAAGCAATCACCTAGGATGTGGTACCAAAATTTTGACACACACATCCTTGGAATGTAATTTGTGAGAAGCAGGGTTGATCAATGTGTATATTCCAAGCAGGTTGGTAATCACTCCATTTATGCAGTGTTGCATGACGATGACATGTTGCTGATAGGAAATAACATGGATGTTATCAAGGAGGTGAATTCACGTCCATCCTACAAAAATATGGAACTTTTTTCAAATCTGAGAGAGGTTTTCATTATCTAGTTTGTTCTTTACAAAAACCTCTCGGGGATTTTCAAAATTCCTCTCCAGTTGGTCATAAAGTGATCTCGAATTTGACTACTAAACTAGTCATTTTCGCAACGTGCCCTATAGCTTGTGCATATGAAAATCCTTTGCGCGACAAAACCCTCTGCACGGAAAAATCCCTTGGGTACAAAAACCCTCTTTGTGGCAAAATCCCATGCACAAAAAAACTCTCTGCGCGACAAAATCCCCTGCGCGACAAATCTCTCTACGCGGAAAAATCCTTTGCATGACAAAATCCCCTACATGACAAAATGCTCTGCGCAACAACATCCTCTATGTGACAAGATCCTCTGCATGACAAAATCCATTGCATGGCAAAACTCTCTACGTGACAAAATCCTTTGCACGACAAAAACCCCTGTGTGGAAAAATCCTCTGTGTGGAAAAGTAATCTAAGCAACACCATCCTCTATGCGACAAGATCCTCTGTGCAGAAACATCCTCTGTGCAGTGAAATCCTCTGTGTAGCGTGCAACAAATGAAAGAAGCAAAATCCTTTTCGCAACGAACTTGCACAACAAGTATTCTTTTGAAGTTTGCAAGGATACCAATGACATGGAGTGTCATGATTGTTCCTTCTCTAACCTCAGGAAAGGTGATGATGAACCATAATACCATTTGACATGATACTCACCCTAACCTATGATTCATTTAGGAATGCCTTGATTTTCCCAAGATCATGTCATGACTTTGAAAACTATGGACAAACCTCTAACTCTAGATATGAAAATCATGGTGCTAACAATCCCCATATACAACCAAATAGTAAATTTTGGTTTCTTAAATAAATACAAGCCTAACTATGATCACAAAACTTGCACCCTAACTCTAAGCTTTTTCATTCAAAAAATCCCCATAGAAGAGAATTATGATAGCCAAAAGCACTTAATCTTCAAAAAAATAATGAATACCTTTTTTAAAAGGATTTAAACTACAAATTAAATCTCCTATCAAATAAGGACAATATTCAAGACCTCTATAATAAATTCACAACAACCCTCCATACTTCCATTTTGAAGTTATGTATCGAGGTTTCATGTAAAAAATGGAATAGAATGGTTAACCCTCAGTATGATAAAGAGTGTAAGATTGCTATAAAATCCATTAGGCATGCTTCTAATGTGTCCTTAAAATATGACAAGACAAATAGTTACAAAGACCTTCTTAAAAGAAAAAAGAGGTACTATATAAATAGAAAGCAAGAGGATATTCAACACCTCTCTAAGCTACATCCTAAGAATTTTTACGAGAAACTTTAACTCATAAAACAATAGAAAAAAAACATGATTGCCTTACGGGACTAGAATTTATACCTTGAAAATATTTATGAAACCTCAGATGTCATGGACAACATTCAAACCCTTTCTATAGAGGAACAAGTTTTTTCTTTAGAAGACATTAAGTTTGGTGTTAATTGGATCAGAAAAGTTGAAAATAAGTACATTGAAAGCTACCACATAGAATTATTCAAAATAATAGTTCCTATTATCATCCCCACATCCACAAGATCTTCAATTTAGCAGTCAAGTAGAGTTTTCCTAAATCTTTGACTCGAATCCACATTGTTCATATTTTTTAAAAATTGACGAAAACAATCTCTCTAATTATAGGACCATTACTATTAACATTATGTTCCCAAGTTATATGGAATTATTCTAGAAAATAAGATCACCATATGGCTAGAAAGCCATGGAAAAAGAGAAAAGAATGGGAAGATTTTGGAGCTATCATTCAACTATGGACCACCTTGTTATGCTTAGGATCATTATGGAGGAGTGTTTCAATAATAAAACCAATCTCCTATGTTTCTTTATTGACTTTAGAAAACAATTTGATACAATTCCCAAAACTAACCTTTCGAATAGATTAGAAGAGATAAAAGTTATTTTTATGTTGAGAGTTGTTGCATAAGGTTGTATGAGAATGTTATTGCAAATTTTAGGAGAACTAAGGGTTCATCATAAGAAATTAATTGTAATATAGGAGTTAAGAAAAGGTATCATCTATCCCCTACCCTTTTTGGAATATACATTGATATGTTAGAGGGTTGTTTGGAAGAAGACATTTGTGTTGTAATGACTCTGGCTAGCTTATTCATCATCCTTCTTCTTTACAATAATGATATTGTTCTTATGGCAAGGAGACCCTATGATCTCAACAAGCAACTAAAAATTCTCAATGTTTTGTGCTCTAGTATGGCTATGACTATTAACATTGACAAAACAAATCTTATGATAATCAAATATGAAAATATCACTTATGTTAATTTTGTATATGACAACAATAGCATGGGGGAAGTGATTTTATACACATATCTCAAAATAAATTTCCATCACAAGCTTAATTAGAACTATAGTAGTGAGGAAAGGATAAAAGGAGGGAGGGAATCTCATTGTGGTCTTGAAATTAGTTGCAAATTAGCAAACATTTGTCTTGTGTATAAGAATAAACCCCTCTTTGAGACTCTTGTCCTCTTATTATCTTATATGGTTGTGAATTTTTCAGTTGCAACATCTCTAGAGAATCATAAATAAAGATAGAGGAAGTACAAAATCATTGTATAACTTATAATATTAAAATTAAAGGCAATATGCCATATCTTATCCTACTCACAGAACTCAGTCTTTCCTACACTAAACAACAAAGCAATTGATAGGTACGTAATGTACAAGAACAAGATAAATAACAAGGAAGACGAGAGGATTCCTAAGATGTCTTCGAAAGACTCAAGTGTGGTTGGCTTAAAGATGCCAAGTCCTTGCTAAATCATTGGGGAACCTAGGAAGAGGTCACTCTAGAGAGTAATGATAATATTAAAAATATTATTATATCTAAATTTAAGGAATTGTTGTGTGATAAAGAATTAGATAATAAGAGAAAATTAAGATAGTAAAAGGAGGTGATCAACCCTAATTTATAATATCAAAAGTATCTCTTTATTTTAACTATTGTAAAGACGAAAATTAAAATTGCTAAAATAATTAAAAACTCTCACAAGTTCCATTGTGAAATATGGCATTGGACCGTTCCTAAAACATTGTTGGTTGAAAAAGTTTGTCATCTTTGTGACACTAAGAGGGTTGAAGATGAAAACAACTTTCTCTGAAAATGTCCTATGTACACCAATTTCAAAATATTTGTTACAATACTAACCTTCCTAATCCTTTAACTAATCAAAATTATGGTGATTTAAAAATTCTTCTCTTAATGTTATTCAAAAAAAAAAAAAAAATTAAAACAAACTAAATAACTCTATAACTTTCTTAAATTCCTATAAATTCAAATTAATCTAAAAGAAAATTAATAAACTTTCATAATTATAATGAATGAATTAATTAATTTTTAAAATAAATTTAAAAAATAATAGATAACATTTAAACAATTATGCAATGAAAAATACGTTGCTAAACATATCCCACCAAATTACACTTTACTTTGAATTGCAATGTAGATCACCAAGACATGTCTTAAGCTACGAGAACTTAGTCCACTTAATTACATAAATGCTTACTCTATCATAAATTTGTAGCCGTGAGACACTCTCCATTGAGATAAGACATCACTTAGTCCACTTATCCTTAATTTATTAAAGAATTACAATTATTAAAATAATTTATTATGTTTAATTTTTATCCCCGTTAAGAATAGGTGATGACATTGTGTATATAAATATAATAAATATATTTAAAAAAGAGATAATTTTAAAATTCTTAAAGCGTATTATATATAATATTGATTTACTTGCACCCGGATGGGGCAAAGAAAGGGGGTCGGGGCCTCACACATGGTGTGCTTGGTCACCACCTCACCCAACCTCGATATGATGTGATGTGGTGTTAACTAATGACAAGGGTAAATGTGGTGCATGGAGAAATGGTGGAAGGTTGTATATCATTTTCTTCCCTCACGCACTTAGGAGGTAAGGGCTTCGAACTAGGGCATACGAGAGGTATGAGAATGATGGATTAGGAGGGAAGGGCTTCGAACCAGGGCATACAGGAGGTATGAGAATGATGGAAGGATTATGCTACAGAGTAATGGTAGTCATTTTCAAGTTTTAACCATGTTAGGAATGGAAAGCACACTAGCCAGAATCATTAGGGTGGAGGATTATCGTTTTGTAGGGCTTTTCTCTTTCCTGAGTCTTTGAGCCTCTCCATGTGGGAGGGGCCTCCCCTGGTCTCTCCTCTTGTTCTTTTATTGGGTCATTTGATTTCAAGAAAGAGTGTTGAGGTATCGAAGTGGTTGGGATTTTTTTCTGGCCAAGGTGGGCATCGTAAGGTGGAGGGGGATACTCCATTCCTACAGTGCAGAGGCATGGAGGGTTGGTTGGAAAAGGGTCTCTTTGCAAACCTCCCTCTTAAAGAAACCACTCAATGTCGACTTTGAATATTTTGATGCAATCATGGTCTTTGTGGCTCTATTTCCTAACTTAGTTTCTTTCTGGTATTTGCATTGGGCCCTAGGAACTGTCATAGAAAGTTTCTTAGCCGACACTAAGAAACTATCATAGAAAGTTTCTTAGCCGACACTAAGAATATTTTGATGCAATCATGGTCTTCGTGGCTCTATTTCCTAACTTAGTTTCTTTCTGGTATTTGCATTGGGCCCTAGGAAATGTCATAGAAAGTTTCTTAGCCGACATTAAGAAACTTTCCCACTTCCAGTATTTATACCAGCTCTTCCCTTTCTCTTAAAACCCAGGCTCTTTGTCCTGAAGATGGATCCTGATCTGGATTTGAAACGTCGAAAATCTATTGACTACACTGTGGATTTTCCGATCAAAACCGAAAATCCCACCCACATCAATCTCACTCATCATAAAAAAAAATCTCAAAGGTTTTTTCTTGGGGGTGGGAAATATTATGTCTGATCAGTGGGATTGTAGTATTAAGGTGGTCTTCGAGTGGCAGTAGTAGTCAGTTTGGTTATTTTATTTGTTTTTTAAGAAGTTCTTATTGGACAGCGAAAGAAAAATAGAGCACAAAACCAGAGCATAAACTAAGCAAGATTAAACACGCATGAAACCAAGAACAACAAACACACCCTTGACACAGTGATTTATGTGGAAACCCAAATCGGGAAAAAAACATGGGTAATGATTATTGGTCTTATGTTGTTCAAGGGTGAACTACAACAACCTTCATAGGCATACAATCATCCTCTCCTTAGACACTCATTTCTCTCTAGCTCGCATTGTACTCTACATTGTCATATAACTCTATGGGTATGATCGTATATATAACATCTATCACTCAGTTACACAGACTGATCATGAATAGATCACATTGTTACATGAGCAATTCATAAGTAGATTGCATGCAAGCGCATTTGCATGTGCATTTGCATGTGCACGTGCATGTGCATGTGACCTCATGGGAAAATTCATTGGCATGTTTCCAACAATCTCCACCTTGAAAACAATTTACCTAATATATCATGCCCTTAATTAATTCATCCATCTCTCTTCTATGAAAGAGAAGCCAAACACCATCACAACTCTGCAAATTCTCTAACAATATTGTTACATGAACATGCCTGCACGATTCACTCCAGCATGGACCATTCTATCTCCATCAAGAACCTGTCTAATAAACCGATGCACTTGTCCAAATCTCATGAATCATAACTACAGACCAAATCACTGCAACCATTGTAGGTGATACTTGTGCTTCTTTGTTTGAAGCACCCATTTCCATGCTCTTGACCTGGTTTTTCCATGTGTCTACTGAAAACACCAACTGCATGTGAAATGTTGACCATTTCTCCGTCACAATCATCAAAATTCCTACTAGCATATAATACTCGAGACATATAACCCTTTTCTTCTTCAACAATTAGGACATAACCCTGAAGAGAATTTACAATGGAAAGCCAAAGGGATTTTACCAGTTTCACATTATTCATATTGAATTTCCTGAGCATCTTCACCACATACTTCTGTTGTGATAACCAATCTTACCATATTTCTGTCTCTGTGTATTTCCATGCCCAAGATTTATTTTGCTGCTCCCAGATCCTTCATAACAAACGTCCTAACCAACTGGGCCAACCTGTTGATCTCAACCATGCCTATGCTTGCAACAAGCATAACATATAACACCAATATAATGAATATACCATAAACACACTGGTTATACTCACTTCTTGTAAAATTTATCTCACCATGAACGAATCAAACATCTTGTACCATTTTCCTAGCATGCTTCACGTCATACAATGATTTTTGAGTTTGCAAACAAATCTCATGTTGCGATTCAGAGATAATCGTTTTGGTTGTTTCATATACATCCGCTTATAAAAGGAGATTCAACAAACATTGCATCTCTGTCCATGATGATTATGTGGGCAGTAGGATCCCACATTCTGCACCCCTTAACATCATCACCATATCAAAGATCTACCTGTTTGATCTAGGTCCTACTTAGAAAATTGATAAAAAACCATAAGCATCACAACTGAATAATTTCACATTTGAGTAATTACCAGATGACATGTTCATACCTCTTCCTGAATCTTCCCGTCTTTTGCAACCGATGGTGATCGAGTTACCAGATAGCACAACCTCTTCTGTCCAGAACTATTGTTGCAACTTGGCATTACTAAATATGCCTATTCGATCCCAACTTCCTTGCAATACTTTCCAAGTTCCATTGATATAAACTTACCTTCATTGTACATTCTCAAACACTTGATTGACCTGCCAACACATCAACCTTTATACAGACCCACATTTCTAAATTGGACAAACTGCTCCACCTCAAACTTTGCATTTGAACAACGTTGACCAAATCCGACCAAGTCGACCAAGTAATCCTTCACCGCTTACCTCCAAGCCCAATTACAATGGATTTCACCAAGCCTTTTATAGGCTTCATTACATGCAATCCATGGACACAATACCACGAGATACCCAAAACACATGGACCCAAAAAACCACCTGCTTTGACCTAAAAACAGATTTAACATACATGTGCCCCCAACATATTCAATCTACCTAAATCTACATCTATACTTTTCATAGGTGACCTGATGAAGCATGGGTAGGCATGCCTATTTAGGTCTTACATACATATGCTCATTTACATGCAATCAATAATTTGTACAACTCTGATGTAAATACAATTATTTTTTTTAATTATTTCACAGTGACTCAACCATCACTACCATACACTTTCTATGAGAACACAAGTGGAGAGACACAAAAAACAGACAAAACTTCATCAAGCATACCTGTAGCTAAATTTGTTTCTATTGTGTAATCATCTTTGGATGTTTGTTGTCTTTTCAAACAATCCTTCTTGAAATGCCCAGATTTGGCACAAAACCAACATTTTTCCTTACCCTTAGTGTCTTTTGACTTAGACCTGGTTGTACCTTTATGATCTTCCCCTCCTTTTTTAGATCGACCTCTAACCACCATTGCTTCTACTGTTGAGGTTTTCTTATTAGATATTCTCCTCATTTCCTCAGACAACAGAGGTCCCACAATAGTGTCATAATCAATGGTATTTGTCGTTCTAAACCACATAGTTGTGACTAGATGATCCCAAGACTCGGGCAACGAACACAATAGCATAACTTCCTTGTCCTCATCTTTGAACTTTACCTCCATAGCAGTTAATTGACAAATAAGAGTATTGAAAACATTCAAGTGATCGACAATTTTCGTACCTTCTTTCATCCGCAAGCTGTACAACTGCCTCTTCAAGAAGATTATGTTTGACAAGTTCTTTGTCATATACAGACTGTCTAGTTTGGTCCACAAACCTATTGTTTTCATCTCTTCAACGATTTTAAACAACACCTCATCTTCCAGACACAAATGAATAGTACTGAGGGATCTTTCATCCAGATCCTCCCAGTCCTCATATGTCATGCTTGTCAGTTTCTTTGACTTTCCATCCAAGGCCTTTTGCAATCCTTTTTGCACAAGCAAATCCCACATTTTGAGTTTCCATAGCGCAAATCTATTATTACCGCTGAATTTCTCCACCTCAAACTTGAAACTTTGCACTTTCGCCATTAACAAAAAAACTCCAAAAAAAGCTGCTTATAAAACTGATCCTTTTTATACTAAAAAAATATTATTATATTTAAGATTAAACCCCAAAAATATAAACTTTAATTAAAAAATTAAAAAAAAAAACTTTATTAAATTAAAACCTTTTATAAAAAAATTTAAATTCTTCCACTTCACCTTTTTTATATTCTAAAAAATAGTCCACCTCACCTCACCTCACCTCACCTCACCTCACCTCACCTTTTCTTTTATATTCCAAAAATCATAGCCGTGTCTTAAGGTTCACGACCATATCTTTTTAAGTAAGACAAAAAAAACCATTCAAAAACTTTAGTTTATACCATCCATGCCAATTTTTTCCATGCAAATTTTTCCTTATACCCAAACTTTGGTTTTTAAGATCGACGCTCCTCTATGGATGGAAAGGGAGTGCTTGTTTTGAAATCAACGCTCCCTTAGTGTGGATGGGGGAGCGTCGATTTGCTAGCGCTATGTATCATGCAAACCATGCACGTTGATTTAGGATGAATTCTTGTTTTTGAAGTGTGGGAGTGTTGACACCCCTCTAACATTGTCTAGGGAGCGTCAGTGATCTGAAAACTCACTCAATCACACCTTGCGATCATGAAAGACTTGCATAAAATTCGCCTTGGTTCACCTGCGACATCTACTCAACCTGCTCTAATACCACTTGTTGGGTAGTGAAAGCAATACAGAGCACAAAACTAGAGCATAAACTAAGCAAGATTAAACATGCATGAAACGAAGAACAACAAACACACCCTTGACACGGTGATTTATGTTGAAACCCAAATCGGGAAAAACCCATGGGCAATGATTACCAGTCTTCTGTTGTTCAAGGGAGAACTACAATAGCCTTCATAGGCATACAATCATCCTCTCCTCAGACACTCGTTGATCTCTAGCTTGCAGTGTACTCTACATTGTCCTCTACCTCTATGGGTATGCTCATATATATAACATCTATCACTCAGTTACACAGACTGATCATGAATAGATAACATAGTTACATTAAAAGTTCATAAGTAGATTGCATGCACACGCATGTGCATGTGCATGTGACCGCATGGGAAAATTCGTTTCCATGTTTCCAACAGTTCTAAGGTGTGTACGGGTCCACTTCCTATTGTTTCTAAATGTGACTGAATGTTGGTGGACCTCTTTGACCCTCTTGGTGGTGGGACTTCCTCTTTGGATTTCTGGGGATAGAGTGCTCGAGTTGTGGGGTTGTAGGACAGTTGGTGCTCTAGACAACCCCACCTCCCCAAGCGTGGTTGTTGCAATGGATGAACAAAAGGCCTTGGATCTGTTGGAGTCAAGTAAGAGAGGAGCTAAGCCCAAGAAGTCTCAAAAAAGTCTTGTCCAAAGGAGGGCCTCACAAAGAGCTCGGGGCATAGAATCTCAGAGATCTACCCAATAGGCTAACCTCATCTATGGTAATCATGTTCCACTAATAAGAAAACAATGAATGGACAATGTGGTTAGCAGAGTAAGACTCAAAAGAAAGGAGACCTTGAAACAGAAAACAAAAAAAGAGTTCCTGGATTGGGTTAAATACATAAGTTTTACTAGATCCCCAGACACCAAAGTATTTAAGGAGATGGAACTCTATTGGCTCAGAAAAAAACTAGTGGACCTGTCAATGGAAAATAAAGAGGATAGGCAGATGGACATCCTAGACAAAAATTCAAAGTCTTGAAGTCAATTTCACAGTATTGTGTTGAGTGACCTTCGGTATCAACTTCAAGATACAGGATTGGGACTCAGATAATAATGATAAATGGATTCATATCACATAAACTTCAACCTCTTAGGAAACAAGTGAAAATTCAATCACCATTGATGAATATGAACATGTGGATGAGGAGAAGAAACAACAACCTCTAGGTGGTGCAGGGCCTTCCAAGGCATTCCAATCCTAGTCAAAACTAGTATTTACTATGTATTTTTTGTTATCACTGATACATAGTATTTTTGTTTATCTATATTTCATACCTCTTTTGCAATAATTAACTGATTTTTTTTTGTTTATCTATGACATTACAATTTTGATAAGGACATATATTAAAGATCTAATTTCGTTTTTCGCAAAGCTCTTACATTTATGGTTGTAAAACTATATTGTACATTATGAATAGATTAGATTTTAAAAAGTATTGATTTAATTGTTAAAGTTAATAAATTAAAATTGAAAATTAACGTTTAATATTTGTAAAGAATAAAATATTTGAAAAAAAACAAAAAAACTTAATAGAATAAATTGATCTTAATTTTAAGTAATTATATCTTTATATGTCAAATTAATTAAATATTTATATCTCACTTTTTTACTTTCATATTTTAAGAATATAGAATTAAAATAAATATATATTAATTAAAATATAAAATAATTAATATTTTATCCAAAATTTATTTCAGTTATTGAATATTTTTAAATAATCAAAATCTACCTTTAAATACGTTTAGTTTTTTAAATATATTTAATAGAAGATTGAAAAATCACCATGATTACTACTTATTAACATTCTAGGTCAAGTCACAAGTCCCAGATGCATATAGAAGGTCATTCAAGTTGGCCTTTTCACGCACCTTCGTCCCTCCATGTTGATTCGTTTGATTATATTTTGAATATTTGAAATATTAAAAATTGCAGGGCCTATTCGGATCCCTCACATACACAAGCTCTTCAATTTAAAAATCAAGTAGGGATTCCCTAAACCTTTGGCTCAAAGCCTCATTGTACATATTTTTAAAAGTGGGGATAAAATAAATCCTTCTAATTATAGGACCATTATGATTAGCCCCATTTTATGCAAGTTATATGTAAGTATTTTGGAAAAGAAGATAATCATATGTATATAAAGCCGCATGACAAGAGTTAAAGGTCGGGTTGGATTTAGAGGTTATCATTCAATTGTTGACAACCATGTCACACTTAGGATAATTGTAGAGGAGCGTCACAACAATAAAACTAATCTCCTTTGTTGTTTTGTTGACTTTAGGAAAACTTTTGACACTGTTCTTAGGACCAACCTTTGGAATAGGTTAGAAGAGCTAAAAGTTCCCTCTAGGTTGAGAGTTGTTGCAGTAAGGTTGTACTGAAAATGTTAATTCCAAGTTTAGAAGCACTGAGGGTTGGCCAGAAGGAATTAATTGCAATATAGAATTCAAGGAAGGTTGTCCCCCATCCCCTACCCTTTTGGGAATTTACATTTACAGGTTAGAAGATTGTTTGGAAGCTCGAGGTTGTGTTGGACCAAATCTTTCTAGTATATTAATCATCCCTCTTGTCTATGCTAATTATATTGTTCTTGTGGAAAGGAATCCCTATGACCTTAGTAAGAAACTTAGAATCCTCAAGGACTTCTTCTCTTGTATATGTATGACTATGAAAACTGAAAAAACAAAGGTTATTATCATTAAATCCAACAAGATCACCTACGATAATTTTGTATATACTAATAATATCTTGGATGACATGCCTTCCTACAAGTATATTGGAATTAATATTCATCACAAGCTCAATTGGAACTATAGCATTGAGAAAAGGATAAATGGAGGGTGGAAAGATTATTATGGCCTTGAAAATAATTCTAAATTATTAGACCTTTGGCTATGGGATAAAAAAAAACTCCTCTTTGAGACTCTTTTCACTCCTGTTAGATTACATGGAAATGAATTTTGGGGATGCATTATCTCTCGATAATCCTGTAGAAATATAGAGGAGATACAATTTTTTTTATAACTTGTAATCTCAAAAATAAAGGCCATACACCTTATCTTATCCTCCTCATCAAAGTGAGCCTTTCCCCCATTGAGAGAACAACTATGATTAGCTAATTAATGTACAAGAAAAAGATAAACAAAATGGATAACAAGAGGCTCTCCAAAACTGCTTCAAACTCTAGCCAAAATCACCAACAACTCAAGCGGGGGTGTTGTAATGATGTTAAGTCTTGGCTAAATCACTAGGGAATAAAATAAGAAGTTATTATGTAGAATATTGATGATATTCAAAAAATTGTACAAGATAAATTTAAGGAGAATCTATGGCGTGATAAAAAAAAATAGAGGATAAAAGAAAATTAAGATATTATAAGAAGGTGGTCAACCCTAACCTTGAGTATCAAAAGTGTCTCTCTACTTTGACTAGAAAAAAGAAGAGAATCAATATTGCTAAAATAAGAACTAATTCTTAAGAGCTACATAGTGAAACTGGGCATTAGGAAATGCGCAAAACACCATGGCAAGGAAGAAACTAGGAATTGGGAAATCCCCAAAACACCATGGAAAGAAATAATTTGTCACCTTTGTGACACCAAGGGGATTGAAGATGAAAAATGTTTTATCGTAGAACACCCTGCGTATACCCAAATTAGATCCAAATTTAAAAATATTTGTCACAATACCAACCTTCCTAACCTTCTAAGTCATCAAAACTTTAGTGATATTGGAATGCTTATCTTAATGCTTTTCAAGCATCGAAATAAAATTTTAAAGAAATCCAAGTAATCACTTATTTTTATTAAGGTGTGGTAGACCAATTTTGGTCTCATTGGATGTTAACAATCATAATCATCATAATAATATAATTTTAAGGTCACATCAAACATCAAATTGTTATATGATACCCCCTTGTTCGTGGGACAAGGGACCCCCTTCGCGTATCTGTTTGACTGTTAAAGTCTACACACGTATATATACCCTACCCCCCTATGGATTTGAACTTGTGATCTCTAAGGAGGAAACACGTGTTCTCAACAATGTTCTTAAACATATTGATAAAATTAATATGGTACGATATATATATATATATATATATATATATATATATATATATATATATATATATATATATATATATATAATTAAAATATTTTCAATTTAATTATAATTAAATACATAATATAATATACATAAATTTTGGTGATGATGACATTTAATGGTCATTAAAACCAAATTTTGTTCATGCTATTTTTAAAAAAGGTAAGGAATTACTTGGTTTCCTTTGAAACTTTATTTTTTGATTCAATGTGAGTGTATGCACATCATCAACCCTTTTAGTGTAACAAAGATGAAAAATTATTTTGATAGAGAGATAATTTT
Organism: Picea engelmannii; assembly: GCA_009831015.1. Taxonomy (NCBI): domain Eukaryota; kingdom Viridiplantae; phylum Streptophyta; class Pinopsida; order Pinales; family Pinaceae; genus Picea; species Picea engelmannii. The sequence goes on from ML777785.1 coordinate 231,509, forward strand.
TATCTTTTAGATTATGTTTGATCGACTCCTTATACTATCTTAATTTTCATTTATCGTAATTGTAAGGCCTATGGCGCCAAGATCGAGTGCACACACTTCCACCACAAACCAAATTAGAGGAAATCGTTCAAGTATCATGCTCGGTGCAAATGAGGAGACAAAACTCTTTATATAGGGGAGAGTTGGGGTTCCTTGGGTATACGACATGCCAAGGGGAGACTCCACCCAAGGTTCTTTGTGACACAAGTCAAACAACAAATAGTTTGATGAAGGGTTGAAGGAATGACTTGGGTGCTCTGCCAATGAAGGAAAATTTACTAGGGCATGGGGGTTGCACTTAGGAGAGTCAGGTTGACTTACCTAAAGAGTGTGTGCACCCAAGACGACAAGTCATCTAGAGGGTATGTCGGCCCAAGAGGCATGTCGGTTGATGGGTGCATGGGCTAGATGGGTGGAATGGGTATACGAAGGAGTGAGATGGTCAATTAGTTGTGATGATTCACGAAGGGGCATGACACACTGAAGAGAGATGAAGTTTCTCACAAGTGACCCTTGGAGTCCATATAAGGGCAAGGGAACACAACCAAAGAAGGTAGCTTGACAAAACTTGAAGGAGAGAAACGAATCTCTTCAATTATGAGGAAGATGAAGAGGGCGATCTCCCTCAAGAAGCCAATTCACTCCACTTGGGAGGACTTGTTTTTCCTTGAGGTGAATTCGCTAGAAAGATATGGGAGATTTTCTCTTGGGAATATTTTGATTAATTCAAGAAACACAAGTCTATTGGAGGCATGTGGGAGGAAGAACATAAATTGGTGAATTATGCAAAAATGTTGAGACAAATTCTTTGGAAATGAAGAGACAATAACTATGAAGTTGGGGGAAAATATGAGGTGCACCGTAGGTGGATGCAGAGACAATTGTGATGGATAGTCTTGGTGATGATCTATGTATGAGTGTCTTGGTGAGGTGAAGTGAGTTGTTTGATTCTACCCTGTTGTAAACCGAGCTGGTAGTGTTCATGTTGTATCTATTTCTCAATGATGAATAATTAGTCGGGTTGTTAGGAATGGTTCGTGTCTCCCACACTATATTTGTGTTTGTCTTTCATTTGTTCCACGGTTCTCTTGGTTTCTCATGGATGTATGCTTAAATATGAATAATTTTTAAGTAGCTAACAAATGTCAAAGTATGCAAGAGTTGCACTAGAGTAGCAGTGTGACTCGTTGGTAGCCCATTATGGAGTATGGGTACACTCTAGGTGAAGAGGTATAGTTGGGATGAAGTGACCTTAGTGTTTCCAAGCAATTAAGTGAGAAACGTCGTGGTGTCGCAGGACCTCAAGAGGTGCATGATCTCAAGATTCAACTACAAACATTGTGGAGACATGGCAGTTGTTATGAGAGCAGCTTCATTGTAGAATTTGGGGAAGGGTTGGGGATCTCTTCACTTTTAGAATATGAAAGATGTGTGCTCATTTTACCATTGAAAATACCCTTTTCACCCAACCATAGGCCAAATCCACCCTTCAAGAACCTTAACCTTGACAGAGAATCATTCTGGAAGAAAACCCTAAGCCAGATATCCAAACAAAGGGTAGTGCACCTTTCCCCAAGGATAGCGCACCAACAAGAGTTGATCAGATAGTCCAAACCCTAGACAAGATATATTCCAAGACAAACGTGATCTGCTAGTTGCAGTAACTACAATGGCATCTCTCCTCAAACCTGCACAAAAGACTGGGCACTGCAGTGTGCACAAGACTAGGCACTGCAATTTTTAGACTGCCTGCAAGAATGAGAACTGGCCTCCTGTATTTATACTAATTCTGGCTAACTGCCTGGGCCGACTTCTCATTCTGGGTATCTATCTGTTTAGTATATATTATTATTTCTGGCCGACTTCTTCTCTTGGACGCTAATAACCTAATATAAATTATCTTCTTGAGCTGACAAGTCTTCTAGGGTTATTAGCCAACTCATGAGGGTTTCTTCTTTCTTCTCGAAGTATTCTATCCTTGTCAGGTTTACATGTGGAGGTAAATACCTCCCGCAGCTACCATAATATCAACACTCCCTCCTAGCTAGGGAGGTATTACAGGTAATGGTCTTGAGCACAAAACATACCATTCACCCGGTATCATCAACATAGTTCTATAGACTACATCATGAGCACCATCATCATCATCAGCTGCATCATCTCTCGAAACCATACTCTATATGAGTAATCAGACATGATGCTCACTCCACAGAGTGATACAAGAGCCATTCTTCTCATCTAGAAGACTAAATGTTCTGAAACATTTTCTGTCTGGAAAATCTTTGTTCATCATTCATCTGGCTGATAATTATTTCCAATAAACTGTTGATAGTCTTCAAGGCAATCAAAACAAAATAGAACACAATTGTTTCTATCCATAGTAGTACATAACTACAATCTAGTGGTAAACTACCACACCAAGTAACACACAAGTACTTGATCAACAACGTATAGTCACGAACAGTGGAACACATCCACCACAGTAGTATACATCTACTGTCATATAATCTTCATAACAATCATCTGATACCAACCTGCACAGAAACAATGTTATGATATAAACTGAATCATCTAGGCCAATATTTCACTCACATCTGGGAGATCTGAAAGAATATATGCCCTCGGAGTAGAACAATGAGATATCTGGACTATTCTTCTCAAACAAGGAAGAATAATTGTTCTGTCTTCTGAACCTAGAACATTCCCCACCCTAGTTCATTCTTCCTACACTAACCAAAGTGCACCCCAGAGAGAATGTATAAACCCTAAGGAATGTCTATCCCTGATTGATGAGCCTGGACCATTCCCCACCCTAGGCCATTCCTCCTACACTAATCAAAGTGCACCCTGGAGAGAATTTATAAACCCTAAGGAATGACTGTCCGGACAGTTTCCTATGTTAACCACAAGAGGAAAAGACTGTCATGTATCAACCTCCAAAACAAACCATTCCTCATGTTAACCACAATGAGAAATCGTTGTCCGGTGAGGCGAGCCAGTCTTCTTGAGTAACCCTCAAGAAGAGACACTAGCCTAGACCACTCCCCATGTTAACCACAATG
>ML777785.1:246172-274471 GCA_009831015.1 Picea engelmannii
TCCCCTTTCTCCCTCCCTCCTACTATCTTTACCCTCTTTGTCTCCTACATATACCACCATTTTCTCTCTCTGCTTGTTATTAGTCTCACTCTCACTCTCTCTCCCACCTCTCTCTCTCTAATCCCCCACTTGGTCTTCCTCTCCCAACCTATCACACTCTCAAACAATCCATCTCTATACCATTCTATATTTACCTCCTGCATCTAACCCCCTCTCTCTCACTACCAGTATCCCCCTCTCCCCCTCTCTCCCCACCTTGCTCTCTTTTCATATATCTAAACCCCATTCCCTCTTACCCCCCCCTTCCTCTCACTCTCTACCCCCCCTCTGTTTACCCTCTTCCTCTCACTCTCTCATTCTCACCATATCCCCAAAATGACCTCAAACACGACATAGAGCTAGATCTAGAGTTAGAAGTTGACCTAAATATTTACATAGACCCCCCATACTCTCACTCTCTACCCCCCTGGACATAGACCTAGACCATGACCTATACCATGACCTACACCATGACCAAGACCATGACCTAGACCTATACCATGACATAGACCTAGACTATGATGTAAACCATTACATAGATCGAGAGATAGATTTAGATGATGAACCATAGCTTGATGTAGACCATGACATAGAGATAGATCTAGATTTAAACATTGACCTAGCGCTTGGCAATGCCCAAAATAATGAAACTTAACATGACTTGTTGTTTTTCCTCTATTACTCATTAGCTTTAACCTGCACAGATATATTGATTAATCCACTCACATAAAAAATATAAATATGTAGATTCGTGATATCAAAACTCATACCTACTCTACCAACCTCAAGGAAATTCATATCTCCAAAGAAAAAAAATTGCAAAAAAATCTGGAAATGAAATGAATGAAAATGATGTTCTCTTTGCAACGTATTTTATGATCTCCACCCCTTCCCAAAAAATATAGAATATAACACTAATCATAATTCAATCTGATCTGACACTCCAAAGGGTGCACTACAATCTCACATCTTTCCGCCTCAAATGTTAATTTCAACTCGGGTGTACTGCAATCTCATGATGTCTAGGACTCCAAATAGTTCATTTCTATCTCCCTATCTCTCCACCTCCAAATCGTCATTTCAATTTGGGTACACTGCAATCTCATAATATCTAAGCCTCCAAATGGTCATAATGTCCATTTTAGTAGGTTCCATTCCTCCAAATATCTTGTCACCAAACCCAAAGCTTGATGTGAAGCATGACCTAGACCACCACATAGAGCTAGATCTAGATTTATACATTGACCTAGAGCTTGAAGTAGACCATGAAATAGACCCCCCTAGATCCATCCAAGCCTAGGAATAACTTATACTCAAAACATAACCCTATCTTAACTCGATCCATGAGTGCACTATGCATATACCTTGTGTACAACCCTTTCACCCACATCACCCACATATTGGTTCTCTAACTATTGCTCTATTGTTTAAAACACATTCAATCCTAACCCCTTAGGTCGTTTTTGTCCCCATAGCGCTATAAATATTTAATCATAAATATGTTTGGTTTATATTAAATGAAATATCTATTGCATTAAGAGCTCACACACGCTCTTGTGACTTTACTGATTTGGTCACTTATGCTCAGCAAGAATGTGCATGTGTTCCTAGAATGCACACGCACATTAGTGCACACATGTTCTAGTAACAAATGTGTGTTCCTGCTGGGAATTGTTTTGTTCCAAGCGCACCCCACCTCATCTATCTTGCGGTCATGATAAAAACACGACAACTTCAGAAAAAAAAAAAAATCCCACACAGACAAGTTTTACTTGTTGTTGTGTTCTTGTTAGATTCATAAAGACTTTTGTGTTATTTCCAGACCATTATAGGAAAATTTGGAACACAAATTTATCAAGTGCAATTGGAATTGTTGTTTGTATCTAATTGTATCTTCTTGGAATTGGAAGACAAAATTGTCCAAGTGCAATTGAAATTGTTGTTTGTATCTTCTTGTGTCTTCCTGGAATTGGAAGAAAACTTTGTCGAAGTGTGATTGGAATTGTTGTTTGTATCTTCTTGTTTCTTTTTGGACTTGGAAGACAAATTTGTTGAGGTGCAATTGGAATTTTTGTTTGTATCTTCTTGTGTCTTATTGGAATTGGAAGACAATTTTTTCCAAGTGCAATTGGAATTGGAATTGGAATTATTAGACGTGTCTTCTTTTGTAATACAAAAAAAAAAATATCTACTTGGTTGTGCCTTATTACATAATACACAGACGAATTTGTGGTGGGTGTTTGGAAGCCAATTCTTACCTTTAAATATGGGGAACCACCAGATTATAGAAAGAAATTCCTCGAGAAAAAAAAATCGATCGAAAAGGTAGAATAAGAAAGAGAAAAACAAAGTTACGTATGTCAAAGAGTAGGCTTTCAGAGGGAAATCCAACTTATAGTGGAATAGATGTCGCTATTGTTTGTCCTCCATCACCAAAAACAAAGCGCAATAGTTCATTATAGAGTAATCCAAACAATAGTTCATGAAGACAACTTTTTGTGGATGACCAGATGATGGAGGATTTGCTTGGAGCTAATTATAGAATGGATGAAATTAGAGAAGCAGCTGGTATATGAAATTGTGGTGAAGAAGGTCATGTGGTGAAATCTCTTTTTGGATAGTCAAATGTTCCAGAAACTAGACAATATCGTGTTCAATCACCTCCCACAGTTGATCTATCAGTGATTTAAGGAGAAAGAACTGCAACATTGTTAACTCCACTACAGAGAGGTCAAGAGTCCCAGAAAAGGGGTTCATCGTCCCTACCTAGATTGAGCACTACGTAGAAAAGAACTCTTAAATGCATTCAGGGCAGTGAAAGTGGTATAGCATCACTTGAAGGTAAATTACCTAACTGTACTATTCATTATCACTCTTATAAAGTCATTCAAGAATATTTTGAACCAAAATCTGATGCTACTAAATTTCAATTATTTTGATCTTTGTTAAAATCTAGAAGTTTGATTGTTGTCAGGATAATTTAAGGGATTAAAACAGTCAAAAGTGTAGAAACAAGTCATCATATAGTACAAAAACTTGTAGATTCTTTTCGAAGAATTGGTAAGAAGTCTCATTTTAAAGACCGCAATGCATCCCGACGTGTCTTGTCCCAGTCAATTGTTAGCAAGATCACAAGAAAAAATCTTTTGCTACAACAAACCTCTCACCTCTTGAAATGCAATGTAAAAACCCTTAGAAATTATTCTCATAGATGAGATAGCATCAAAACTGGTGCCCCAACAGATTTGTGGGCCTCCATTGGAAGGATACCTTGTTCTGACTTGAAGTTAATTGGAGGGGTTAAGGGACTAGTTTAGGATTTCTGGCATGATAACACAAGGCCCTCTTCCAACCAAAAAGATGTACTAAAATTGAGAATTGGATCTAGAGACTGTGAACCCCATATTAAAAGCTATCTTGACATTACACAAATAGAATTGGATGAAAGATTCAAAACAATACATAGCGCACTTAACTTAGGCCAAATATATTTCCATAAATGCAAGCCTTGGTATGTTCGAATAAAAACAACTTGTAACACATGTTGTTGTAGATATCACATTGAGTATGGTTATTATTATGACACAAACACACACACACACACACACACATATATATACATATTTTGTGTTTTTCATAACACCCTTTTGCAGGAATGACCAATTATATTGTTGTCATCGTCATCTAGAGAATTTATTCACAACATATTTTGTACAAGGCCAGAAGGATTTACATTTGATCAAAATTCATTCTTAAATGGGACATGCCCCAGGTGTGGTGGAATGAAATTACTAATAAAGTGCATCCATGTAAGCAATGCGTATGAATTTGGGAGGAATGAGGTTTCCTTGCAAATCTTTAAATATGTGGCATATGATATTGATGGAGAATGGGAAAGAAAAAAGATACAATTGGTTACTTCCCAAGTACGAGTTTGTAACTTCATGAAGGACTTCGTCGAAAAAACACGAAATTGTTTTCAACATGTACATGTGGCTCGATGACAGGATAGACATTTTAGAATATGCAGAGATACATTTCTTATTGGTACTGTGTTATCAGTGGTTTATTTTTCTTAGAACTACACCCTTCAACCAAAAAATGAGATTCAAAGCCAATATTATCGCTCAAATAAGGTTAGCATAATGGTACATATCACATATAGGCATGGACAGATAGTAATGAACAAAATAGAGTTATATTGAAAGAGTATCACTTCTACATAAGTGATGATCGATGCCATGAATTAACCTATGTTCGACATTGTTTTCACTTGTTCTACAATCACCTTAAAGAGAAGAACATATTGATGGATCAACATTGGATTTAGTCAAATGGTTGTGTAGACCAATTAAAAAATTCTCGTTTATTTCAAAGGTTGTGTATGTTTCACAAAATACTAAAGGTACCACACATTTGGAACTATTTTGATTCTAGGCATGGGAAAGAGGAGCATGATGGAGCATGTGCATGCATAAAAATAATATTACACAGGAAATAAATGATGTTCACTACTACTTCCCTCATTCAATATGAAAAATCCATTGTTGAATGGTGTTCTTCAGTAATGGGAGAGGGAACGGGAAACAGTGAAGACCAATCACATAAGAAAGGACATGTACGTAGATATTTTTGGGAGGTGTTCGATGTAGATCGATCACAGTGGTATGAATGCAAAACAATCCAGGGAACTCGTGGATTCCATTCAGTTAGAACATAAAAAAATGCAATAGTTGAAATATGAATGAGGAAACTCTCTTTCTTATGTGGTCCATGTAGTAGTAATGAATGGGATGATTGTGAATTGATAGACTGGGTTGATGGATGTGACTGTGTATCACTCCCCATTGGTCAACGTATAACTATGGAATTATCCCAATTGAAGGGGGACCAATCAAGTATTTCATCATATTATGATCATGTCTCATATCTCGTACTACTAGGTTCGTTGAATCCTATTAAATTTTGAATAAATAGAATGAATGTGAACTATGCTTTGGTAATATATTGGACTCACATTTTGGCACTCTAGTTTTTGTAGGGCACATATACACAATGGTTTCCCTAAGAGATAATCAATGGGGCACTGATTATTGGCCAACATGATTCTTAGAGGGAAAGCTTCCCCTCATGCGACCGGTAATAGTCTCCGAAGGAATTGAATTTACGACAAGGTCAATGGTTATTAAAGGAGAATATATGACAGATGATGAAATAACACGAAATAAAGGTGGTTACGTATTTCAATATTATAATGCAGGTCAATTTGTATACCACTTTACAAACTTGGTTATTGGTACAAACCTCCAACTACAAACAATGCCAAGCAAGAACTAATCAAATGTACTTTACTTCTTGCCTTACTCTAAGCACGTGAAGTTAATGGAAACCATTAGTATTATAATTGATCATGATGGTCTACTTGAACGACCATCTAGGTATGTAAAAAGAATAATTTTGGATTCATTTTGATTATTGTTAAAATATTTGTAATGTTGTTAAAATATACCCTGCCATTCCTTGCCTTGTCTTCACATGCCATGCCTTTCCATGCCTTGCCTTAAAATTCCTTGTCTTTCCTTCACATAGCATGTCTTTCCATGCCTTCAATTTCCTTGTATTCACTTCCCATGCCATGCCTTTCCTTCACTTTTCATGCCATGCCTTTCCTTCACTTGACATGCCTTGACTTTCCTTGCCTTCACTTTCCATGTCTTTCCTTGCATTGCATTCCATGCCTTTTATTTCCTTTCCATGCCTTTCCTTGCCTTTCCTTCCCTTCACTTTCCATTCATTTCCTTCACTTTCCATGAAAAACTATCCACGACATGCCATGCCATTCCATAGCATGTCATTCCTTTCCTTCACTTGCCTTGCCTTACCTCATATTTCATTTTCCATGCCATGTCATGCCATTCCATAGCATGCCATGGCTTTCCTTCACTTTACTTTCCATTCACTTTCCTTAACTTTCATTTCCATTCCATACGATTCCTTTCCTTCACTTGCATTGCCTTCACTTTCCATGTCTTTCCTTCACTTGCATTGCCTTCACTTTCCATGTCTTTCCTTCACTTGTATTTCCTTTTCCATACCATGCCATGTCATTTCATAGCATGTCGTACCTTTCCTTCACTTTCCTTGTCATTCATGCCTTTCCTTGTCTTTCTTTTCCTTCACTTGCCTTGTCTTTCCTTTACTTGCTTTGTTTTTCCTTCACTTTCCTTTCCATTCATGCCTTGCCTTCATTTTTCTTTCTTTTCCTTCACTTGCCTTTCCTCGCCTTCACTTTCATCTCTTTCACTTGTATTTCCTTTTTCATTCCATGCCATGCCATTACATAGAATTCCATTCCTTGCCTTCACTTTCCTTTTCATTCATGCCTTTCCTTCACTTTCATTTCCTTCACTTGCCTTTACATTCAAGCCTTGCCTTCACTTTCCTTGCCTTCACTTGTCTTACCTTGCCTTCACTTGCCTTTCCTTTACTTGTCTTGCCTTTTACATGCCATGACATGTCATGCCATTCCATAGCATATCATGCCTTGCCTTCACTTGTCTTTCCTTTCCTTCACTTTTCTTGCCTTCACTTGTCTTTCCTTTCCTTCACTTTCCTTTCCTTCACCTGTTTTTCCTTTTCCATGCCATGCCATCCCATAGCATGACATTCCCTGCCTTCACTTGTATTTCCTTCACTTGTATTTCCTTTTCCATTCCATGCCATGTCATTCCATAGCATGGCATGCCTTCCCCTCACTTGTCTTACCTTCACTTTCCATTCCTTCACTTGTCTTTCATTTTCCATGCCATTCCATGCCTTTCCTTCACTTACCTTTCCATTCAATTTCCTTAACTTGCATTTCCATTCCATAGCATGTCTTTCCTTCACATGCCTTTCCTTCACTTTTATTTATGTTTCCATGACATTCCATCACATGCCATGTCTTTCCTTCACTTGCCTTGCCACTCATTCCTTACCTTCACTTGCTTTGCCTTGCCTTCATTTTCCTTACCTTGCCTTCACTTTCCATGTCTTGCATTCACTTGCCTTTCATTTTCCATGCCATTCCATAGCATGTCATTCTTTTCCTTCACTTGCCTAGCCATTCATGCATTTCCATTCATTCATTGCCTTCACTTTCTTTGCATTTCCCTCATTTTCCTTTCCCTGCCTTCACTTTCCATGCATTGCCTTCACATGCCTTTCATTTTCCGTGGCATGCTATGTCATTCCATGCCATGCCATGCCTTTTCTTTACTTGCCTTGCCATTCTTGCCTTTCCTTCACTTGTATTTCATTTTCCATGCCATGCCATGCCATTCCATAGAATTCCATGCCTTTCCTTCACTTTCCTTTCCATTCATTCCTTGCCTTCACCTGCCTTGCATTTCCTCCACTTTTGTTGCCTCCCCTTCACTTTCCTTGACTCTCCTTGCCTTCACTTTCCATGGCATGCCTTTCCTTCACTTTCCATGCATTTCCTTCACTTGTATTGTCTTATCACTTTCCTTTCCTTATCACTTGCCATGCCATGCCTTGCCTTCACTTTCCTTATAAATTTCCATGCCTTTCCTTCACTTTCCTTGCCTTGACATGCCTTACTTAAACATATGTAAGCTAACAAATGGTTTTTCGGTGGATGGAATGACAATAGAGGGGCCCCCATAGTTGAAACCTGGTGCTCTAGATCCATTGCAACTCACGGTTCTCCCATTCGAGTCCCGGTTTTAGTTTTATCATGAGTTTCAACTCGCCTCTTCAAGGCATTCAGGGACATGTGGTCAATTTGGTCCGGAGGAATAAAATCCAAACCGAGCAGCCTAACAGAGTTCAGTAAGATCCCCCAAGTCTATTTTTCCAAGTCCCATGCAACTACACTACCCCAAAATGCCTAACAAAGTGTTGCTGAAAATTGACCTCCTCTTCAAAAATTGCACTATGCTTCATTGACCAAAACCCTAGTGTCGAAGAAACTCCAAGAAATAGTTTTCTAGTGGACGAAATGACAGTGGAGGCCCCCCCCCATTTGAAACCCGGTGCTTCAGATACAATGCAATTGACAGTTCACCCATCCAAGTCTCGGTTTGAGTTTTATCACGAGTTGCAACTTGCCTCTTCAAGTCATTCAAGGAAATGTGGTTAATTTTGTTTGGGGGAATAAATCCAAACCAAACAACATAATAGATTTTTGTAAGCTCCCTCGATTCTATTTCGACAAGGTCCATGTGACTACACTACCCAAAAATTCCCAACAAAGTAGTCTTGAAAATCAACCTCCTCTTCAGAAATTGCATTATACCTCATTGACCAAAACCCTAGTGACGAAGAAACTCCAACAAACGGTTTTCCAGTGGATGAAATGATAACATAGAGCCCCCCCCCTAGTTGAAACCTAATTCTTTGGATCCAATGCAACTTGCATTTCTCCCATCCAAGTCTCGGTTTGAGTTTTATCATGAGTTGCAAATCGCCTCTTCAAGCCATAGAGGGACATGTGGCCAATTTGGTCCCAGGGCATAAAATCCAAACTGAGCAGCATAACAGAGTTTAGTAAGATCCCCCAAGTCTATTTTTCCAAGTCTCATGCAACTTCACTACCCCAAAACGCTTGACAAAGTGTTGCTGAAAATTGACCTCCTCTTCAAAAATTGCACTATGCTTGATTGACCAAAACCCTAGTGTCGGAGAAACTCCAAAAAATATTTTTCTGGTGGACGAAATGATAGCGGAGGGGCCCCCCCATTTGAAACCCGGTGCTCCAGATACAATGAAATTGACAGTTCACCCATCCGAGTCTCGGTTTGAGTTTTATCATGAGTTGCAACTTGTCTCTTCAAGCCATTAAAGGAAATGTGGTTAATTTGGTTTGGGGGAATAAATCCAAACCGAACAACATAATATATTTTTGTAATCTCCCTCGATTCTATTTGAACAAGGCCCATGTGACTACACTACCCAAAAATTCCGAACAAAGTAGTCTTGAAAATCAACCTCCTCTTCAGAAATTGCACTATACCTCATTGACCAAAACCCTAGTGACGAAGAAAATCCAACAAACGGTTTTCTAGTGGATGAAATGAGATAACATAGAGCCCCCCCCTAGTTGAAACCTAATTCTTTGGATCCAATGCAACTTGCATTTCTCTCATCCAAGTCTCAGTTTGAGTTTTATCATGAGTTGCAACTCGCCTCTTCAAGCCATAGAGGGACATGTGGCCAATTTGGTCTGGGGGCATAAAATCCAAATCGAGTGGCATAAAAGAGTTCCATAAGATCCCAAAAGTCCATTTTTCCAAGCCCCATGTGACTACACTACCCAAAAATGCCCGATACAGTGTTCTTGAAAATTGACCTCCTCTTCAAAAATTGCATTATGCCTCATTAACCAAAACCCTAGTGCCAAAGATACTCCAACAAACAGTTTTCTAGTGGATGGAATGACAATGTAGGGCCCCCCATAATTGAAAATCAGTGCTTCAAATCCAATGCAACTATTAGTTTGCCCATCGGAGTCACGGTTTGAGTTTTATCCTGAGTTGCAACTCGCCTCTTCAAGTTATTCATGGACATGTGGCCAATTTGGTCTGGGGGAATAAAATCCAAACCGAGTGGCATAACAAAGTTTCGTAAGCTCCCACAAGTCTATTTGGCCAAGGCCCACACAACTATACCACCCACAAATTCCCAACACAATGTTCTTGAAAATTGACCTTCTCTTCAGAAATTGCACTATGCTTCATTGACCAAAACCCTAGTGTTGAAGATACTCCAAAAAACGATTTTCCAGTGGATGGAATGACAACGAAGGGCCCCCTTAGTTGAAACTCAGTGCTCTGAATCCAATGCAATTGACAATTCTCCCATTCTGAGTCTTGTCTTGAGTTTTATCGTGAGTTGCAACTCACCTCTTCAAGCCATTTATGGACATGTGGTCAATTTGGTCCAAGAGCATAAAATCCAAACCGAGCGGAATGAACTTTTGTAAGCTCCCACAAATCTATTTGGCCAAGGACCATGTGAATATACTACCCACAAATTCCTGACACAATGTTCTTGAAAATTAACCTCCTCTTCAGAAATTTCACTATGCCTCATTGACCAAAACATTGGAATTCTCATGCAAGTATTTTTATATAAGAAATATGGGATAACAAGTTGTAGAATTACATGCTTAATGAATCCTTTGATTGTAATTTCTACGTATGAATCATTTGATGGCATGGCAAGTGAATGCAAGGAAATGCATGACAAGTGAAGGCAAGGCATGGAAAGTGAAGGCATGGCATGGAAATACATGGTATGGAAAGACACGACATGACAAGTGAAGGCAAGGCAAAGCATGCAATGGAAAGGAATGGCTTGGTATAGAAATGTATGGCATGGAAAAGGCAAGGCATGCCAAGTGAATACATACCATACCATACCAATGCCATTGCCAATGCATACCATACCATACCATACCAATGCCAATGCCAATGCATACCATTGTCATTGGCAATTCATACCATACCATACCAATGTCAATGTCAAGGCAATTCATACCATTGCCATTGGAAATGCATAGCATAGCATATCCTACTATGCCATTTCCAATGCATACCATACAAGGCAATGGCAAGGCTATGCATATCATACCAATGCATTGGCAATGGTATGGTATGATATGCATTGGCATTGGCAATGGAAATGGTATGATGGTGTATGGTATAATATGTTATGGTATGCATTTCCATTGCCAATTCCAATGCATACCATACCATACCATATAATTGTCAATGCATACCATACAATGGCAAGGCAATGGTATGCATTGGCAATGCATACCATTTCCATTGCCATGGCCAATGCATACCATACCATACCATACCATTTCCAATGCATACCGTACCATACCATTTCCAATGCATACCATATGAGTAAATGGAAAGGAAGTGCATACCATTGCCATTGCCATTGCTAATGCATATCATACCATACCATACCATTTCCAATGCATACCATACAATTTCCATTGCCATTTACAATTCCGATGCATGTGGTACCATACCATACCATTGCGAATGCATACCATACAATGGCAAGGCAATGCATACTATTGTCAATGCATACCATACAATGGCAAGGCAATGCATACTGTTTCCAATGCATACCATTGCTAATGCATACCAATGCATATCATTGGCACACCATGCATACTAATACATACCATGCATACAAATACATACCATGCATACAAATACATACCATTTCCAATGCATACCAATACATACCATGCATACCAATGCACACCATTTCCAATGGTATGCATTGGCAAGGAAATGGTATGCATTGACAATGCATACCATTGTCATTGCCATTGCCAATGCATACCATACCATACCATTGCCAATGCATACCATACAAGGCAATGGCAATGCATACAAGGAAATGGCAAGGCATTGCGAACCATAGGCATTTCCAATGCATACCATTGTAAATGCATACCATGCCATACCATACTATTTCCAATGCATACCATACAAGGGCAAGGAAATGCATACCATACCAATGCATACCATTGTTATTGCCAATGCCAATGCATACCATACCATATCATTGCTAATGCATACCATACAATGACAAGGCAATGCATACCATACAATGAAAAAACAATGGTATGCATTGGCAATGCTTACCATTGCCATTGCCATTACCGATGCATACCATACCATTGCCAATGCCATACAAGGAAATGGAAAGGCAATGCATACCATTTCAATTTCCATTGCCAATGCATACCATACCATAGCATACCATTGGCAATTCATACCATACCATTTCCATTTCCATTTCCAATGCCAATGCATACCATACAAGGAAATGAAAAGGCAATGCATACCATACCATAGCATACCATTGTTACCAAAATTAGAGATGCCAAGATTGAGGGGCTAGGTGCTAAGATTGTAGATGCCAAGATTGAGAGGCTAGGTCTTAGACTCTCAATCTCTTCTAGGTGATTTCAATTTAGCTTGACACTTGTATAAGCATACCACACTCGAAACACCTTTTTGTGTCTAAAAAAGTTGGATCTAATGGTGAAAAGTAAGAATTTTTTCATATAATGGTGGAACTTATAATTACACCTAGAAATATCATATTAAATAATATTATGACTCATAATCATCAAACATTATTATAATTAATAATTTAAAATTCAAATTAATAATTCAAATAAAAATAATATATATAATTGACTAATCACTAACCTAATAAAATAGTTGCAATAGCAGATGTGATCAGCTACCACGGTGGCCACATACTTTGCCAAATTGCCTAATATGATTTATATCTCTTTCGTCAAACCATCACTTCGCACTTGCGGGTATCACAAAATTTGAAAATGATTTTTATCTCTTTCGTCAAACGATCACTTCGCACTTGCCAAATTGCCTAATATGATTTATATGTACTTTATTTTCTTGGTGCCTGCATCGTCTGCCTGATCGGCTTCTCCTTGTTCAATAAAAACACCATAAGAAGCAAGAAACCTCAGAATTCTGTAGAGGTATCCTACATCCACATGGGAATTACTAGTAGATGTCGGATTAGCAGCAGCAATGTGAGAAGCAATCTGCTCAACGGAAAGAGGACCTCTTGTAGCGATAATATCAGGAATGTTGAGCAACACGGTTGCTTTTAGAGCTCATGGGTTGCTGCAGATTCACGTGACGAGTTGATCTGCTGCCCGCCATTAGCCAAGAAATGATCAACGGCGTCCATAGAAGTGGGCATGTGAGCAGATGCAATGGGGCTTGAATGAACTGAATTTTATAATTCCACCAGCTACTGATCCATTTATATAGTAAATAGCCAAGACTCAGTAATGACCTGCAACCGGAACTGGAATTAACCAGGGCTGGAATTTCATTCAAATTTACCATGCTTGTGAAGTATTGACAATCTCTATATAAATCTGATTCAATAATTAACAATTTACAGTGATTTTACATTATATAAATAATAATAATAATATATTTTTAAGGTTATCGATCAAGCTAGACATCAAATTGATGTATGAGAGGATATGAGATTTGATCTCACCTAATTATTTGACTAATAAAATTTACGAAAATATACATACCTGAATTTCAACTTGTAACTTCTTAATGAATTTGAACTTATAACTTTTTAAAAAAAAACACATATTATACAGAACGTTTTTTAATTCCAATACATTTTGAAATTAAAAAATGTACTGTGTAACATCAAATCCTAAGACTGCCAGCAACTGCTTTTAGATTAATCCCATCAATTAACAGAGGTACTTATTTTGGTTGCTTTTTTTCTTATATACCCACGTGAATAAAGAATTACCGAGGAAGAAGCCCGTCCGAGCAAGAAGCCCGTCGAAGAAACCTACAGGATTCCCGATAATTTGTGTGTGGTGCCAGCGATGGAATTTTACGGGCAAATTGCCCTTTACGAGGTGATCCGTCAAAAAAGTAGACAAAATTTAAACCTTTGATAAAATTGTTGTGACCGTCGCAGGGGCCCGGCCAAAACTATTTGACAACGACAAACCTTCGAAGATTCCCAAGATAGAGACGACAGCTGAGGTCACTGCCCAAAAAAAAGAGACGACAGCTGAAGTCACTGCCAAAAAACAGAGATGACAACTGTCTCACAGAGTCCCAACAATTACTGAAGTAAACAGTTAAAAAAAAAGATACGGTCGCGGAAAATTAGATAGGTTCATTTCATCAAAATAAACATATTAATGGTTATGAAGATTTAATATTGGAAATTATACGGTCGCTAAAAATTAGCGAACTATACATTGGATAGTGATGATAGTTGAGGTTAGTGCCAAAAACTATCTCACAACAATCCAATAAGAGTATTATAAACGTTTTATCTTTATCTTTTGGATGTTTTCTGGTTTTTTTTTACTTTATTTTGTTTGATTTTGTTCGAAATTTGGTGATGAATGGTTGGATCTGTAGATTTAAGTGGCTAAATTTGTATAATTAAAATTTTCTAGGGAGGGCTCTTTTGTACTAATTCTCATGGTGATTTTAGTTCAAAGTGCGAAGAATCACCTCGTAACGGGTCCCCTGCTACTAGCTATGTCAAGTAAGGGAAAATTGTTTCTATTGTATTACCCATGAGTTAATGTTTCGCTGAGGTGAGAGGGTAACTCACTGGGAAATTAATTGATGGAAGGGAGCAGAGAGTGACCATGGCAAGTCGTTGATCATTCCCTTGATGGCAGGCATTAAACCACCCCGAAATAAAAGTGCAGGGAAGACCCCCACTTGCTAGCGGAGAAGGAAACATCGTCGAGAAGGAAAAGAAAATGCAGAGCTTAAAAGAGAGACTGGCTCTGGCAGTTTGCACACCCACAACAAATGTAGAGATATTCCAAGCAAAAAATTGTTGGGTAGGAGAACAATAAGGCGTGGGTGAATGGAGAACCCGACTCTCTCCTATGCACACCCAAGAAAACGCAGGAAGGATCCCAAATTTTTAATGCTGGAAAAAACGAAAATGTCATGTGGAGCAATTAATGCCTCAAGAATTACCTCATTTGAGGGAAAGACAAAGTCTAAAAGCTATTTAGTGGAGAGGGAACCTTGAGCGTAGATAGGCAGGAGAACTGGATCTAAATCCTGTGCGGGAGTCGGATCGGGGTCGACGAAAGCTTGCTGGACAATGATCTATGCAACTTCTGTCGTGGACAAGGGCATGGCCATGCCAGAATTCCTTGTCCCTTCCATCAAGGCCGATATGGAAGGAAGATTCCATGAATCATGAAAGCAAGTCGTTTAGAACGACAACATTTGAAAAATTTCAGTCCTAGGCTAGTCTGGGGCAACCGATATGATCTTGACATCACCAGAAGAAGGTGGGTAATCAAAAGTACCCATCAACGATGGACACAGACCAATCCCTATGTTGACGTTGTCGATTTGAGGATTATTGATCATCGGGACCGTGGATGCCCCCGATGAAGGGTCAAGACTGGAGAAAGACAATTGGTCAATGGTCACAATTCGACCCTCGTGTGGAGACAACAATAGATGAAAAACTATAGCAACCAATTCATGCATTGCATAGTTCCAAATCCTTCCTAACAAAAGGTTGTAGTCAAGAAGTGCATCGACCACTTCAACTTCGACGCACACGGTCTTCCCTTCTAACTGCATGGGGAAAGAAGGAATGATTCCATGTGGTATGAATGAACGATCGTCGAATGTCGTAAGAAATGTAGGTTACAGAGACAAACTGGTTTGGACAATGGCCTTCCAACATGTCATTGAAATCACGCAAGTCGAGGTGCCCTCGTCAACCACCATGCAGAAGATATTTTGAGTAAAATATTTCGTGGTGTAAGCCACTACTATCTAAAACGCAATGTGTTAAGGAAGTTGAGGTTTCAAGTCGGTTGGATATAAAAAAATCGCTCCCAAGTTACAAGTGTCTCCATATCCCAAGGCGGATAACAAGGCCTTTATCTGCAAAGGGAAACACTGGAAGACTTCCAAAGCAGACATCACGCAAGGGGTTCGTGCCAAATCCTCGACAATGGAGTAGTTTTGGGCAACCCTCGCATTTGGATTATGCGAAGCTTTCTTGAACGCACCTTTGGGGATGCATGTCATTGTTTCTCCCATCGTCTTCTCAATCTGGAGAGGAACTGGTGGGTTTGTGGCTTCTTTACCCTTTTCAGCAAATTCTGACATTCTGTAATCTTAGGACCTGGTAACTATATGAGTGTCACCTTTCAACATGTAAACATTCGCATCTAAGGTATTACTAGTAGACGTGGGGGGTCCTTGACTGCCCCCTTCCACGCTCGAAGATGATGAGGCTTGAGCCATTTTTTTCCCATGTGGAAATGGGTTCGTCAGCACACCAATCTAATGTTGCACCAATAGCTTATGGGCCTCCGCAAGTCGAGGGAACAGGTGAGTCAGATGGTATTATGTGCAAAGGTTACACATATACTTCGACTTTCTCTTCTATGTTTTTCCCCCACCAGCATTGTTATTAGCCTTTTTGTCCCCTTTACCTTTCTTGTTCCATTGTTTTTTATTTTCTTCAAGTTGTTGGTTGGCCTTTGGGTTTGTCGATTGCCCATTGTGTACGTCCGACGTTTGGGTAGGGGGAACAGCCGAACCAAAGATATAGTTGGTCGTCGTCTGTTGTATCGACAATTGTTGCAATTGATTTGACAATAGATTGATGGAATTTCCTTGTGCTGAGCCCTCTATACCATCAACATGTGGTCCAGAATTTTGTATGGACTTGTCAAGGATAGATCGTGGTGCATCTGGAAAGATATTATACATTAAGCTAGATTGAGAGTAAATCATTTTGAGTTGTTGCGCTCTCATTATTTCCTCCTCCTTTGAAAACATTCTCGAAGTTGCAACGTCATTGGATACAACTGGTACCAAAGACGTTAGGAAACACTCCAACAAGAAAGTCGGTGGGACCTGTACCTTAATCAATCTCTTCTGACACCGCCATTCTTGGATGTGATCAGAGATATGATCATCCTTATTCTGCTTAAATTTGGCCAACAATTCAGTGTCAGCATCGTATCTCATGGGTAGCTAGAAATGATTTAGAAAAACCATCGCCATTTCGTTAAAGTAAGAATATCTTGAGTGATCAATCTCAATGTACAATTTTGCAGAACCCCCAATAAGAGTGCATTGAAACATGTGCAACTGTACGAAGTCATCTCGCAACGATTTGGTCATTTTGCAGCACCTTTGGGGATGTGTGTCATTGTTTCTACCATCGTCTTCTCAATCTGGAGAGGAACTAGTGGGTTTGTGGCTTCTTTACCCTTTTCAGCAGATTCTGACATTCCGTAATCTCAGGACCTGGTAACTATATGAGTGTCACCTTTCAACATGTAAACATTCGCATCTAAGGTATTACTAGTAGACGCGGGGGTCCCTGAATGCCCCCTTCCACACTCGAAGATGATGAGGCTTGAGCCATGTTTTTCCCATGTGGAAATGGGTTCGTCATCACACCAATCTAATGTTGCACCAATAGCTTCTGGGCCTCCGCAAGTTGAGGGAACAGGTGATTCAGATGGTATTATGTGCAAAGGTTACACATATAATTCGACTTTCTCTTCTATGCTTTTCCCCCACCAGCATTGTTATTAGCCTTTTTGTCCCATTTACCTTTCTTGCTCCATTGTTTTTTATTTTCTTCAAGTTGTTGGTTGGCCTTTGGGTTCGTCGACTGCCCATTGTGTACGTCCGACGTTTGGGTAGGGGGAACAACCGAACCAAAGATATAGTTGGTCTTCGTCTGTTGTATCGACAATTATTGCAATTGATTTGACAATAGATCGATGGAATTTCCTTGTGCTGAGCCCTCTATACCATCGACATGTGGTCCATAATTTTGTTTGGACTTGTCAAGGATGGATCGTGGTGCATCTGGAAAGATCTTATACATTAAGCCAGACTGAGAGTAAATCATTTCGAGCTGTTGCGCTCTCATTATTGCCTCCTCCTTTGAAAACATTCTCGAAGTTGTAACGTCATTGGATCCAACTGGTACCAAAGACTTCAGGAAACACTCCAGCAAGAAAGTTGGTGGGACCTGTACCTTAATCAAGCTCTTCTGACACCGCCATTCTTGGATGTGATCAGAGATATGATCATCCTTATTCTGCTTAAATTTGGCCAACAATTCAGTGTCAGCATCATATCCCATGGGTAGTTGCAAATGATTTAGAAAAACCATCGCCAGGTCGTTAAAGTAAGAATATCTTGAGTGATCGATCTTAATGTACCATTTTGCAGCACCCCCAATAAGAGTGCATTGAAACATGTGCGACTGTACGAAGTCATCTCGCAATGAGTTGGATGAGCACCATAAGTGGAAAGTTGTCACGTGATCACCTGGGTCTTTATCAGGCTTTCCTTCGAATTTTGGAATATCGGAGGGAAACTTAGTCGGTATGGGAGGCTAATGCAGATCATGAAAAATAGGATCGTTAAGAAACCTTGACAAGTCTGGAAAATGTAGCGTTGCTAGAAACTGTAGTTTGGGTTGGGTACTATGTACAGAAAAAGGGGACCTAGAGTTTGACTGGCACCTGGTTGCCAGGAAAAGTTGCGTTGTTGGCCAGGGTTCTGGTAGAAACCATGGTGTTGACCAGCATACGCAAACTATGTTTGTTGGGAAGTCGTCGACTGACTACCATAGTTGGACAACATTGGTTTGGTGGGGATTTCTCCCTGTGTTGTGTTCCAAATATTTTGGAAGGGAATGCCCCCAACTGATCCAACGGGCATAGGTAATGATCCCTGCCCGGGGTTCCATTGACCATGGAAGGGGTTTCCCCTGACCAACATCCCTTGCGAGGGAATTGATCCCTGCCAAGGATTCCAAAGTCCTTGTGAGGAGAAAACTCATGTACTTTCCCCTTGTGTAGGAATAGTACCCTGCACAGGATTGTGTTGCCCAAAACTGGGGTTTCCCACAACTAAGATGACAGCCAAAGAAATGGCATTATTACCAAATGCACTGAACAAAGAGAATGGCATGGATCCCATCGGTGTGGTGTAAGATGAAGGTCCTAAACCGCCCACCCTAAACAAGTTGTAGTTATCACTAGGCCCAATAAGTTGTTGGAAATAATTACCAAGTGAGGGGGACAGAGGAGGTATGTGACCCCCACCGCAAGGGATAGAATTAAAGGAGACTGAGGTGCCTCTAGTAGACCCTTGCACAGGAACGTTGGAGCTCCTTGCCCCCAAACCCATGGTCTGTAAGGTAGAGTAGGAAAGGACTTAGTTTGAATCAAAGTTGGGCATCCCATATGAGAATGGAGGGCCCATCACACTCTACGTAAACATAGCAGTGGTCGTCGCGGATAACAGTGTCGGACCACTGCTAGAGGTAGAGGGAGTCGAGACCACTTTGGTCTGGACAAGCGAAGGTGGGTTGGGAGGAAAAATACCTCCTCTGGTAGTAGCCGAAAAGGGAGTATGAGCACTCCTAGACGAAGTAGAAAAATTTTCTTCCATGGCTGCTTGTAAGACTATCTGGCACTTAGCAGGTGTCACCTTAAGAGGGACAACTTGTACTAAGATTGGCACTGAAAAGTCAGTGATCGGACGGTTTATTGGCTCGAGATATTTCACTCGAAGTTCAAAAATAGTAGGTTCCCCTGGATTCGAGTAATCGCTTCTCAGAGCAATCTTGGGCACAGTTTCTTGTAGCCTGGTCACTTCGAATGAACCTTGATCGTCAAGTCTTCTACGTAACAATGGGGGTGGTGGCTCTAATGCAATCAGTGGCAGACCCTGAAACCTTTGCGACCGATGGAGCTCTTGATCTTCCACTTTGTGAAAATATCAATGACACAGTAACACTTTAATTATCATTTAAAACCAAGAACAAACTAGACAAATTCCTATAAGATAAATCAATCAACCCACTATCTAGTTGGAAGAACAGTTACGTCAACCAACACTAGAGAAACTTATCGATGCAAGTGTAACTAAAACCCAGAATCACCCTCTGGGTATACTCTTCATAGTGTGACCCGACGTCTACCCTAGGTACCATGGTATAACCCCACAATCACCTGTGTAAGTCCCTAGAAAACGTGCAACTAATTTGCCAGCTCGCAAACAGTCACTAAGCGGGTACAGTCGACAGTTAGGCGGATTGCAATGAGCAGGATAACAATTCTGAAACCTACCAAGGGTATTGAAAGAAAGTGGTTTGGAAGAAAACAGAGCATCTCAAACAGATGCTAGGTCCACGAAGATCCGTAGGAAAATGCAGGTGATAGTATTCCCATGATAGATCCTCAATATGCGTTCCCCACTACGTTTAGTCCAGCTTTGGAGGGGTTGTCTCTATTTCCTTTCCTCATGCGACCTCACGTTTAGCCCCTATGTTAGAGGGGGGTCCTGGATAAATTTCATGTCACTGGACTTTAATAGTCCCTACATCTGACTCCAATGTTTGTTTAATGACATTGAAGAGTTTCCTCTCCAACCTAATTCAAGGCCCTAACCCTAAGCTAGTTGGTTGACCCTACAAACATAAAAGTCTAATTAATTTTAAGTTTACCGTTCATTTTAATGGCTTGATTAAATCAAAGTATATGGTGATGAAACTAGTGATTTTATGAGATACGAAAAGAGGAGAAAAAGACGAAACTCTGAAACCAAAATTACTTCTACACGAAATTAAAGATTTACAACTAACTCTTTCTAACCAACTTTTCTATAACTAACTTTTTTCAAGATCTTTAAAAAGAAGACTTAAAACGAAATTTTGCTTGACTAAAAGCTACGTAAGTTTTAAGACATTAGTAAAGAACTTAAAAAATTAACTCCTTTTCCTTTCTAGTGAAATAACTAACTCCAACTACTTTACCAAACTGAAAATGAAAATTCTTTTTTTTTTTTGAAAAATGCTTCAAACAGAAAAAATGAAATAAATCATTTTTCTCTGTTTTCAAAGAAAACGAAAGGGGTAAAAAGAACAACAAGAGAAGACTGAAAAATATCTTTGGCCTACTTCAGATCGTAGGGAATCACAAAAGAAAACAAACAGGTAGATCAATCACTCAAATACTCATTCAAAACCCTTTCAGAAGTAAACACAAGAAACTTCAAAAAGACAAGTAAACTGAAATATAACCCGAGCTATGGCTGTAAAAACAGAGACTCTGAACTATATTAAGAAACCTTGATAATTTTAAACCTCAATCAGGAAAGAGGTTGACTGCCTCTTTTTAAAAAAAAATATTGAATCAGGTACGCTACTTTTGTTTCAACATCCTGCATATGTACGTGGGCTATTTACTTAGCAGGACACGTATGTACGTGGGTTGTCCCAAAGCAGGGCGCGCACACCTCTGTACTTCCTCAAAAAGAAAGAAAGCAGACAGACTTATAGGGAAGGGAGGAATCGTATGACACCTGGAGGTGAATAGAATCCCTTAAAAGACTCAGAGAACTCAACAAAAAATCGAAAGGAAGAAAAACCAATCAAACAAATCAAAAATCCCCTAACACCGTAGAGGCTTCCCCAGTATGGTCACTAATTCTGCTAGCGGGAAAAAAACTCCTATGACTACACCAGGGTTCAGAATGTAGGCAAATCAATTAACCGTCTAAAATTCAACTACTTCTCTAAACTACCCTAAACATACCAAAACTCATACAAGAAAATAAAAGATGAAGGAGATTGGGTAACTATACCTCTACTCCGTCTCTGATAATGATCCCCTCGCGCTTCTAAGATTTGTTGAATGCACGCTGTTATCACTCTGTAATTCGCCCAAGGCTGTGGGGGAAGTCACAAAGGTAACACCAAAACCACTTGGATTCAAGGACCTAGCCATCCAAGACTCAGAGAGGGATCTCTCTATCAAATTTAGATTTGTTTGAGTATGGATCTTAGGCTAGTTATGATAGATTGGCATTTGGTTTTTAAATGGTTTGGTTGGAGTAGGAGAAAAAGACCATTGGGAAATGGGGTCAAAGAGATATAATCCAATAAAATAAGGTTCTACATGGGAACTTACAGGGCAAGGTAGGCACTGTGCTGGATCCTTTGAGGTTTGGTAAATGGTCAAGAAGAAAAAGGGATGGAATCAGATCATAACAGGGCAATTAAGAATCCTGGGAATGATCTTCAGGAAGAAAACATTGATATTTCTTTAAACTGGGAACATGGTGTTTTTAAACAAATCCTGAGCTTGAATATCTTTAAAAAAATAGAGAAAAGAAACACATATGAAAAACAGATTTTTGTTATTCATGTGTAAATTATGGGAGAGGTTTTTGTTATTCATCCCGTGTTGAACAAAAAACTCTCTTGGATTTTGAAAATTCGTTTCCATTTTCCCAGAATCCTTCTCGGAAGTCGACTGGTCAAAACTGGAAAAAAAATGATTTTGCGAAATTGGGGAGGTGGTTTTGCAGGGGTAAAGTTGTTTGCTCGGACCCCCCTGGGGTGGTAAGTGGTATTGGGAGGGGGGAGTACGATTTCACCACACTGTGACAAGTGTCCCTCCCAATACCACTTGCTTGGAACTCCTTGGTGTTGATGTGACGTGAAGGGGGGGGGGGGGGGGGTCCGAGTTGTACAGGGGAAATGTAGTGGGTTAAACTTAGGATTAGTTTTGAGTTTTTTAATTTTGTTTTATATTATATTTTTTTATGTTTTATGTTTTATTATTGTGTATTACTTTTTGTTTATTGTGTTTTATTTAATATATGTTTTTTAATTTTTGTTTTAACTATTTAGTTTTTGTTTTATTATATTTTTATTTTAGTTTTATTTTTTAATTAATATTTAATTCTAATAAACTAACTTAATTACTAATTATTAATTAATTTATTAACAAGTCTAACATAGCTTTATAAATCTAACTATACTAAATTTAATTACTGACATTGTTAACCTATTGTCTTTTTTCCTAAGCTTGTTTATTCATGCAGGGATAAAAATGGCGAAGGGGTGAAGAAGTGAAGAGTGAGGGACTGAAAGGCATAGCGGTGGATGAAGGATGCAATGGGGTGATGGAGGATCGGGTGAAATGGATGGAGGGGGAAATGGAATCAACCGAGCCCAGTAAGCGAGATGTCTTCATCGTGGGAGAAAAACCAAATAAGTAGCTAAAGAATCAAGTTACCTATGATTATAGGACCCCAGCACACACCTCCTCCTAGGGCTGGCCTACATCCAAAGATTGAAAAACAACAAATGAAAAGCATGCTATTCCATATAAAAATTAGGGTTAGGTGTTAGAATGTCAAAAAATAAACCAATAAAAGCATTTAATAAACCATGATTTGAGATAGGAAAAGTAATTCTTTTATTAATAGCTTAATGATTATACCTTTACAATCAAAGACGCCATTGCTCCACGAACCTGGTCAATTATCCTCTTCACCAAGCTCCAAGTGCACCTTTGTATGGCTTCTCCTCTCAACCTTATGATCTCTTCTTGGGAAGTGAATGGGTTTTGATGGAGAAATAAGGGTTAATGGGGAAAATGCAGAGTCAATTCTCACAAAAGGGATGCAATAACTTGGGCAAGGAGGGGATGTGAAACGAGCAGAGTTTCACTGTTCTTATGTCTAGATGTAAAATGAGATAGCAACACCTCCTTTTATATGGAAAAAGGATGGTTATTTGATTGGGTGATGGGTTATAGCCAACTAATCCCTAGTTGGATTAGTTGGGAAACTACCCAATAACTCGTAATCTCAACGAATTCCTTGCAACTTTTGCAAGTATACATGGGTTGTAATGGTGCATCATGTGTATGTACGTGAGTTGTAGTGGTGCACCAAGTGTATGTATGTGGGCAGTAGTGGTGCAGGATGCGTACGTCTTCAAAAAATTGGTTTTTTAGAAGAGCAACTCAACAATGCTTTGGAAAAAAATGCAAGTAAGAGGGCCAAAGGCCAGGCATGCATGTGTAGAGAAATTTGGGGTTATAACATTAATTAATTAAAGAATTAGAATTATTAAAATAATTTATTACATTTAATTTTTATCCTGTTTAGAATAGGTGATGACATTGTGTATATAAATATAATAATTATATTTTAAAAGATATAATTTTAAAATTCTTAAAGCGTATTATATATAATATTGATTTAGCTGCACTCGGGTGGGGCAAAGAAAGGGGATCGGAGCCTCACACATGGTGATCTCACCACCTCACCCAACCTCGATATGATGTGATGTTAACTAACGACAAGGGTAAATGTGGTGCATGGAGAAATGGTGGAAGGTTGTATAACATTTTCTTCCCTCGCACACTTTCGTTGGAAGGGCTTAAAACTAGGGCATATTGGAGGTATGAGAAAGATGGGAGGATTATGCTACATAACAATTGTAATCATTTTCAGGTATTTCACATGATAGAAATGGAACACACGCCAAATACAATCATTAGGGTGGAGGATGATCGTTTTGAGTGGATGATCATGGTTCAAACAATGTATGACTATTATAATCAGAGGAAGGAGGACATGGACATCGTTTCTCTATGTGAACTACTCTTCAGTATTGTTGAGGAGTCAACTATCTATGAGGGTAAATATTGGAGGGTTTTTGTCTTTCCTGAGTCTTTGAGCCTCTACATATGGGATGGGCCTCCCTTGGTCTCTCCTCTAGTTCTCTCATGGGGTTATTTGATCTCAGGAAAGAGTGTTGAAGTATCAAATGGGTTGGGATTTTTTTCTGACCGAGGTGGGAAATGTAAGGTGGAGGGGGATACTCCATTTGTAGATTGCAAAGAAATGCAGGGTTGGTTGGAAAAGGGTGTCTTTGTGAAGCTCCCTCTGAAAGAAACCACTCAGTGTCAAATTTGAATATTTTTATGTAATCATGGTCTTCACGGTTCTATTTCCTGACTTAGTTTCTTTCTGGTATTTGCATTGGGCCCTAGGCATTGTCATAGAATTTTTTTTCTCGAAGAGTATTTTCTTGGGGGTGGGAAATATTGTGTCTGATTGGTGGGATTGTAGTCTTAAGGATGGTCTTCGAGTGGAAATGGTAGTCAGTTTGGTGAGTTTTTTTTTTTTGAGAAGTTCTAAGGTGTGTACGGGTCCACCTCCTACTTTTTCTAAGTGTGGCCGGAAGCTGGTGCACCCCTTTGACCCTCTTGGTGGTGGGCCTTCCTCGTTGGATTTCTAGGGACCAAGTGCTTGAGTTGTGGGGTTGTAGGATAGTTGGTGCTCTAGAAAACCCCACCTCCCTTAGTGTGGTTGTTGCAATGGATGAACAAAAGGCCTTGGATCTATTTGAGTCAAGTAAGAGAGGAGCTAAGAAAAAGAGGTATCAAAAAATAACTGTCCAAAGGAGGGCCTCACAAAGATCCCACGGCATAGAAGCTCGAAGATCTACCCAATAGGATAAGCTCATCTATGATAAGAACATTCCACTACTAAAAAAACAATGAATGAACAATTTGGTTGGTAGAGTAAGACTCAAAAGAAAGGAGACCTTGAAATAGAGAACACAAAAAGAGTTCATGGATTGGGATGAAGACATAGGTTTTACTAGATCCCCAGACACCAAAGTATTTAAGGAGATCGAATTTTATTGGCGTGCAAAAAATCTAGTGGATCTTTCAATGGAAAATAAAGAGGATAGGCAGTTGGACACCCTAGAAAAAATCCAAAGGCTTGAAGTGAATTTCATAGTATTGTGTCAAGTGGCCTTCGGTATCAACTTCAAGGTACAGGATTGGGACTTTGATAGTAATTATGAATTGATTCATATCGAAGGAACCTCAACCTCTTAGGGAACAAGTTAAAATCCAATCACCATTGACGAAGATGAGCATGTGGATGAGGAGAAGAAGCAACAACCTCTAGGTGGCACAGGGCCCTGTAGGTCATCCCAGTCCTAGTCAAAACTAGTCATTTCTATGTTATTTTTGTTATGAGTGGCACATAATATTTTTGTTTATCTATATTTCATACCTCTTTTGAAATAGTTAGCTGATTTGTTTTTTTCTATCTATGATATTAAAACTTTGAGAAGGACATATATTAAAGATCCGATTTCCATTTTCGCAAAGTTCTTACAATTACGGTTGTAAAACTATATTGTACATTATAAATATATGAATAAATTAGATTTTTAAAAGTATTGATTTAATTTTTAGATTTAATTTTTAAATTTAATAAATTAAAATTGAAAATTAATGTTTAATATTTGTAAAGAAGAAAATATTTGAAAAAGAAAAAAACTTAATAGAATAAATTCATCTTAATTTTAAGTAATTAGATATTTATATGTAAAATTAACTAAATATTTATATCTGATATTTTCACTTTCATACTTTAAGAATATAGAATTAAAATAAATATATATTAATTAAATATAAAATAATTAAAATTTTATCCAAAATTTATTTCAGTTTTTTAATATTTTTAAATAATCAAAATTTACCCGTTTACTACTAAATATATTTAATACAAGATTGAAAGCTCTCCATGATTACCACTTATTAACATCCTAGGTTTAGCTGCAAGTCCTAGATGCATATATAAGGTTATTCAAGTTGGACTTTTCATGCACCTGCGTCCCTCCATCTTGATCCTTTTGAAAATATTTTTAATATTTGAAATATTAAAAATTGGGGGGCTTATTATGATCCCTCACATACAAAAGCTCTTCAATTTAGAAATCAAGTAGGGCTTCCCTAAACTTTGGGCTCGAAGCCTCATTGTATGTATTTTTAAAAGCAGGGATAAAATAAATCCATCTAATTATAGGACCATTATGATTAGCCCCATGCTATATGGAATTATTTTCGAAAGAATATAAGCATATGTATATAAATCCATATGAAAAGAGTTAAAGGTCAGGCTGGTTTTATAGGTTATCATTCAACTGTGGACCACCTTATCACACTTAGGATCATTGTAGAGGAGCATCACAACAATAAAACTAATATCCTTTGTTGTTTTGTTAACTTTAAGAAAACTTTTGACACTGTGCCTAGGACCAACTTTTGGAATAGGTTAGAAGAGCTAAAAGTTCCCTCTGGGTTGAGAGTTGTTGCAGTAAGGTTGTAATGAAAATGTTATTGCCAATTTTAGGAGCATTGAAGGTTGGCTAGAAGGAATTAATTGCAATATAGAATTCAAGAAAGGTTGTCCCCCATCCCCTACCATTTTTGGCATTTACATTGACAAGTTAGAAGATTGTTTTGAAGTTGCAGGTTGTGTTGGACCAAATATTTCTAGTATAGTAATCATACTTATTCTCTATGCCAATGATATTGGTCTTATGGAAAGGAATCCATACGAACTTAGTAAGAAACTTATAATCCTCCAGGACTTCTACTCTAGTATAAGTATGATTGTGAACACCGAAAAAACAAACGTTATGATTATTAAATCCAACAAGATCACTTGTGATAATTTTGTATATGATAATAATATCTTGGATGAAGTGCCTTCCTACAAGTATCTTGGAATTGATATTCATCACAAGCTCGATTGGAATATAGCATTGAGAAAAGGATAAATGGAGGGTGGAAATATTATTATGGCCTTGAAAATAATTGTAAATCAGTAGACCTTTGGCTACGGGATAAACAAAATCTCCTCTTTGAGACTCTTTCCACTCCTATTAGATTACATGGAAATGAAGTTTGGGGATGTAGTATCTCTCGAGAATGCTGGAGAAATATAGAGAAGATCCAAAAAAACATTATAGCTTGTAATCTCAAAAATAAAGTCCATACACCTTATCCTATCATCCTCATCAAAGTGAGCCTTTCCCCCATTGAGAGAACAACTATGACTAAGTACTTAATGTACAAGAACAAGATTAAAAAAAATCGATAACAAGAGGCTCCCCAAAATTGCTTCAGACTCTATCCAAAATCACCAACATCTCTAGCGGGGATGGCATAAGGATGCCAATTCTTGGCTAAATCATTGGGGAATAAAAGAAGAAGTTATTCTGTAGAATATTTATGATATTAAAAAAACTGTACAAGATAAATTTAAGGAGAATCTATGACGCGATAAAAAATTAGAGGATAAAAGAAAATTAAGATATTACAAGGAGGTGGTTAATCCTAACCTTGAATATCAAAAGTGTCTCTCTGCTTTGACTAGCATAAAGAAGAGAAACAATATTGCTAAGATAAGAACTAATTATTAAGAGCCACATAGTGAAACTAAGAATTAGGAAATCCCCAAAACACCATGGCAAGAAATAATATGGGCATTGGGAAATCGCCAAAACACCATGGCAAGAAAGAATTTGTCACCTTTGTGACACCAAGAGGGTTGAAGATAAAAAATGTTTTCTCCTAAAACACCGTGCGTATACCCAAATTCCCAATTTCAAAATATGTGTCACAATACCAACCTTCCTAACCTTCTTAGTCATCAAAACTTTAGAAATATCAAAATGGTTCTCTTAATGTTTTTCAATCATCGAAATAACATTTAAAAAAAATCCAAGTAATCACTTTCTTTTATTAAGGTCTGGTAGACCAATTTTGGTCTCAATGGACGTTAACAATCATCATCATAATAATAATCTAATTTTAAGGTCACAACAAACACCAAATTATTGTATGAGGCCCCTTTTTTCATGGGACAAGGGACCCCCTCCATGCAGCTATTTGATTGTTAAAGTATACAAAGATATATATGCCCTACCCCCCTCTGGATTCTGGATTTGAACTTCTGACCTCTTAGGAGGAAACACATGTTCTTAACC
>ML777785.1:274499-321832 GCA_009831015.1 Picea engelmannii
ATATATTCTATTTAATTATAATTAAATACAAAATATAATATACAAAAATTTTAATGATGATGATGACATTTAATGTTCATTAAAACCAAAAAAATTTCATCCTATTTTTAAAAAGGTAGGAAATTACTTGGTTTACTTTAAAATTTTATTTTTTGATTCATTGTGAGTGTATGCACATCATCAACCCTTTTAGTGTAACAAAGATGGCAAATTATTTTGACAGAGAGATAATTTTGATCTTTTAGATTATGTTTGATCGAATCCTTATAATGTATTAATTTTCATTTATCTTAATTATAAGGCCTATGATGCCAAGCCTGAGTGCACACACTTCCACCACAAACTGAAACAAAGGAAATCGGGCAGGTAAGACGCTCGATGAAAATGAGGAGAAAAAAATCTTCTTATAGGGAAGAGTTGGGGTTCCTTGGGCATATGACATGCCAAGGGGCGACTCCACCCAAGGTTCTTTCTGACACAAGTCAAACATAAAATAGTTTGATGAATGCTTGAAGGCATGACTTGGGTGCTCCACCAACAAAGAAAAATCTTCTAAGGCATGGGGGGTGCACTTAGGAGAGTCGGTTTGACTCACCTAATGAGTGCATAGACCCAAGACTATGAGTTAGTTAGAGGGTATGACGACCCAAGAGGCATTTCGGTTGATGGGCACACATGCTAGATGGATGCACTAGGTATACGAAGGAGTGCAATGGTCAATTAGGTGCGATGATTCATGAAGGGGTGTGATACACTGAATAGACATGATGTTTCACACAAGTGACCCTTGGAGTCCATATAAGAGGAAGGGAACACAACCAAAGAAGGTAGCTTGGAAAAACTTCAAGGAGAGAAAGAGATCTATGTGATTATGAGCCAGTTGAAGAGGGTGAGCTCCCTCAAGGAGTCAAGTCACTCCACTTGGTAAGACTTGTTCTGCCTTGAGGTGCATTCACTAGATAGAGATGGGCGAGTTTCTCTAGGGAATATTTTGGTTAAGTCAGGAAACATAGGTCTATTTGAGGCACGTATGAGGAAGAACTAAAATCATTGAAGTATGCAAAAACAATGAGACAAAGTCTTTGGAAATGAAGAGACAACAAGTATGCAATTGGGGGAAAATATGAAGTGCACCGCATGTGGATGCAGAGAAAATTATGATGGAGAGTCTTGGTGATGATGTGTGTATGAGTGTCTTGGTGAGGTGAGGTGAGTCGTTTGGTTATACCCTACTGTAAACCGAGTTGGTAGTGCTCATGTTGTATATATTTCACAATGATGAAGACTTAGTTGGGTGTTAGGCATGGTTCATGTCTCCCACACTATATTTGTGTATTTATTTGGTTTTTTCCATAGTTATCTTATTTTCTCATGGATGTATGCTTAAATATGACTAAGTGTTAAAGCAATTAACAAATGTGTAAGTATGAAAGAGTTGCACTAGAGTAGGAGTGTGACTCGCCGGTAGCCCATAGTGGAGTATGGTTATGCTCTAGGCAAAAATTCATTGTTGGGATGAAGTGACCTTAGTGAGACTCACTTCAAGTAGCCAAGTGAGAAATGTCGTGGTTCCACAGGACCTCAATAGGTGCATGATCGCAAGATTCAATTACACACATTGTGGGGACATGACAGATGGTATGAGAGAATATTTGTTGTATAATTTGGAGAAGGATTGGGGAGATATTCACCATTATCTCGAAAATATATGGTATCATAGCTTGAACAATGGTGATAGTGGATAGGGTGCAGTTATGAAATCGGTTTGGTGGGAACATTCAAAGACTTGGTGAATGGTTTGGTGTAGAGAACTTGTTCACCATAGACTTTGCATCATACTTATGACAGAGGTTCAATTGATGGTGTGATGGGAAGGTTGAGCTAGGAACACACCTTGTGCAAACTGAAAGTAGATTTTTTGGTGAAATGAATCACTTGGAAAGGGTGGGTGATCACAGAACTCATCGCAGAACTTGTCACAGACATGATCGTAGAGGACTACCTGGTTGGTTTGATTCATGATGAAAGTCAATGCCATAAATTTTGTGCACACCTTGGAGAGACTAGGCATAGAGTTTGTTCAGGAACCGAGAACTTCGAAAATGCAGATGAATGCGGGATCATTGCATGAATTGTTGCATATCTAACCACATAAGTGACCATGGAAGCAAAACATAGAGGGTGATCGCAGAAGTGATTGAAAAGAGGAGAAATTATGTTTTTCAACAAGGTGAAGCACTTGGGTACGTTGGATGACTTGGAGTGACCTAGAGAAGCTCTGCAATAGGTAGTTGGTTGGGAAAATTTCCATCATGATGCCTTTGTGACATTCATCACGAACAACATAGTTTAGTTGAGTCGGGTTGTTGGAGTAAATTGCAGCCTTCAGACGAAGTAGCTCTTCCTAGAGTTACGACTATCAGTTAGTAGTATTATGAATTGACAATCGAGTGGTGGATGCATGGTGGATGCATGGTTCCTTAAAGAGGAAGTAGTCAAGGTGCGAAGATTGTAAGACATTGGATACGAGTTCGACGGGTTTCATGTGAATTTTGGGACTTAGACGGATTTATGAAGTGGACGGATGGAGTCATCCATGCATCACAACAAAGATAGTACACATTTTTGGAGCTACGAACAATGATTGAGGAGAGTTGATGCGAAGAGTCGGTTACTTGGGAGTGCAGGCCCAATATAGAAAAATCAGAACATGGTTGCAGGGAAGGATTTCATTGATATAGGTATGGTTGGCTTAAGTACTTTCATTTTCCAAGTGTTGCATTGATTCCTTTGAAGGGAAATCAGATGAATTGGTGGTTCAAGTGTAATTTGTTTCCATAGTGAAAACCTCCAGACTGGAAGGTGACTCAAGTGGTGCAGATTCAAATAAGTATTGTAGCAGTTTGGGACACCTTAGTTGGGCGAATGTGTAGAGAGCTTGGGATATTTTCTTGGACGAGTCTTGTGGAGGACATAGGAAGACTTGGGTGCAATCGTGGAGGTGGCTTGAGGAAGTTTCATAACTCTTCGATGAGGTGCATTGGATAGGACGTTGTGGTGAAGTGGGGAGTGAATTCTGTTTGTGCCAAGTTGAGAGGATGGATGAGGGGCCGTACTGTTTGTTTCCTTAACCAAATTTGTTTGGTCATGTGATGAATTGACATTCGTGACGATAGTTCCAAATTTTAAATGCTTGCAGTAGGTGCGAGGGAATTTCATTCCAAGAGATAAATGGAGTCAGCAGAGAAGTCGACTAAGAATTTTTGA
The DNA here is from genome assembly GCA_009831015.1 of Picea engelmannii. Lineage (NCBI taxonomy): Eukaryota > Viridiplantae > Streptophyta > Pinopsida > Pinales > Pinaceae > Picea > Picea engelmannii. The sequence goes on from ML777785.1 coordinate 277,767, forward strand.
TAGTCAACCTGAATGGGAATAATGTAGACCAAGTGACTTGGGTGGTTTTCTCTTTCCTTTGGTATGTTACATTGAATGAAGGAGAGCACACCTTGGTCACTTGAAGATGTTTATGCAATGAATTAGAGGTCTATAGGGGATCGTTGGTTGGAGTTGGAAGAGTATTGGTTCAAACATGCCTAAGGCATAGAAGTTCTTTGAAGTGAATCATTCTACTTGGACCACTTTAGACAGTTCATTTGGGATGTTTGAGGAGTGAATTCATGTTGGCCAAACTCATCACAAATGTTAAGTTATGTTGAGATGACTTGATGAAAGGAGGTGAGTTGAGGAATTCCCTTTGTTTGGAGGATTCTGCGGAGATACAAATTGCAACATGAAGAGATTAGGTATGGATGTTTCTCTTTCTTTGGGAAATATGGTTGAGGGTGAAGCTTAACCATTCCAACAACATGGTCTAGTGATGGAGTAGTTCGGAAAAGGCAGTGTGGCGGAATAGTTCTTGGGAAAAATTCACTAATTGTGCCATGAGGTGGATAGTGGATTCAAGTTGTCATGGATGACTTTGCTTTGGGGTGACTTCATAGTGCAACAAGGTGAGAGTCGACCTTTCCTTGGTTTGAGATCATTGTGTGGATGGATTAAATTTTGGAAGGAAGTGAGAGTAGGGATGCACTAGTAGGCTCAAAGTGCAACACTTAGACATTATGGAGGATCTCCTTGATGAAGATCAAATGATGGCAGTAGTGGTGAGGAAAGGATGGAAACTTTCCTTAGTCTTTAGAGTTGGATGGAGTGACAAAGATGCAGGAAGAAAATATTAAGTTCGGGCATGAGGATGTACATTTTCATGAGTTGGGTGCAACAGTTGGATTAACTACCCAATTAGTCCAAGGCATGGGGGATAACATTGTGTGGAGATGTGAAATATTTTGGTTGAAGAATGTTTGTAGCAGAGACTCATGAGGAGTTCAACACTTAAACATTTTTGAAGTTTTGGTTAAGGTTGCAACAATATTTGAGTCAGTAGTAGCAACAAAACAAAGAGTGATCATTTCATCAAGGTAGTGGCAACTTAGACATTGTGGACAAAGTTGGGGAAGAGACGTTTTTCCATTGTAGCAGACAGTTTGGTCGTACACAACTTTGGGCAAGGCAGTGTGGATGGTTTCACATGATGCAGATAATTGCATTGGAAGTTGGAAACTCAGGGTTTTCACTTTGCAGGGAAACTTGACGTTTTCACTTTGACATAATTTTTTGGTTTCGAGTTGGAACAAAACTTGGGGTTTCCAATAGACTTATTTGTAACGGAGGAAAAATTTTGGGTAGAGACTTGGAGAACTATAATTTTGTGGATTTTTTCGAGGATAAAAATGACTTGAGGTGGTGTAGGATGTAAGGCATGTGGTGACAATCCTAGGCGCTTACATTTCCACCACAAATTGAAACGGAGGAAATCGGGCAGGAAGGATGATCAATGTGAATGAGGAGACACAAGTATTTCTATAGGGGAGATTTAGGGTTCCTTGGGAGCATGACGTGCGAAGGGGTGACTCCACCCAAGGTTCTTTGCAACACAAATTAGACGATAGACAATTTGATGAAGTGTTAAACGAATGACTTGAGCACTCTAGCAATGAAGGAAAATTGATTGAGGCATGCGGGACACACTTAGGAGAGTTGACTCAACTCACCTAAGGGGCACATGCACCCAAGACGACGAGTCAATTAGAGTGACCCTTGACACAAGTGACCCTTGCAGACATGACCTTTGACACAAGTGACCCTTGGAGTTCATACAAGAGCAAGGGCACACAACCAAAGAAGGAATATTGACAGAACTTAAAAGAGAGCAAGAGAACTCTGTGATTTTGAGGTAGACGAAGAGGGAAAGCTCTCGCAAGGATCCAAGTCACTCCACTTGGGAGGAATCATTCTTCCTTGAGGTGGATTCATTTGATAGAGATGGGTGAGTTTCTCTTGGGATGATTTTGGCTAAGTCTATGAAAGCAGGTCTATTGGAGGCATGTGCGAGGCAGAATCAAAATTGGTGAAGTTTGCAGAAATGAAGAGATAGAGTCAGTGGAAACAAAGTGACAACAAGTTTGTGGTTGGGGGCACATCTGAGGTGCACCCTAGGTGGTTGTGGAAATACTTGTGACGACAAGTTTTGGTGACGATATGTGTATGAGTGTCTTGGTGAGGTGAAGCGATTCGTTTCACTCCGCCATATTGTAAAACGAGTCAGTAGTGCTCATGTTGTAGCTATTTCACAATAACGAAGACTTACCTGGGTGTTAGGCATGGTCCATGTCGTCTGCACTATATTTGTCTTCTTCTTTCTTTTTTTCCACAGTTCTCTTGGTTTCTCATGGATGGATTCTTAAATATGACTAAGTGTTTAACCACTTAACGAATGTCTAAGTATGCAAGAGTTGAATAGAGTAGGAGTGCGACTTGTTGGTATCCTAGAAAAGAGTATGAGTATGCTCTAGGTGAAGAGGCATAGTCTGGAGGAAGTAACCTTGGTGTTTGCATGTAGCTAAGTGAGAAATGTTGTGATGTTGATGTTGGACGCACCGAGGAGGTGCGTGATTGCAAGATTCGACTAAGCACAATGTGGGGACGTGACATTAACTTCTTTCTGGCACCACAATTTCTCCTTAAATTTAGATGTAAAAATATTTTTAATATTATCGTTATTCTATAGAGTAACCTCTTCCTTGATTCCCCAATGATGTAGCCCAGACTTGACATCTTTATGCCACACCTGCTTGTCACACATGTGGTTTTTGACTAGAATTTGAAACAATCTCAGGAAACCTTATGTTTTCCATATCATTTATCTTGTTCTTATACATTGAGTATCTAGTCATAGTCAATCTTCCAATGGGGGATGGACTAACTTTTATGATGATAGAATATGGTGTATTACATTTAATTTTGAAATTATAAGTTATAAAATATTTTTTAATTTGTTCTAATTTTTAGATGATTCTCTAAAAATAAAAATATCCAACTCCCCATTCTTCATTATTAAATAGATTAAAAAAAAAATAATTAAATATACAATTTTTTTACATTATTTTCTTTTAAAAAATTAAAATAAATTTATATTACATAGATTTTGACGTTATTTCTTTAGATAATATGCCCCTCTTTTCAAATCCCACAACACCCTGCTCCAACGGATCTAGACTCTAGACGAGTGACCAGGGCATACGAATTCGGATGATAGGTTGTTTGTTTGATTGGTTTGCATTACTTTCCATTGAGTTTTAAAGTCATAATGCATTCATATGAAAAATAAATTTATAATATCTTAATAACATCTTCCGTTGTGAAGATCAGTTAGTGATGGAGTGGAGTATTAGTATCATGGGAGTCAACTTATCCTAATTACCAATTTGACCAACCAAAAAAATACCTAAAATTTCAAATATAAAAAACCTTAATCAGTTTATAACATTTTCATAACATCATTAAAATTAAAAAAAATATTAATTAATATTAAAACATATATAAAGTATAGCAATTTTTTTGTCTCCAATGTGTAATCTTATTTTTAAAAGTTTAAAGTAATTTTGATAGTTGTTATACGAAATGTTTTTTTTTTTGGTCTAAATCAGGTCATATAAATTTACAAAAACCATTATTTTTTGTTATTCAAAATTCATTTTTGAATGCAGAAATGGATTCAGCATGCTGAAAAACTCTTCGGGCATTCGGATTTTACAAAAATAATCATTTAAATCTATGAATCCAACAATTTCTGGCCAAATATCCCCAGAAAAAATCTTCATTTCTTAAAAAATCTTTAACTTACTGCATTTTATAAATCATTTTTACATTGATAAATTAATTGTTATAATATTTTTAAATAAAATTTTGTTAAATCAAGCAAATCTTAAACTACTTTTAGAATTTAGAATTTTAAAAAAACAGCTTCATTTTTTTAACCTGAAAATAAAATTTCTTTATTACAAAATTAACGCGCATAAAGATGAGGGAAGGATTTCAACCATTGCCCATTGGCATCGAAAGTTCTCTTTGCAATTATATGTGGAACCGAATTTCCGATTTATGCGTTGATTTCCTGTTCAAAGCACCTTTTCTTCTCGTCAAAGTCGAGCAAATAATAGATCAAGGATATCGTTATACAAACGTCAGGAATGATGTTCGTTGGTGAGAAATTTGGGAATGATGTTGACGGGATAGATTTTTTTTAATTGTTTTAGAAAAGAAGAGATGATGTTTTAATTGTTTTTTAAGGGTTAATTAAATTTATTTAAACTTCTTCTTATATCCTGTTTCTACCACAAATCATAGATTGCATGATCCAATTCAATAAAATTCTGACACTTTGTAAACAGCTGAAATTTTTCATAGCACCTATCCATCTTTCATCTTTTGATGGAGTCTGATGTGGCAGGAGGGTTTGTCTCGGGACTGTGATGCTGTTTGAGGTATATACAACAAATTTTTTTTTTATATCATATTTTAACTTTGTTCTCAATTTTACTACCTCATTTTTCATCAATGATAGATCCATGGTTTCCTATTCTGATATTTCACTATAAGTAACTTTAATTTTATTTTTTGAGTTATGATTATTTTTTATACCTCATTTTTCATCAATGATAGATCCATGGTTTCCTATTATTCTGATATTTCACTATAAGTAACTTTAATTTTATTTTTTGAGTTATGATTATTTTTTATATAAAGCCTGTGAGCAATAGATCAATCATATTGGCCACGTACTTCTCATATCTATGAGTGGTGGATGGTTTGCATATACAAAGTCACACATTTATTCAAATTTAGTCTAACTCACTTGGCAAGCAAAGGAGTTATTAAATCGAGTTGATCTTTATCTTTTTCAAGTTCAATTGAATAGGTAAGAGTCACTTGAATTTATTTGTGTCTTTAATGTTTGAGCAATTAACTTATTGAGGAAGTAGTCTTTAAATATCCGAGTTTGTATGTAGTCGAGATGCAGAGAGGTAGAGAGAACAGAGTCGTGAAGAAGAAAACAACAACAACGACTGATCAATTGAAGAAGTTTGAGAGCACAAGCTTTGTGTCTACAAAGTCTGCAAAAGTTGTTAGAGCTGAAGCTTGACACATTATTGTATTTTGTATTAGCGCACAACGCCAGTTTTTTTTTAATATATCAAGTATTTTGTGTGTTAACAAATTCAAGTGTATTTCAGAGTCTTTGTTGTGTGTATGAGTGAATGTTTTAAAGATTAGCACACTATGAATAAATTATTGGCAGAGTGCATGAGAGCATACTCCCAAGAGTTGCATCAGCAAAGCAATCCAAGGAGGCATGGGACATATTAGAAACCTATTATCAAGGTATGGACAAAGTACTTCAAAACTACAAATTCTTAGAAGAGATTTTGAAACTTTGTCAATGAAAGACAGAGATTCAGTAGATTCATTTTATACCCATCTCATTGGCCTTATAAATCAGATTAAGTCTCATGATGAAACCATAAAAGACAAAAAAGTTGTTGAGAAGGTACTTAGGAGTCTTCCTCCTAAATTTTATACCCTTGTTGTAACTCAGAAAGAGACCAAATATTTGAGTCAGTTTCGTCTAGATGAACTGCAAGCTTCCCTCATTAATCATGAACACAGATCGAGTAGGTCAAATATGCCATTACAAAATGTTTTTTCCACGCATTCATCTATAAGCCCTGGAAGAGGAAGGGGGAGATCTAACTCTAGAGGCAGAGAAATAAGTTTTGTTATAGGTGGACGTAGTCATCTATAAACCCTAGAAGAGGAAGGGGGAGATCTAAATCTAAAGGCATAGGAAAAAGTTCTATTATAGGTTGACGTAGTAACACTCTACTGGTGGAAGAGGTCAAAACCCAAATACGAGTCAACCAAGTAGTCATAGAACTGACAAATCAAATTTTCAATACCATTACTGTAAAAAGTATGGACATTATGCATATGAATGTAGGAAAAGGCACTATAATCAGAATAAACATAGATTAACCTAGTTAACAAGGATACTCATCCAAGTTTAGAGAACACCATTTTTTTCCCAACAATATTTTTCATTGTTTTTTGAAAGAAATAAATGATATGGACTCTCCCACTATAAGTTGGTGACTGTTTGAACTTTCAACCATAAAGCTTTGAATGGTTGGTGGAAGAGACCGTATAAAAAAAATTAAAATCAATAATCCATTTCCATCAACTTTCAAAATGAAGATGCCTAGCACAATTTTTTAAGGTTTTTAAAAGTTGGATTCTTTGAAGGCTTTTAAAAGGATTGCATACTCATTTATGTAGAGACTGTAAACTTCTACTGGTTTTTGAAACTACCCACTTTCCATAACACCTTTTAATTAACAAATCACAATAATAATATTATTTATTTATGATTAATAATAATATTATTATATTAAATTTAAAATTCACTTAAAATTAAGATAAAAGGATTTCCAAAATGGAGTATAGATGACTTAAAAAATGATATATCTTACAACAAGAATACATAACGATCATATTAAATGACAAGTATTATCAAATAAATGAAGTAATAAATACACAAATGGATTAAAATAATGATATTTCTTACATCAAGAATAGATTAAAATAATGATATCTCTTAAATAATAATATCATTAAAATGATGGTTAGGTGACATTGAAATTTTTTTAATTAAATATTATAATATAACAATACCTATTAAAACTACATAAAAATAGTCATATCAATGCGATCAACTAATAAAAAAAAATAAAAATTTCTAATTTTCTGAAATACAAAATATTTTTTATTTTTTAAAGTATTAAAAATAATAAATAATATTTTGTATTTTTTTAAATATTAAAAATAATAAATGAAAATTTAGAAACTTATAGATATGTATGAAATAACTGACTTATTAGCAATTACATTAAACCTTGTCTATATAGATATATAATAATATTTTAACAGAGGAATCAAATATTTTCTTTTCAATTATGTGAAAGCTAAAGCGAATACCGGATTTATGCATTGATTAAAATTACGGGCGTCAGCTACCATTTGTCGGTACTCGGGAATGATATTTGACGGAATAGAGTATTTGTTATTGTTTTCTAGAAGAAATAAATGATGTCGAGCCGTAAGCTGCTGACTGTTTGAACCTTCTGCCAGAAGACTTTGAATGGCTGGCGGGAGAGAGCCTATAAGAAAAAATTAAAATCAATAATCCATTTCCATCAACTTTCAAGATTAAGTTGCCCGCCACAAGCTTTTAACGCGTTTAAAAGCTGGATTGCATACTCATTTATGTAGAGGCTGTCCACTTCTCCTACTGCTTTTTGAAATTAGATGGGCATCCGACCTCGACATCCTTTTTAAACTTCGGTTTTGATTCTTATTATTTTTTTTTTCTTATTAGTCCCCGTAAGAGGCTAGGGAATAATCTTTTTCATTATTAGTCTCTTTAGAAGGCCACGCAATATATCAGCTAGTTCATTGTTGACTGATCATTCTTAGTCCCTCTAGAAAGCCGAGTACTAAAACATTGTTAATAGGTCATTATTGTTGAGTTTAATTTTTTTTGGTTGAGATTTTTTAATTGAATTTATAAGATTGAATCTTTGAATCTTTTTGGTATATTTGGATAGAAATTTCAGACATAAATATTAAAAAGATGTATATAGCAATTTATTATTTTGTCCATATTAATTCTACTTTTTATAAGAAAAACAATATAGATAGAAATTGTCCCTATAATAATTTAGAATAAGATATTTCTAGTTTGAGAAATGAAGGTAATATCCTCCTCATAGGATACTTAAATGCTATGATTGCAACTAACCAAGCTACTCTTTAAAGTAACGATTCCAACCATAATCCTTTATGGTTAGATGAGGACTTTGTTTTAGTTAATAGCTACAAAAAAAACTTTGAAGGCCTAATTGAGATTTTGTTTGGTACTGAGCTAGTGAAGCTATACAAATCTCAAGACCTTATAATTTGCAATGGTATAATGAAGTGGCCAAACTCCAACCAAATGACTTGTATTCATGGACAAGGTAGTTGATCCAGGTGGATATCGGTGGCCACCCACCTTTTCCGAATCGCTCAAAACAACTTTCTGGAAATTTTGACAATTTACTATTTTTAGCAGTTTTTAACTTTCGGGGCCATTTTGAGGGCCTAAATGAAGGTTTTTCGGGATGTACCCAGCGCAATGATTGTCAAAAGCATGATTGAGGCCCCAAAATGAATCTCCTCGACGATACCTTTCCAACGCGCTATCATACGCCTAAAACGAAGATCGTATGCAAAAGTTACGACCCTCGGAAGTTAATGTACTAACTTACCCAAACGGGGCCCACATGACTTTTGGCGCTTCATCTCCTAGGGTTAGGTTTTTGGATGTCTAAGGTTTTTGACATTCCTGTTTATTGTAAAAAGGCCTTCAGAGCCTCATTTTAATCATCTTCTTGCGAATGCGAGTAGCCATCACATCTCTTCTCAGAGATAAGCTGCCACCATTCTAGCGACTCTTTCACTCTGTATTTTTACAGTCTCTATACATTTCTTTCGTTAATAGAAATCGTGTATTATTGTATATCTTTGTTTATGGTTTCATCTTTGATACATTTCTGTTATATTATTGAATATCGACGATATCTTTGTGAATTTCTTTATTATATCTCCATTCTCATTTCTTGCCGAAAATAATCTGGATCAGTGGTATTAGAGCAGGCTGTTCTTGATCGTTTTTTTTAGTGCATTTCCTCGACGAGGTCCGAGCATAGCAAGTTGGGTCCTGAGCTTGTCTCTCTTGAGGACAATCGCTCTCGCACACCTAAGAAACCCTCAGTGGCATAAGAAAAGAAAAACGACAGAGTAGACGATCCTATAAGTTTGTTGCTTGAGAAAGCTCTTACGTGACAGAGGGACGAAATGATGGAGAATTTTTCCCACATCCTTCAACGCCTCTCGATATCATCAAACGCATCTTCATCTAGCGACCACTTTGGAGACAACTCGCCTTTTAAGGTACAAGTCAATTTTGATATTCTTATATTTGAAGGTCAAATAGATGCGGATGCCCTAGATAAATGATTAAACCTGCTAGAAGGTTATTTCTCTGTTCATAATTTTTTCGATAGAAAAAAGATCACCTTCGCACTCCTTAAAGATCTCCCCCATGTTAAACATTGGTGGGAAACTTACTGGGAGAAAAATTCCACAGAAGAGTCTGGAATATATGGGGTCGAGCCCACTTGGGATATTTTTGTGGATGCGGTAAAGGAACAGTATTACCTTGTTGGCAACTACGAGGACCAGTACATGAGATGGACCACACTGCGGCAAGAGAGGAGCCAAGTAGTTCTGGAGTTCACCAATACCTTCCATACCTTGCGCACCAAGTTGGGTATCAAAGACTCCAAATGAAATTTGGTTTTGAAATACCATGGGGCTCTACACAGATACATCCAAACTGAAATGGATTTTCTGGACATCTCATCACTTGGTTCTACCTATCGATATGCTGTTAAAATCGCACAAAAATTTAAGCACGAGAACAAACGGGAGTTCGGGTCTGCAAATCCGCAACAACCAAAGTATGACAAAGACAACCCTAACAAACAGTCTCTCGAAAACTAGTCCAAGCCACAGGGAAAGAAGGTATAAATTCTAACCTTGTACAATGTCTACTATAAACATATATTTAGAAAAGAACAAAAAATATACAATGGAAAATGCAAACATTACACTGAGATTTTTTCCCTGGAAATCCAAACTGGGAAAACCAGCATATATTATATGCACACATCGTGTTATATTTTTTACAATACAATATACATATAGGAGCCAATGGCATCGAAAACCCTAACTCAATGACCTGGATTAGTCCAAAACCCTAATTCCTTAACCGGAAATAGAAAACCATCGGCAAAAACCATGTGCTGAAAAAAAACCACCTAAATACATGACACTACTACTCGTGCAAAGAATATAATACATACCCAACATTCTCCCACTTGTTGTTTTCTTTGCATACAGAGGGTTACAGGGTTACATAGTCAAAAATCCAGGGCAACAATGCCCATGGATCCTCTACACCAAGAGAACTTGTCAGTGCTCACAGATTTTGTTAATGAGTCTGCAACATTCTTCAAAGTGTCCACCTTCATCAGTGATACTTTCTTTTCTTCAATCATGTCTCTCACAAAGTGATATTGAACATCGATGTGCTTTGTCTTTGAATGATAAGAAGGGTTCTTCCCGAGAAAAATTGCACTCTGACTGTCACACTCTATCCTTACAGCTTGTTGTACCAACCCAATACCACTGCGTGTGCAATGTTCGGCCTAGTACAAACCATTGCATACATCAAACTGCCAACTGCACTGGCATATGGAACATGAGACATGTCCTCCTCTTCTTCATGTGTCTTGGGACACTGATCCGCAGATAACTTTACACCAACAGGAATAGGAACCTTGATCGGTTTGCATTCCTGCATATTAAACCTCTGCAATATTGTCTCAACATATTTTCTCTGATTTAACGAGAGTTTCCTCTTTTTCCGATCTCTTTTAATTTCCATGCCCAAAATGAAATTTGAAGCACCTAGATCCTTCATGTCAAATTCAGAGGAAAACTGAGTTTTCACATCCTGGATAATCTCCTTGTTGTTTCCTATCAACAACATGTCATCCACATATAAGACCAAATAAATCAAATGATCACCAATTAATTTAAAATACACACAGTGATCCTCTTTACTTCTTGTGAAGCCAAGTCCCAACATATAAGTATCAAATTTTTGATACCACATCCTTGGTGATTTTTTTAAACCATACAGAGACTTTTTTAGCTTGCATACCAGCTCCTTATTTCCTTTCACAACATAACCTTCTAGTTGCTTCATAAAGATTTCTTATTCCAGATCCCCATGTAGGAATGTTGTCTTCAGATCCATCTATTCTACTTCAAAATCAAATGTAGCAGCAACAGATAACAAAAATCTTATAGAGGTTAACTTGGCAACAGGAGAAAAAATCTCACCAAAATCAATTCCCTCAACCTGGGAATAACCCTTTGCTACTAACCGAGCTTTGTATTTCTCCACTTTTCCTTCTGCATTCAGCTTCTTTTAAAATACCCATTTGCTGCCAATGGGATTTCTTCCAGTTGGCAACTCCACTAAATCCCAAGCCTCATTCTTATCCAAAGATGCCATTTCTTCTTCCATGGCCCTTTTCTAGAGATTTTCATCCTTTGAATCCACTGCCTCCCTGGAAGTTCTAGGATCATCATCAGTAATAGACAAAGCAAAATTTGAATGAAAATCAGATGGACTATACCTTTTCGGTAGACTTCTTTCTCGATCTGATCTCCTCAATACTGAAGTATGATGATCTTCTTCTTCTGATGCATGTTCTTTTGTAGAGTCTAATTCATCATCATCAAATGAAACTCTATCTTCTCTAGTTCTTCCTTACTTGGTACGACTTCCTGTTTAACAACATCCTTCATTTATCTAAATACCACATCTCGGATATACACTACCTTCTTAGTTTATGGGTTCCAAAGATTATAACCTTTGAGACCATCTTTATATCCAATAAAGATACATTTTTCAGCCTTCTTTTCCATCTTACTCATGTTCTCCTTTGGAACATGAACATATGCATCACAACCAAATACCTTAAGATGTGTGAGAGAAGGTTCCTTACCAGTCCATACCTCTTGTGGAGTCTTGTCACTCAACGCTGATGAGGGTGATCTGTTGACCAGATAACATGCAGTACCCACTGCCTCTGCCCAGAATTCTTGTCCTATTCCGGCACCACTGAGCATGCACCTTGCTTTTTCCATCAGTGTCCTGTTCATCCTTTCTGATGCTCCATTCCGTTGAGGTGTATATGGAGTAGTCTTCTGCCTTTCTATACCACACTTCTTACTGAATTTTTCAAATTCATTCCCGCAGAACTCTCCGTCATTATCTGTCCTCAGCACCTTAATTCGTTTCTCTGTTTGATTCTCAACAAGAGCCTTAAAATCATTTAACCTATGAAAGACTTCAGATTTCTTCCTGAGGAAATATATCCAAGTTTTCCTCGAGAAGTCATCTATAAATGAGACATAGTACATAGATTTTCTCAATGATGGGACCGACAAAGGTCCAAAAACATCACTGTGAACCAGCTGTAAAATTTCTTCTGCCCTCGTTGCACTGGAGGGGAATCTTACCTGATTCTGCTTCCCATATAGACAATGTTCATAAAAATCAAAATCCAGAGAGCAGTTAGACATACCGTCAACCATACCTTTACCATGTAGTATTCGAAGACCCTTCTCTCCGATATGCCCCAGTCTTTGATGCCACAACATAACCTTTCTCCAGAGACTGTAGGAGTTCTTTCTTCTTCAACTTCAATATCAGAAACAATGGAGCTATTACACCCATCACTAATAGTGCTTCCTAGTAGCTTATAGAGAGTTTCAAACCGAACTCCTTTCATCAACACCATTGCTCCTTGAACCATCCTGCAAGTTCCCCTTTCAAAAATTGTTTTTACCTCTGCATCTTCCATTTTTCTTACAGAAATTAAATTTTAGCCATACCTAGGATGTGTAGAACATGAGGCAGTGTTTTAATCCTTCCATCTATGAGTCTCAACTTGACAATACCTCTTCCTATGATTCTAGTCATTGAATCATTACCTAAGAAAACATTACCTCCATCATACTTTTCATATTCGCAGAACCACTCCCTATGGGGAGTCATATGAAAGGATGCACTAGAGTCAATCAACCATGCCTCATGATATGCATGTGTTCTTGAAGAGGCCAAGTACACATCCCCTTCTTCTTCCTTGGAGGTCTTTTCTTCCATAGAAGAAGATTCTTCAGATCTGTAACAACCCTTCTTAAATAGATGTATAAGGATTATTAATTATAATTAATTTGATAATCTGACTGTCCTAATATGTTAGTTAAACAATAATTTTTTCTTAATAATATTAACTAATTAATTATTATTAATTACTTGTTCATATCTGTCAATGATTAACTAATTATTAATTGACTCATTAATTATTTGAGAAGAGAATTAAAGGGGTTAATAATTTAATTTATTAAAGACTTATGTATACGGGGGGGAAGAAACATTAAATAAGGGGATAAGACATTAAATAAGAGGATAAGACATTAAATAAGAGGATAATATAATGAATAAAGGGATAAGGAAAATAATGACGGGGAAGAGAGTCGGTGAAGGAGGGATATGACGGGAGGAGTCTTACGGGAAGGGGGGTCATTCTTTTGGGGAAGGAGGAAGCATTTTGAGGGGGAGGGTATATTTATGTGGGAGATTTCTCTGTGGAGATCTCTGGTGTGAGGAGTTTGATTTTGGTGGATTTTGGTGAATCAGAAGCAGGGGGAACCGTTTTGCTAGGGGTTTTGGGCACGGGGGCTAGGATATCCTTACAGTATCCTGGAGATAGGGAGTCAGACAGGTTGCTCCTTGCTGGCAGGGAGGAAAACTCGGTTTTGGGTGGTGTTTGACACAGTTTCAACTTCAGTAACGGACAACCAGATCAACGGGGAAATTAACATCAGGAAGAGGTTATTTATTTATTCTGTTAAGTAATTCTTATGCTGTGGATAAAATTTTAATTTCTGCTAAATATTTATGCTTATTCGATGGTCAATGAATTACGTATGCAATGAGAAAGGAATAATATGTTAAATTGTATGAAAATTTTTGGATTTAATAGACTTACGACTCTACACATGGTATCAAAGCCCTGGTTCAAAATCTGGAGCCAAGGGCCTACCTACCCACCCAGAAATTTAAATAAACCCCACCCAGAAATGTAAACACTCCTATTTAGTTATAGTAAATCCATAAATAAATATATATAAGGGTAAATATAAATTTGGGCCTGAGGGCCAAGCTGCAAGCTCCAACTCCACCTAACCTACAAATCAATACCCAAAAATAAATATCAGACACACGAATAAAAAGGCACCTATTCTATTAATTTTTCCCCTTTGAAAACCTGGTAACAATAGAAAATTTAAACTTGATAATAATTATATGGAAATTCCACTATTTAATAGGTACAATGGCTACCAGACAATTGAAACAAGATATATAAAAAAAAAAACTTCCAACCATGAACTTTCCTTTTCAAGTAATAAGCTACTAATTCTTCATCCGTTGGATGAAATCTAAACCCGGGAGGCAAAGACATAGGGGCCATTCCAACTAAATCTCTACAAAATTTTAGGGTTTCAACCTACAAAACTCTAAAAAAAAAGAGAGACTATAAAGCTGGCTAAACTGCCCATGATTGCACATGTTATAAAAAAATCTAAGAAAGAAATTGATCCAAGTATGTATGTTGGAATGGCATATATAACACGGAATGTGTTGTAACCTTTAAGAGGAACATAAATTGTAAAATGAGGAGAAACTTGTAAAATGGTACTGAATAAATTCGGCTAACTAGATTTAAATACACGGGGAGAGAAACTAGAAGCCACCATTATGCTATTCGGACTTTGTAAATATACACCTCCATAAACAGAATCAATAGGTAACTGATAGTCACCACATAGAGCGAAAGAAATCATTGTTAACAAAATAAAAATTCAATATATTCAAAAACAGCCGTAAATAAAAAAAATATGATATAATAAAAGTGAGAAACAACTAGCAGCATTGATCATGGAGGAAGCTAAAAGGGTACTTTTGCAAGTTGATAGAGAAGGTGTGCATGTTTACCTAGAAAAACCAAATGTGCGAGGGGCTCAATTCACGGTTTCTGACTGCAACAGTTTGTTCTGTGCAGCAAGAAAACCGCATGGCAGAAGTTAATGAAATGTGGCGCCTCAGAGAAAAGGAGTTGGAACTTGAGAAATGTCTTCATAGTCGTAAATATTCATCTGAGCATCACAGAAGCTCCAAATCTGAAATCTGAAGGCATAATTTGGAGGGTGGGTGTACTTCAAAACATATAGCATACACAAGTTCCAAGGAGGTTGAGGGAAAAGGAAATGAGTTCAGTGACTCAGAAAATGCCCATTCCTAAAAAATGCCAGATTTTTCTAAAAAACATCAACACTATTCAGCCAAGAGAAAAAAAGTGCACAGGGATGAAATGGATTCTGTAGAATCAGGAGACTCATTTCACAATAATGAAATGTCTGGTGGCCTTAAATATGAGGGTCTACTAGATGAAGAGATTGATGAATTCCTACATTCAAGGGCCAAGCATGGTAGGGGAGTTGTAGGGTCACGAATGGATGAAACATGACCCTACCTTATGTCTCATGAAGGGAAATCATCTTTTAAAGTTTTTTCATATATGCGACTGAAGGAAGACTGGGAGCAACGTATTATTGGACCAAGTATGCCACCTTTCACTAAGGCTTATGGATGTGTTGTTGGCCTGGAGAAATCAAAACCAGAGAAATCTAAAGATAAAGAGAGAAGGGATAGAGCTAAACAGGATTCAAAAATGCACAAGCATACAGATAGAGAGATCAGAATAATAAAATCAAAGAAAGCACAGTGAGAAACCTACCCATAAAAGGACAAACAAAGAGAGCCAACGAAAAGTTAGTCTGGTCATTCTCTTCCTTGGCCTGTCTGTCTTGATTTCATTTGATATTGGGATATGCTAATCAGAGGCAAGAAGTGAAAACATAGTAGAAAATATATCCATTAAAGAGCAGAGAGAGGCAACGAAAAATTAGTCTCGCCATTTCATTCACTGACCCACCTGTTCTTCATTCGTTTGGATTTGTGTTGATGGGGTACGCCAGGATTGCACTGTAGTGCAATGCACAAGTGACGCTCAAGAGCCCCAGTAGCAAGCTACTGTAAATGGACTCTCCTCCCCTAAAAAAAAAATACACCAAATCCAAGGGATGAGCCCACAAGGGGAATCACTTGCTCAATGCGTCCGCGGGCTACCTCTAATCGCCCAAACGCTGAGAGCGCTGAAACCGCATGGAGGAGGAACTCACCAGGGATTTTTACTCTGCATAAACACTGAGCCTGTCTATTGTACAGTCGCCTCCACTCTCCACATATAAAAACGCCCAAGAAACAAATTACCAAAGAAAGATGCAGAGAGAACGGCCATGGCGGCTGACCGCGTAGCCAAAAGAAAATGACGGGAATTGTAGAGTTAGGGTTTAGTAAAGGAAGGCGTTGGAGGAAGCAAGGAGGGTCGGGCACGTGGAATCCATGCGTGCCCGCACTTGTTTTTGTTTTTTTTAATTATTTTTTTGATTTTTTTTATATTTTATTAAATTTTTTATATATTTATTATTAAATTTTGTGTGTGTTCGTTTATATTTTTTATTTATTTATTATTTTAGTGTAAAAATAGTTTAGTTTAATTTAGTTTAAATTAATTTAAAGTTAATTTAGGATAATTTAGTATAAAGTAAAAAAAAATTTAAGATAATTAAGTAACTTTAAAATTATTAGTGTAACTAATTATCAAAAAATTTAATTTAATTAAATTAATTGTATATTTAGTGTAAAGTAAACTACATTAAAGTTAATTAAAATGTTAGTGTAACCAAGCGAAGTGCCTTAAGAAGAGCACTAACACCAACGCACTACACATATCACTTTTACAAATAAATTCACATATAAATAATTTAATTATCAATAGTAGCAAAGTACTACCCTGACGAATAATCTCCGATTATCCAAGCGTCAAGCTCACGAGACCTTACACACAACTCATCAAGCCAATCGCCAAGCCCTTCCATTCCATTCCACCAGTCAAAGTCAAACACTAAGCTTCAATGCATCGCCTCAGGCTCACTACATCATACGACCAAAAGTCAGGAAGCAATACATAACCACAGTGCACAAGCGCTAAGTTCCGATGTTGAAAGCCACTCTACAATCCTTAAAGACTCACACCTGCAGCCACCGAGACACACAATTCAATGCATATGTACAACGTGCCAAGGAGATCCCACGAGTCAAGCATCGAAGGATATTTAGTTGTAAGCGAAAAGTTTAAAGGACTTAGACTAGGACAAGCAGGAAGGAGGCAACATACACACTGGGAAAGTAAGCTAGAGGAATTGACGAGTATGGCGCAAGGCTAGTGTAGCTACAGGGAAAGGGAACCAATAGTTTTCTTAGGCAAATAAATCAAGCTTAGATGCTTTAGCCCTAGCCTAGCCAATCCCCTAAAGAGAGTAATGTATGTTTACAGACAAGTAAAGAAAAACTTACGCCTAAGCTTGTTTCTAGTTTAAGTAGCGCCAATTTGAAACGTCCTTGAACTTACCCTGACAACTTTGGTTGATGCAGGTTAAATTATACAGGATGGTTAGGACTCGAGGGAGTCGAGGCAGAGGAGTATCGTCGCAAGCACCTCCGACACCACCACCACCATCGCCCGAACTAGCTCTCATACTGTGCTCGTTTGAGGCCATTAATGAAACTTTAAAGGGGCGACAACCAGTAGGGACCGAAGTGGAACCCCCACCATATGGAACAGGTAATCCAGAAGCGTCGAGGGATTCAAGGGGAGGACCTCCACCCGAAGACATCACACAAGAATTTCAAAAGATCAAACTTCTGGAGTTTTCCAGGGGTCACGCTAGTGAACGCACAGAAGCATGGTTGGAAGGCATGACAAGGTGTTTTGTTTTAAGGGACTATGCGTCCAACTCAAAGGAGAAAATCACAATTTTTCAATTAAGAGACAACGCCTTGAACTGGTGGGGCAACCTGGAAAGACAACTGCACCTTACCCCAGACACAGTATCTTGGGAACGTTTCGAGGAGAGGTTCCGAAGGAAATATCTACCAGCGTACTATGAGGAACAACAGGTAGGGGCATTTCATGCCTTAGTACAGGGAAACAAAACTGTAGAAGAATATGAGATCCGATTTATTGAATTGGTCAAATATGTTTCATATATGGATAATGACCAACGACAGGCAGAGCACTTCGTCTATGGATTGAACCCTAAGATAAGAGCTATGGTGCGGATGTGGAAACCGTCTTCAGTAGCAGAAGCAGTGGAAAATGCGCGTTACGTGGAAGAAAACATGAACTTAAACGGAGGTACGAGACCGGCCTTTCCGCATCATCCTGGATTCGTAGAGAAGGCCCCTAGGACATTTCCCAGGGGAGGGGGCTCAAGCCCACCTCCATATGGTAACAGAGTTGCACCAAGGACAGTAACCGCATGGATTTCAATGCTAGCAAGTGCAGCATCTCGTTCATCACCAACGACACAGACAAGTCCACGACCATCTCAGGGAACAACTAGTAGGGGCAGGGGTTCCAGGGGTAGGAAATCATTTCAGAGATAGTCACATAACAGTGCGTAGGTTCAATCTCATGTTACCTATTGGGGATGTGGAGGACCCCATTACTAGCGTGACTGCCCAGAGTTACAATCAGGATTCGTGCATAGAGAAGGAAAGGCACCGATGGGGAGAGCAAGTAGCATCCACCACATTTACACATCGATTAATAATTTCTAGGCTGAACATCAATCCATGGTGGTGGAGTCATCAGGTACGCTAAATCATACCAATGTTAAGATTTTATTTGATTCTGGTGCAACAGATAGTTTCATTTCACCTTCTGCATTAGAAAAGAGTGGGTTGGCAGCCTATGAGCACGATGATTTTAAACAAGTCGAGATGGCTTCGGGGGAAAAAAAAGAGGTAGGACCTAGTGTTGATAATTGTATAGTAGACCTGGGAGTGTGTACTACCGGGTTGAAGGTATACATCACTTCTCTCGGGGCATATGACCTAATCATAGGAATGGATTGGTTAGTAGCTCACCAAGCTTTGGTAGATTGTTTCGCAAAGAGGGTACTCTGTGTAGACGACGAAGGAAGGCCAGTAGAGATCCAGGGTGTATGGAGAAAAGTGTCATTATGATTTATATCAACTATGAAGTTTAAGCGATGCTTGAGACAAGGGTGTCGATTATATGTAGTGGAAGCAGTGAATGAAAGGAAGGGACCCTCATTGGATCAATACCCGGTATTGTCAGAATTTAAGGATGTTTTTCCGAACGAGTTACCAGGGTTACCTCCTGAGAGGGAGCTTGATTTTACTATTGAGCTAAAACTTGTTGCAGAACCAATTTCCAAGACTTCGTATCGGATGACAGCGCCGGAACTTTGTGAATTGCAAATGCAGTTGAAAGAGTTACTGGACTTAGGGTTAATAAGGCCCAGTGTCTCACCTTGGGGTGCACCAGTAATTTTTGTAAAGAATAAGGATGAATCCTTACGACTGTGTATAGACTACAAGGACCCGAACCATGCTACAGTGAAAAATAGGTACCCGATGCCACGAATAGATGACCTCTTCGATCAGATGAAAGGAGCAACGGTATTCTCAAAGATCGATTTGTGATCAGGGTATCATCAGTTAAGGATTAAGGAAGGCGATATCCCAAAATCTGCCTTTCGAACTCGGTTTGGACATTATGAGTTTGTTGTAGTACCTTTCGGATTGACCAATGTGCCAGCCGTATTCATGAGCCTCATGAACGGCGTATTCTGGAAGTACTTAGACCGTTTTGTACAAGTCTTTCTAGATGACATCCTCATCTATTCAAAGAACGAAAGAGAACATGAGGAACACTTACGAGTAGTGTTGTCTTTCCTTAGAGAGAACAAATTGTATGGGAAGTTGTCGAAGTGTTCCTTCTTTCAGGAAGAGATCCACTATTTAGGTCATATCATTTCCAGTGAAGGAATCTCTGTAGACCCAGAAAAGGTAAAGGCCATTATGGAGTGGCCAGTGCCGAAAAATGCCCATGAGGTGAGAAGCTTCATGGGGATAGCAGGTTATTATCGGAGATTTGTGGAAGGATTCTCCAAAATAGCGAAACCCATCACCACCTTGCAGCGTAAGGGGGTCAGGTATGAATGGACAGAAGAGTGTGATAGTGCATTCATTGAGCTTAAGAGGTTACTAACTAGTGTGCCAATTCTACGAGTGCTAGATATGGAAAAGGACTTCACAGTCTGCACGGATGCCTCGAGGCAAGGGTTGGGGGCCTTGCTAATGCAGGATGGAGGAGTGATAACTTATGCATCAAGGAAGTTGAAGAAACACGAAGAGCTATATGCGACTCATGATTTAGAGTTGGCAGCTGTAATGCTAGCTCTGAAACTTTGGAGGCACTATCTTGTGGGGCGAAACTTTGAACTCAAAACGGACCATCAAAGTTTATAACATCTCTTCACTCAAAGCGATCTGAATGCCAGGCAAAGGCGATGGAGTGAGTTTATGAGTGAGTACGATTTTGGTATTTCGTACATCAAGGGAAAGGAAAATGTGGTCGCAGATGCCTTGAGTAGGAGACCACATATCTTCTCGTTGGTACCCTTAAAGGTCAATCTGAGGGGACATGTGTTGACACAATTCCAAGGAGACAATTGGTATTTAAAGGTTACTTCAAACCTCCAGAGTGGGACGTGATTAGATCCAAAGTATGAAGGATATAGTCTGGAAGAAGACGGACTGTTAAGATATCGAGGAAGGATGTACATCCCTGAAAGTGGGGATATTCAAAGCATCATATTGAAGGAAGCCCATAGAGCACTTTATTGTGTGCATTTGGGTGTGAAGAAGATGTACGCAGACATGAGGAAGCTCTTCTTCTGGGTAGGCATGAAGCGTGATGTAGTCCATTTCGTCGCCAAATGCCTAGAGTGTCAACAAGTGAAAGCCGACCACCATCACCCCGACAGGCCTCCTACAGCCACATGATGTTCCTATGTCCAAGTGGGAAGTCATCTCTATGGATTTTGTTGTGGGGTTGCCGCTCACATCTCATAGACACAATGCCATTCTTGTGATAGTTGATAAGTTAACCAAGAGTGCTCATTTTATTCTGGTCAGAGACACTTACGATGTCACTGATGTGGCACGTGTGTTTATAAGCGAGGTTATCTGTTTGCATGGGATAACTAAGAAGATCATTCCAGATAGGGACTCTAGATTCACTTCTAGGTTTTGGACAAATTTGCAGTCAGTGTTGGGGACTCAGTTGAACTTAAGCACAGCTTATCATCCTGAAACAGATGTCCAAACCGAGAGATTAAATCAATTCATGGAAGACATGCTCATGATGTATGTCATGGATAATCAAACCCAGTGGGATAAGTACCTACCTTTGGTCAAGTTTGCCTACAATAACAGTTTTCATAGCTCCATCGGAATGCCACCCTACGAAGATCTGTATGGAAGGCCATGCAAAACACCATTGAGTTGGGATAGACTAGAAGACCGAGTAACAGTTGGGCCAAAATTGATTCAAGAGATGGAGGAACAAGTGATTCAGATTAGGAAGAGACTAATGGAAGCACAGGATAGGCAGAAAAGTTATGCAGATGCACACAGGACCGACCGAAGTTATGAAGTGGGAGACCATGTTTTCATTCGTATCAGGCCTAATAAGAGTACCATACGGTTCGGGAAGGGGACAAAGTTGTCACCTCGATTTATAGGACCATTCAGAATCCAAGAGAAAATTGGACCCGTTGCCTATCGTCTCTTATTGCCACCCCACTTGCATAAAACTCATAATGTTTTTCATGTATCTGTTTTACGTCATTATGTTGTTGATGAATCACATAAACTAAATTGGAAGGAATTGCAGGTATCAGACGTGGAAACTCTCACGGTAGAACCATTACGCATATTGGACCGTAGAGTCTGACAAGTCAGGAACCGTCTGGTAGACCAAGTTAAGGTCCAGTGGGACAAGTATAGTCCAAGATCTTCTACTTGGGAAGACGCCGAGACACTACGACGAGACTATCCCTCACTTTTTTTGACCACCTCGAGAATATGTTTCTCGAAGGTGGGGTGTATGTAACACCACCTATTTACTTAGACAACCAGGATTTACTGGAGGCCTACTTACATTATTTTCTCTTCACGGTGAAAACTATTAAATGATACACTTAAACTTTTAAGACATATGAACCGTTATGAATGTTTAAATGTTATTAATGATGATGAATATAGTACGATCTACTATGTGAATGCAAATTTTATGAATGTTTAAATGTTATTGATGATGATGTATATAATGCGATCTACCATGTCAATGTAAATTTTACGAATGTTTAAATGTTATTGATGATGATGGATATGATGCGACATATTGTGAGAATGAAATTTTTTATGAATGTTTAAATGCTATTAGAATGATGTTGGATATGATGCAATCTATTTTGGTAAATGATAATCTTATGAATGGGTGTCGAAATTGAATAACGAGATATTATGGGATCTATTTCTAACTTGAAAACGTTGATGTTAAGTTGTTGGTACAAGGATACCGAATTGAAATGATGACGGTATGCAATTACATGATGGTAATGCATAGAAATGTATGAGTTTGTGTTATAGACTAATCTGCAAGTTATGGGATATGAAATAGCCAAGGGATAATGATGATGAAAGTGGATATCATGACCACTAGCTGAGAAACATTATGGTACAAATATTTGTATGCGAAATTATATTGGTTTGGATGCATTGCTATGATATGTGGACGAGTGCAGGATTTCAGGTGATGAGACTGCCCAAAATCGAATAAACATTGACAAAACCCCCAGCAACATGGTGCCACTATCTATTCCATTGTAGGGTGTGGACCCTAGTTATGATTAGGAGGAGTGAAGACATTTCCCACTATGTATCCTCTGAAACCTGAAGTCATGGGAGGACGGTGTTAGTTCACGCTCCCCAAGACGTGTGATGATGACTGTCAGTTGCCTGCTGGGGAATCTTGGTCAATATAGTGACACTTCCGCTTACGGGTTCTATTTGGAGTTAGGTCAATATAGTTGATGCTCCAATATAGTCCAGCAGAGGAAGGATAGGAATGGAGATGGAAGTAAGTTAGGGAGTAAGGATGAGTAGACATAGTTGAGAAAGTATGGAGATTTGTCTTATGGTGGAATTTAATGTTTTCCCTTCTAAAAAGAAAATGTGTATATATGAATATTCATAATTATGTAACTAAACCACAGTTATCTAAATAAAATTGTTGAACCCGATAATTGTAATTAAAGGATTTCTCAAACATTTGATTGGTTTATTGTCTTCTATAAAAGACTAGTCTTGTTGATTAGATTGGATGGATACCTAAATTACTAAAGGATGATAGTTATTGATTATTAGTACATGCATGAGACTTGTATGTACTAGCTACACATGCATTTCGTGTACATGTACACTAGTATGTATGAGTTTTTGTGGCTTACTAATAGTGTCGATTATTTGTTATGAATGTGTGAACCATGTTTCGTTTCCTTTGTACCATGAGATACCTTAACTTCGGGATGAAGTTTCCTGAAGGGTGGGTGTATGTAACAACCCTGCTTAAATAGATGTATAAGGATTATTAATAATAATTATTTTGATAATCTGATTGTCCTAATATGTTAGTTAAACAATAATTATTTCTTAATAATATTAAATAATTAATTATTATTAATTACTTGTTCATATATGTCAATGATTAATTAATTATTAATTGACTCATTAATTATTTGAGTAGAGAATTAAAAGGGTTAATAATTTAATTTATTAAAGACTTACATATACGGGGGGGAGAAACATTAAATAAGGGGATAAGACATTAAATAAGAGGATAAGATAATGAATAAAGGGATAAGGAAATTAATGAGGGGGAAGAGAGTCGGTGAAGGAGGGATATGACGGGAGGAGTCTTATGGGAAGGGGGATCATTATTTTGGGGAAGGAGGAATCATTTTGAGGGGGAGGACATATTTTTGTGGGATATTTCTCTGTGGAGATCTCTGGTGTGAGGAGTTTGATTTTGGTGGATTTTGGTGAATCAGAAGCAGGGGGCACCGGTTTGCTGGGGGGTTTGGGTACAGGGGCCAGGATATCCTTATGGTATCCTAGAGCTAGAGAGTTGGACAAGATGCTCCTAGTTGGCAGGAAGGAAAACTCGGTTTTGGACAGTGTTTGACACAGTTTCAACTTCAACAACGGACAACCAGATCAACGGGGAAATTAACATCAGGAAGAGGTAATTTATTTATTTTTTTAAGTAATTCTTATGCCGTGGATAAAATTTTAATTTCTGCTGAATATTTATGCTTATTCGATGGTCAATGAATTACGTATGCAATGAGAAAGGAATAATATGTTTAATTTTATGGAAATTTTTGGATTTAATAGAGTTAGGACTCTACAAGATCCCTTCTTTTTCTCAATTTTGGATCTACACTGCTTCTTGTAGTGCCCTTCTTTTCCACACCTCCAACATACCCTTACAAGCTTTCCAGGAGATTTAGATCTACCCTTAGACTTAGATCTCCCACTTGAGAAATTAGATCTATTTCTTTCCTGGGAACGTCTTCTTGCAAATAATGTGCTGTGCTATGTGCTTCCATATTATTTCGTCTCATCTCCTTCGACAACAAGGATGAGACCGCTTCTTCAAACTTCAAAGAAGTTGTATTACTACCTATGGCCACAACCAGACTATCCCACGAGTTTGGTAAAGAACATAACAAACTAATACATTTATCTTCATCTAAAATTTTAATCTCAACAGATACTGACTGACTTACCATAGTATTGAAGGCGTTCAAATGCTCTTCCACTGAGTCTCCATCTCTCATCCTCAAGTTATACAAATTTTTTCTCAGGAATAGTTTATTTACCAGGGACTTAGACTGATACAACTTCCCCAACTTTTCCCATAAATCCTTGGCTGTAGATTCCCCTGATACATTCAGTAATACTAAATCAGAGAGACACAGTTGGATTGTGCTCTTTTCCTTTAGATCCATTTTTTTCCAGTCATCTGCAGAAGTTCCTGTAGGTGTAGTACTTGGATCTACCGCGATCCACTAATCTCTGTCCACCAAAAGATCTTCACTAGATGCAAGAGTTTCACTAGAGTAGGACTGTGACTCATCGGTAGCCTATAATGGAGTATGGGTATAGTCTAGGTGAAGAGGCATAGTTGGTATGAAGTGACCTTGGTGTTTCCAAGTAGAAAAGTGAGAAACGTCGTGGTGCCGCAAGCCATCAATAGGTGCATGATCGCAAGATTCAGCTACACACATGGTGGGGACATGACAGATGGTATGAGAGAAGATTCATTGTAGACTTTGGAGAATGGTTGAGGAGCTCTTCACCACTATCTAAAAAATAGATGGTATCATAGCTTGCAACACTCTCTACTTCTGCAGTGGTGATAGTGGATAGGGTGTAGTTAGGAAATCGGTTCAATGGGAACATTCACAGACTTGGTGAACAGTTCGGTGTAGCGAACTTATTCACCACAGAATTTGTATCATACTTATAACAGAGATTCAATTGATGGTGTGATGGGAAGGTTTAGTTAGGCACCACCTTGTGCAGACCGAGAGTAGAGTTTGCGGTGAAATGAAGCACTTGGAAATGGTGGGTGATCATATAACTCATTACAGAACTTGTCGCAGATGTGATCACAGAGGAAGACTTGGTTGGTTTGATTCATGATGAAAGTCAGTGTCGGACCTATTGTGCACACCTTGGAGAGACTAGGCATAGAGTTTGTTCAGAAACCAAGCACCTGGAAATTGTAGATGAATGCAATATCCTTGCATGAATTGTTGTAGATCTAACCACATAAGTGATCATGGAAGAAAAACATAGAGGGTGATTGTAGAAGTGATTGCAAAGAGGAGAAAGTATGGGTTGCAACAATGTGGAGCACTTGGGTACGTTGGATGACTTGGAGTGACCTAGAGAAGCTCCACAATAGGTAGTTGGTTGGGCACATTTCCATCATCATGTCTTTGTGATGTTCATCGCAAAGAACAATAGTTGAATTGAGTTGAGTTGTTGGATGGAATTAAATCCTTTATATGAGGTAGTTCTTCCTAGAGTTACAACAATCAGTTAGTAGTAATATGAATTAAAAATCAGGTGGTGGATGCATGGTGCCTTAAAGCGGAAGTAGTCAAGGTGCAAAGATTGCAAGACATTAGATATGAGTTCAACAGGTTTCATGTGAAGTTTGGGACTTAGACATATTTATAAATTGGATAAATGGAGTCATCCATGCATCGAAGTGAAGATATTACATATTTTTGGAGCTATAAACAGTGATTGATGATAGTTCATGCAAAGAGTTGGTTGCTTTGGAGTGCAGGCCCAAGATAGTAGACTTAGAACATGGTTGCAATGAAGGATGTCATTGATATAGGTATGGTTTTCTTGAGTTCTTTTATTTTCCAAGTGTTGCAGTGTTTTCTTTGAAGTTAAATCAGATGACTTGGTGGTTCAAGTGTAATCTGTTTCAAATAAGTATTGTAGCAGTTTGGGACTCCTTGGTTGGGAGAATGTGTAGAGAGCTTGGGAAATTTTCTTGGACGATTCATGTGGTGGACTTAGGAAAACTTGGGTGCGGTCGTGGAGGTGGCTTGAGGAAGTTTCCTAACTCTTCAATGAGGTGCATTGGATAGGACGTGGTGGTGAAGTGGGGAGTGAAGTTTGTTTGTGAAAAGTTGAGAGGATGGATGAGGGGCCCTAGTGTTTGCTTCCTTAACCAATTTTTTGGGGTCATGCGATGACTTGACAATCATGACGATAGTTCCAAATTTTGAATTCTTGCAGTAGGTGTGAGGAAATTTCGTTCCAAGAGACCGATGGAGTTAGTAGAGAAGCTGACTAAGAATTGTTGACATTCAACCTTAATGGGAAGAACGTATACCAAGTGACTTGGGTGGTTTTCTCTTTCCTTTGGTACAGGACATTGAATGAGGGAGAGCACACCTTGGTGACTTGTGGATGTTTGTGTGATGACTTATAGGTCTAGAGGGGATCATTGGTTGGATTTGGAAGAGTATTGGTTCAAACGTACATAAGGAATGGAAGTTCTATTAAGTAAATCATTCGACTTGGACCACTTTGGATAGTTCATTTGGGATGTTTGAGGAGTGAAGGTATGTTTTCCACACTCCTCAAAGATGTTGAGTTGCATTGAGGTGACTTGATGAATGGAGGCAAGTTGAGGACTTCCCTTTGTTTGGAGGATGGTGAGGAGATGCAAATTGCAACATGAAGAGATTAGGCATGGGTGTTTCTCTTTCTTTGGGAAATATGGTTGAGGGTGAAGCTTAACCATTCCAAGGCATAGAGAGGTAGAGACAACAACATGGTCTAGTGATGGAGTAATGAGGCAAATGCATTATGGAGGCACAGTTCTTGGGGAAGATTGGCTAAATGTTCCATGAGGTGGATAATGGAGTCAAGTTGTTCCAGATGATTTTTCTTTGGAGTGACTTCATAGTGAAGCAAGGTGAGAGGCGACGTTGCCTTTGTTTTATATCAATGTGTGGATGGATCAAATTATGGAAGGAAATTAGAGTACAGATGCACTAGTAGGTTCAAAGTGAAACACTTAGAGATTATGGAGGATATCCTTGATGAATATCAAATGATGGAAACAGTGGTGAGGTAAGGATGGATACTTTCCTTAGTCTTTGGAGTTGGATGGAGTGACAAAGATGTAGGAAGAAAATATTAAGTTTGGGCACGAGGAAGTACATTCTCACGAGTTGGGTGCAATGATTGGATTAACTACCCAATCAGTCCAAGGCATGGGAGATAGCATTGTGTGGAGACGTGACATATTTTGGTTGAAGAATGTTTGTAGCAGAGACTCACAAGGATTTCAACACTTAGATATTTTTTAAGTTTTGGTTAAGGTTGCAACAATAGTTGATTCAGTAGTAGCAGTGAAACAGAGAGTGATCATTGCAATAGGGTAGTGGTAGCTTAGACATTGTGGACAAAGTTGGGAAAGAGACGTATTTCCGTTGTAGCAGACAGTTTGATCGCACACAACTTTGGGCAGGGCAATGTGGATGGTTCCACATGATGCAGATGATTGCATTGCAATTTGGAAACTTGGAGTTTCCACTTTGCAAGGAAACTTAAGGTTTCCACTTTGACATAAATTTTTGGTTTCGAGTTGGCAAGAAACTTGGGGTTTCCAATAGACTTATTTGTAATGGAGGAACAAGTTTGTGTAGAGACTTGGAGAACTAGAATTTTGTGGATGTTTTTGAGGGAAAAAATGACTTTACGTGGGGGAGGATGTAATGCATGTGGTGCCAATCTTAGGCGCTCACATTTCCACCACAAATCGAAACAGAGGAAATTGGGAAGGAAGGATTCTCAGTGAAAATGAGGATACATAAGTATTCCTATAGGGGAGAGTTGGCGTTCCTTGGGTGCACAACATTCCAAGGGGTGTCTCCACCCAAGGTTCTTCATGACACAAGTCAGACGATAGACAATTTGATAAAGGGTTGAAGGCATGACTTGAGTGCTCTACCAATGAAGGAAAATTGATCGAGGCATGGGGGACACACTTAGGAGAGTCAACTCAACTCACCTAAGGGGAGTGTACACCCAAGACAATGAATTAGTTAGAGAGCGCACTGATCCAATAGGCATGTCGTTTAATGGACACATGGGCTAGATGGGCGCACTGGGTCCATAGAGGGGCACGATGATCGATTGAGTGTGATGATTCAAAAAGGGGTGTGACACACCCAAGATACATGAAATTTCACACCAATGACCCTTGGATTCCATATAAGAGAAAGGGTGCACAACCAAAGAAGGAATATTGGAAGAACTTGAAGGAGAGCAAGAGAGCTCTGTAATTTTGAGGTAGACGAAGAGGAAAAGATCCCTCAAGGAGCCAAGTCGCTCCACTTGGGAGGACTCGTTCTTCCTTGACGTGGATTCATTGGACATAGATGCGGGAGTTTCTCTTGGGATGATTTTGACTAAGTCTACAAAATCAGGTCTATTGGAGGCATGTGCGAGGCATAATCGAAATTAGTGAAGTTTGCAGAAATGAAGAGATAGAGTTAGTGGAAACGAAGAGACAACAAGTTTGCGGTTGGGGGCACATATGAGGTGCACCGTAGGTGTTTGTGGAAATGGTTGTGATGACAAGTTTTGGTGACGATATGTGTATGAGTGTCTTGGTGAGGTGAAGTGTGTCGTTTGACTCCGTCCTATTGTAAACCAAGTCAGTAGTTCTCATGTTGTAATTATTTCACAATAACGAAGAATTGTGTTGGTGTTAGTCATGGTTTATGCCATCTGCACTATATCTATGTTTGTATTTTGTTTGTTCCACGGTTCTATTAGTTTCTCATAGATGTATGCTTAAATATGACTAAGTGTTTAAGCAATTAACGAATGTCTAAGTATGCAAGAGTTACATAGAGTAGGAGTGTGACTCATCGATAGCCTAGAACAAACTATGGGTATGCTCTAGGTGAAGAGGCATAGTCTAGAGGAAGTAACCTTGGTGTTTCCATGCAACTAAGCGAGAAAGATTGTGATGGTGAATGCCCTCGAGAGGTGCATGATCGCAAGATTTGACTAGGCACAATGTGGGGACGTGACATTAACTTCTTTATGGCACCACAATTTCTCCTTAAATTTAGATGTAAAAATATTTTTAATATTATCGTTATTCTATAGAGTAACCTCTTCCTTGATTCCCAATGATGTAGCCAAGACTTGACATCTTTATGCCACCCCTGTTTGTCACACATGTGGTTTTTGACTAGAATTTGAAATAATCTTAGGAAGCCTTATGTTTTCCATATCGTTTATCTTGTTATTATACATTGAGTATATAGTCATAATCATACTTCCAATGATGGGTGGACTAACTTTTATGATGATAGAATATGGTGTATTGCATTTAATTTTGAGATTATAAGTTATAAAATATTTTTTAAATTATTTTATTTTTTAATGATTCTCTAAAATTAAAAATATGGAACTCTCCATTCTTTATTATTAAATAAATTTTAATAAAAATATTAAATATATAAATTTTTTACATTATTTTCTTATAAAAAACTAAAATAAATTTATATTAAATAAATTTCCATAAAAAATTAAGATAAATTTATATTACATATGTTTTAACGTAATTTCTTTTATTTTTTCCACACAGTATGTCTCTCTTTTCAAATCCCACAACACCATGCTCCAACGCATCTAGATTCTAGACGAGTGACCAGGACATACGAATTCGGATGATAGGTTGTTTGTTTGATTTGCATGACTTTCTATTGATTTTTAAAGGTCATAATGCATTCATCCATGAAAAATAAATTTATAATATCTTAATAACATCTTCAGGTGTGAAGATCAGTGAGTGATGGAGTGGACTATTAGTATCATGGGAGTCGACTCAACCTAATTACCAATTTGACCAACCAAAAAAATCTAAAATTTCAAACATAAAAAAGTTTAATTAATTTATAATTTTTTTATAACATCATCAAAATTGAAAAACAAAATTAAAAAGATATTAATTAACGTTAAAACATACATAATAAAGTATAGCAATTTTTCTTTTCAATCTGTAATCTAACATTTAAAAAGTTAAATCATTTTGGTAATTTTGATAAATCGTTTTTACATTGATAAGTTGATGTAATAATTTTAAATAAAATTTTGTTAAATCAGGGAAAGCATAAACTGCTTTTTAAATTTTAAAAAAGCAGCTTTAGTTTTTTTTACCTGAAAATAAAATCTCTTTACTACAAAATTAACGCTATCCCATAACGATGAGGCAAGGATTTCAACCATTGCCCATTGGCATTGAAAGTTCTCTTTCCAATAATATGTGGAACCGAATTTCCGATTTATGCGTTGATTTCCTGTTCAAAGCACGTTTTCTGCTCGTCAAAGTCAAGCAAATATTAGATGAAGGATATCGTTATACAAACGTCAGGAATGATGTTCGTTGGAGAGAAATTTGGGAATGATGTTGACGGGATAGATTTTTTTTAATTGTTTTAGAAAAGAAGAGATGATGTTTTAATTGTTTTTTAAGGGTTAATTAGATTTATTGAAAGAAGAGATGATGTTTGAATTGTATTTTAAGAGTTAATTAGATTTATTTAAACTTCTTCTTAAATCCTGTTTCTACCACAAATCATAGATTGCATGATATAATTCAATAAAATTCTGACACTTTGTAAACAGCTGAATTTTGAAAATTCAACCCAGAACTCTGTAGAATGATGTCCGAAGAAAACCTATTAACTATCTACGTCTTCCGGATTTATAATCACTATTGTTTTAGGAAAGAAGGGATAATGTTTTAATTTTTTTTTAGGGTTAATTAAATTTATTTAAACTTCTTCTTCAGTCCTGTTTTCTACCACAAACCATAGATCAGCTGATCCAATTCAATAAAATTCTTACCACAATCACAGAACACGTGATCCAATTCAGTAAAATTCTTACAGATTGTAAACTGCAGAAATTTTGAAAATTTAACCCAGAATTATGTAGAACGATTCCCTAATAAAACCTATCAACAAAAAATAAGATCAGTCTACAATATACCCCTTCAACTTTCGAGATTAAAATCCCCGGCACAAAGTTTTGACGTGGTTATATTTATAATTTATCTGCCATTTCAACTTTCAAGATGAAAATGCCCAGCACATGCTTTTGACGCGTTTAAAAATTGGATTGCATGCTCATTTAAATATAAGTTCTCAACATTCCCTGGCCTAAAACTTTTTGAAATTAGATTGGGTAGTCCTGTACACTTTTATGTAGTTTCTGTTTTGATTCATAATTTTCTTATTTAGGTCTGGTACCCTGGATCCTGATTTTTTTATCATCTCTCGATTTTTCATTCTCTGATGAGTTTTGTTTGTAATGAAATTCTCATGCCGTAATAAGGTTTTCCCTCTTACA
Organism: Picea engelmannii; assembly: GCA_009831015.1. NCBI lineage: Eukaryota > Viridiplantae > Streptophyta > Pinopsida > Pinales > Pinaceae > Picea > Picea engelmannii. The sequence continues at coordinate 309,589 of ML777785.1, forward strand.
TACATATTTCATAGCATCTATCCATTTTTCATCCTTTGATGGCGTCTGATGTGGTAGGAGGGTTTGTCTAGGGACCGTGATGCTTTTTGAGGTATATACAACCAATAATTTTATATCATATTTTAAATATCTGTTCTCAATTTTACTACCTCATTTTCCTTCAATGATAGATCCATGGTTTCCTATTATGATAGTTCACAATCACTAAATTTATTTTTTGAGTTATGATTATTTTTTATATAAAGTTTGTGAGCAATACATAAATCATATTGACCACATACTTTTCATATCTATGAGTGTTGGATGGTATGGTGTTATTTTTGTTGGAAATATTAATTATAGGTGGGTGAGCTTAGGTGTTCGTCGATTTGTTAGTCAGTTTGTTAGTCACTTTCATATACAGAGTCACACGCTTACACAAATTTAGTCTAAATCTGTTGACGTTTACGCAAACTTAGTTTAAATGGAGCTGATATTTATCCTTCTCTAGTTCACTTGAGTAGGTAGGAGTCACTCGAATTTATTTGTGTCTTTAATGTTTGAGTCGGTTAACTTACTCAAGAAGTCACAGTTGTAGTTCTTAAATATTTGCCTCTATACGTAGTTGAGATGCAGAAAGGTAGGGAGAACATAGTCGTGAAGAAGAAAATAACAGTAACAACTAAGGAGTCGAAGAAGTCTGAGAGCACAAGTTCTATGTTTGTAAAGTCTGCAAAAGTTGTTGGAGCCTTGTTGGAGCCGAAGCTTTCCACGTTATTGTATTTTGTATTAGAGAACAATGCAAAATTTCTTTTTAATATATCAAGTATTTTGGGTGTTGACAACTTTAAGTGTATTTCAGAGTCTTTGTTGTGTGTATGAGGTAATGTGTTAAATATTAGCATAGTGTGAATAAATCATTTTTATTAAGTGTTTTACTCACAACGCACAGTAAATCATGTAGTTTGGCAACTAAGCAGTAAAGTCTTGAGAGTTTTGTCACAAGGTTTAGTGGCACACAGTGTTTGTAACTGTGTGTTGTAGATCCAAGATTTGGTATCAAAGAAGGCTCTATCAGAACAAGTTTATCAGAGCAACAACTCTGTTGGAAAGTGAAATATGGCTTCTACTTCAAATCTACAACCTCCCACTTTTACATGTAAAAAACTATGAGTTATGGTCCTTGACCATGAAGGCATTGTTATGAGGTCAGTATGTATGAGAGATAGTCTAGAATGGCTATGTGGAACCAACAAATCAAGCAACATATAATGTACTCACACAAGATGAGAATGATGTCTTGAAAGGTCAAAGGAAGAAGGATGGAAAGACGATGTTTTATATACATCAAGCCATGCATGAGAGCATACTCCCAAAAGTTGCATCATCAAAGCAAGCCAAGGAGGCATGGGACATATTAAAAACCTTTTATAAAGGTATGAACAAAGTCAAGACCTCAAAAGTACAAATTCTTAAAAGAGATTTTGAAACTCTATCAATGAAAGACACAAATTCAGTAGATTCATTTTATACTCATGTCATAAATCAGATTAAGTCTCATGGTGAAACCATAGAAGAAAAAAAGGTTGTTGAGAAGGTACTTACGAGTCTTCCTCCTAAATTTGATGCCCTTGTTGTAACTTTGGAAGAGAGAAAATATTTGAGTCAGTTCCGTCTAGATGAACTGAAAAATTCCCTCATTAATCATGAACACAAATCAAGTAGGTCAAATATGTCATTAGAATTTTTTTTTCTGTGCAGTCATCTATAAGCCGTGGAAGAGGAAGGGGGATATCTAACTCTAGAGGTAGAGGAATAAGTTTTTCTAGAGGTGGACATAGTAGTAGTCCTGGAAATACTGGTGGAAGAGGTCAAAACCCAAATACCAGTCATCCAAGTAGTTATAGAACTGACAAATCAAATATTCAGTGCCATTATTGTAAAAAGTATGAACATTATGCATATGAATGTAGGAATATGTAGTATAATCAGAATAATCAAGGACAAGATTAGTCAAACAACACAAATAACCAAACCAATCCTATGTTTATGGAACACGCTAAAGAAATACCTATAGTATCTAGATTTAGGTTGCAATAACCACATGACATGAAACTTATAATTGTTTTCTAGTTTGGATAAGTCAGTCTAAACCAAGGTTACACTTGGAGAATATATCCAAGTCACTATTCTAGGAAAGGAAAGTATAAACATCTTAACTAAGAAAGGAGAACAAAAAGTTAGGCCTAATGTATATTATGTTTCTGGTATGAAGCATAATTTGATGAGCATAGGCCAATTGTTACAGAAAGGTACATAATCTACATGGAAGATAATCATTGTGTGATTATAGACAGACATCCAAGCAATTATATTATTTCAAGAATCTAGATGACAAGCACATAATGTTCCCATTGACATTGAAACCAACCAAGAATAAAATATACCACTAACTATTGGTAAAGAAAAAGATGCACAGTTAGACATTGCATTTACAACAGAAAGTGTGTGTAGTTCCAATGAAGAAAATAGTGCGCACAGTATCAAGAAAGGAGAAGGTTGCACAAAGATGAAAGAAACATTCCAATATGAAGTGCGTGATGATTCCCAACTATGGAATTTCAGATTTGAACATTTAAACATTGGAGGTTTGAAGTTGCTACACACAAAGGATATGGTAAAAGGTTTTCCATTTATTGAAAACCAGAAAGAATATTTGAAGGATGTATTTTTGGAAAATAACACACAGAGTCATTTCTAGTTGGCAAGTCATAGAGAGAAAAATATCCACTGAAAATTGTACATTTAGATATTTTTAGACCAATGCAAACACCATCTATAGGAGGCAGTACATATTTTGTAACATTCATTGATGATTTCTCAGGAAAGACATGGATTTATTTCTTAAAACATAAATATGACGCATTGGATTGTTTTCAGAAGCTCAAATCACTTGTGGAGAAGAAGAGTGATTAATACATCAAGTGTCTAAGAACCGACAAAGGAGGAGAATATGTGTTAAGAAAATTTTAGAACTTTTTTAAAGTTCATGGAATCTATAAGCAATGTATCGCGTGGTATACACCATAACAGAATGGTGTCGCAGAGAGAAAGAACAAAACCATCATGGAAATGGCACACATTATGTTGGCTTCCAAACATTTGTCGAATGAGTATTGAGTTGAGGCAGTAGCAACTGCAGTATACATCATGAACAAATTTTTGACAAAGAGTGCGAAGAATAGAGTTCCTCAAGAATCCTGGACAGATATGAAGCATAATGTGGTGCACTTGAAAGTTTTTGGTTGCATTGTGTACACACATGTTACAAATAAACTGAGAAAGAATCTAGATAACAAAGGACATAAATTATGTATATTTGTTGGGTATTTTGAAGATACAAAAATAGACAAGTTGTATGATCCTGTCACAAGGAAGGTCATAATCAATCGTGATGTTCAGTTCGTGGAGAATGAAGCATGGGATGGAAGCATAGAAATGACAAACAATTTTTTTGATGTTATTGAGCATGATGACATAGAAGAAGAGGTGATTCAAACACCATGTACAAGTTAGTATGCAGTTCTCTCTATAACTACAACGCAAATCACAACAAATAATACTCCAGTGAGATCTATAGGTGTGCAGTATACACCTAAAGTGCAACAAACTTGAACACACATTCCAAGTGGTTTTACATCTCGAGATCCAACATTAACAAGTTTGTTACCAAGGAAGACAAGAAGTCTTCACGACATCTATAATGTGGACACAACAAATTCATTTTATGTTTTTTCTTTATTTTTAGAAATAGATTTTCATTTAACTTTTGAAGACGCTATCAAATATGATGTATGGGAACAAACCACGGATGAAGAAATTAAAAGCATAGAGAACAATCATACATGGAAGTTGGTAGATGTACCTAAAGACAACAATGTGATAAGTGTCAAATGGATTTATAAAACCATGCAAGATGCAAATGGAAATGTGCAGAAGCACAAGGAAAGGTTAGTTGCAAGAGGTTTTACTCAGCAACCTGGAATTGATTTCAATGAAAAATTTTCACCAGTTGCGCGCATGGACACAGTGAGAACTGTGATACCCATTGTCGTGCAGAACATTTAGTCAGTTTATCAAATGGATGTAAATTCATCATTTTTGAATTGACACTTAGAAAAAGAAGTGTATGTTGAACAACCACAAGGCTATGAGGTTCCAAAAATTTTCACCAGTTGCACGCATGGACACAGTGAGAATTGTGATACCCATTGTCGCGCAGAACATTTAGTCAGTTTATCAAATGGATGTAAATTCATCATTTTTGAATTGACACTTAGAAAAAGAAGTGTATGTTGAACAACCACAAGGCTATGAGGTTCCAGGACAAGAAAACAAAGTGTACAAATTAAAGAAAACATTATATGGATCCTTCAATATATAAATTGATATTCCAATAAAAAATTGAACTTCAAAAAGATTATTTTTTTTTTGCCTTCAAAACATCAACCACCTTGTTCAAAACAATGAAAAAGATGATTCAATTTTTTTCTTAGAGGCTCCACATATGCAAAACCATGAAACGAGCGAGTGAATTGTGTTAAATCGGTTCAGTCGAAAGCATATTTATTAGATTTGGTGCCAAGTTAAACGAAATGACGCGTCCCTTCATTTTTTCTCGGCTGACGAAATTCTCTCACCCACTTTTTGGCTAAAAAAATTTTGTTCGTCCAAAAAGTGAAGAATCTGTTTATTTTCTACGGATTCCATTAGAAATATATATTTTAGCCGAACAAAATATATTTCTACCGAAAACCTGCAAACGAGACTGTTTCAAGGAACCTGAGAATTCTCTCCATCTTACTTGAACTTTGGAGGTTGCGGACTCTTAAAAATATTCATAATTTAGTTTTGAAATTGATACCGTCATTTGCAAAATTGAATCTACTTTCAATGGATATAATTTTTTTCATTTTCATTGTTTTTATCTAATACTTTATAAAAAAATCACTGCATAATATTTTCAGGTGACATTATGATTAAGTGAAATAGAACATCCATATCTCTAAAAATACACAATAGAAAATTTAGAAAAAATTATATTTAATAACCATACATTGTTCTCTTCTAAAGGGTATTTTTAGATTTTACTTTTAAGCAAAAATTAAGATAGATACAAGGTGGGGGAAAACATGCATTTAAAATTTGCAACTTTGTCAACTTCAAAAAAATTTAGAAATTTTAATATTCATCTGTTGGATTCAAAACTATAGTCATAAGAAAATAGAGTCTCTCTAGATTGTTGCAGTATATTTCGTTTGTCAAAAACAAAAGATTAATAATAGATACATTGGTGGGGGGAAAAAACAACTCATTATCATTCCTTTCATTTTTAAGGAACATACTGTGAAACAATTGCCAAATTGAAATATCAAATCTCAATAAAAATAATTTGAAAAATAGTTAATAAAAAGCTAACAAAATTCTTCACAAGTTTTATTTTTACTGTAAAGTGAAATTCTAAATAAAAAAAAAATCATTTTTGTATACTAGAAGTTGAAGAGCTTTGTGAAAATATAGGTTTTTTTCTCATAAAACAAGCAAAATGGACACCCATCTTCATGAAATTACCCCATTGATGTATTTTCTGATCAATTTTTACTAAAATCAGGTCTAAATTTGTTGAAACTCCATACTTGAGTGATTGTGTTTGTATAATTTGAGTGCCATGAGGATTTTTCGTGGTGTTGAATCGGTTTATGCATTAAAAAATGCAATTTAAACAACTAAAAATGGAGATTTCACTAATATCTATTTCATCGGATTGGTGAAAAAGTTCAAAAAGTGGAATGTTTAGACACCACCATTTTTTTCCCTTACAATATTTTTCATTGTTTTTTGGAAGAAATAAATGATGTTGACTGTCCATTCAGTAAGTTGGTGACTCTTCAACTACAAGGCTTTGAATGGCTAGCAGAAATCCATTTCCATCAACTTTCAAGATGAAGATGTCCTACACAATCTTTTAATGTTTTTAAAAGTTGGATTGCATAATCCACTTCTACTGCTTTTTGAAATTTCCCACTTTCCACAACACTTTAAAGTATGACCGAGTTAGAAGAAAACTTTTAAGTAACAAATCACAATAATAATATTATTTATTTGTGATTAATAATAATATTATTATATTAAATTTAAATTTCACTTAAAATTAAGATAAAAAGTTTTTTAACATGGAGCACAAATCACTTAAAAAATGATATCTCTTATAACAAGAAGAATGTATAATGATCACATTAAATGACAAGTACTATCAAATCAATGAAGTAATAAAAATCCAAATGAATTAAAATAATGATATCTCTTACATCAAGAATGAAGTAAAATAATAACTTAAAATGATGATTAGATGAAATTTTATGAAATTTTTTTAATTTTAAAATTTTTAATTAAATATTATACATATAAAACTAATCATATCAATGCAATCAACCAATAAAAAACTAAAAATTTCAAGAATGAATTAAAATAATAACTTTAAATGATGGTTAGGTGACATTTTATGAGATTTTTTTAATTTTAAAATTTTTAATTAAATATTATAATATAACAATACTTATTAAAATCATATAAAACTAATCATATCAATGCAATCAACCAATAAAAAACTAAAAATTTCAAAAACTTGATTTTTTTAGTTTTTTATCAAAAATCAAATTTTTGAAAGAAGAAATATTTTTTTTTATTTTTTTAAATATTAAAATTAATAATAAAAATTTGAAAAAATCACAAGTCAAAGAAAATTGACTTATAAGAATTACAATTAATCCTGTTTATATAGAAATATAATAATATTTAAACAGTGGAATCAAATATTTTCTTTTCAATAAAGTGAAAGCTAAAACGAATACCGGATTTATGCATTGATTGAATATTTCCATCAACTTTCAAGAATAAGTTGCCCGGCACAAGCTTTTAACGCGTTTAAAAGCTGGATTGCATACTCATTTATGTAGAGGCTGTCCACTTCTCCTACTGCTTTTTCAAATTAGATGGGCATCCGACCTCGACATCTTTTTTAAACTTCGGTTTTGACTCTTATTAGGTTTTTTCTTTTGATCATCTCTTACATTTTCAATAATCTTGCTTTTTCATTATTAGTCCTTTTAGAAGGCCACGAAATATTCTTTAGTCTTTTTCATTATTAGTCCCTCTAGGAGGCTAGGAATATTTTTTTTCATTATTAGTCTCTTTAGAAGGCCACGTAATATAGCAGCTAGCTCATTGTAGACTGATCATTCTTAGTCGGTCTACAAAGCCAAGTACTACAACATTGTTAATAGGTCATTATTGTTGATAGGTCATTGTTAATTTTCTTGGTGAGATTTTTAATTTTTTATAATTATTTTTCAATCATTTTTTAATTAGATTTATATGATTGAATCTTTCAATCAATATATTTGTATAAAAATTTCTGGCATAAATGCAAAGAAGATGTATATAGCAATTTTCTATTTTGTACATATTAATTCTATTTTTTATAAGAAAGACAATTTAAATAGAAATTGTCTCTATAATAATTTAGAACAAGATATTTTTAGTTTGAGAAATGAAGGTAATATCCTCGTGACATGAGACTTAAATGCTAGGAGTGCAACTAACCAAGCTACTCTTTTAAGTAACGATTCCAACCATAATCCTTTATGGCTAGATGATGATCTTGTTTTAGCTAGAAGCTACAAAAGAAGCTTTGAAGACCTAACTGAGAATTTGTTTGGTACTAAGCTAGTCATCTCTCAAGACCTTATAATTTGCAATGGTATAATGAAGTGGCCAAAATCCAACCAGATGACTTGTATTCATGGACTGGGTAGTAGTGTCGTAGACTATGTGATATTTGACATGTTTCCAACCAAACACTAACTTTTGGCCTTTTAAATGACCATGAACCTGACTCTAGTCATAGACTTTTAATACTAACTCTAAACTTTACCATGCACAGGAGTGACATTGAAGAAAATTATAATAATCAAATACAACTTCTCTTTGACAAAAGTAAAGTAGATCTTTTATTAAAGGATTTAAATAGTGAATTACATCTCCTAACTTATAAGGACAACATTGAAGGGCTCTATAATAATTTTACAAGTGCCCTTTCCACTTCTATTAATTTATCTTTTGAGGTTCCCTGTAAAGAGAATAATAGAACAACCAATCCTTGGTATTATAAAGAGTGTAAAATTGCTAGGAAATCCATTATGGATGCTTCCATTGAGTCCTTAAAACTTGATAAGATAAATACGTACAGATCCCTAATTAAAAGAAAAAAAATGTATTATAATAAAATGCAAGAGCATCTTCACAACTATCTAAGTTTGATCCTAAGAAGTTTTGGAGGAAAATTTTAATCTGCAATACTAAAGAAAATAATATGATTCCCTTAAGGGACTCGAATTCCTACCTTAAAATTATTTACGAGTTCCCTAATGCCATGGACACCATTCCTATTGTCCCTACAGATAACAAACTTTTTTCTTTGGATGACATAGAGTTCGGCGTTAAGCGGCTTGCAAATGGGAAATCTAAGGACATTGAAGGCTACCAAGATGTAATTTTAAAAATTAGAGGGCATATCCTCATCCCTCACATACACAAGCCCTTCAATTTAGCATTCAAGAAAGGGTTCCCTAAATCCCGGACGCAAAGCCTCATTTTTCCTATTTTTAAAAATGGGGATAGAAACATTCCCTCTAATTATAGGACCATTATGATTAGCCCAATTTTGTCCAAGATATATGGAATTATTTTGGAAAAGAAGATTAGGCTATGGATATAAAGTCAAAGTAAAATAGATAAAGGTCAGGCCATGTATAGGAGATATCATTCAATTGTGGAACATCTTGTTACCTTTATGATCATTGAAGAGGAGTTCCACAATACTAAAACCAATCTTTTTTATTGTTTTGTTGAATTTAGAAAATATTTTGACATGATTCCTAGGAAGAACTTTTGGGATAGGTTGGAAGAGATAAAATTGTCTTTTGAGTTGAGGGATGTTACAATAATATTGTACGAGAACATTATTTCCAAGTTTAAGAACACTGAGAGCTGGCTGAAATAAATTAACAGTAATATTAGAGTCAAACAAGGTTTCCCCTTTCACCTACCCTTTTTGGCATATAGATGAGACTCTTTTTATGACTGTTATTTTATATGGATGCGAAGTTTGGGGATGCAGTATCTCTCGTGAATCCTAGAGAAAGATAGATAAAATACAAATGAATTTTATAACCTATAATCTCAAAATTAAAGGAAATTTTCCCTACCCTATCCTCCTCTTAGAGGAAATCCTTTCCCCCATTGATAACATGGCTATGAATAGATACATAATGTATAAGAACAAGTTAAAAAACATGGAAGACAAGAAGTTTCCTAAAATTGTTTCAAACTCCAGCTGTAACCACTTTCGACTCAAGCGGGGATGGCATAAAGATGCCCAATCTTGGCTAAGCCATTGGGAAATCATGGTAGATACCATTTTGCATAATAAGGATACTGTTACAAATATTATTAAATCAAAATTTAAGGAGAAAATGTGGTATGATAAAGAGTTAGAGGAAAAAAGAAAATTAAATTATTATAATGAGGCAATCAACCTTAATCTAGAAGATCAAAATTATCTTTCTATTTTGACAAGTGTAAAGAAAAAAATAATCATTTCTAAGATAAGAACAAATTATCATGAGCTCCATAGTGAAGTTGGACATTGGTCCATTCCTAAAACACTATGGGATGAAATATTGTGTCACCTTTGTGACACTAAGAAGTTTGAAGATAAAAAACACTTTCTCTTATATTATCTGGCCTATACCCAGAATAGATCTCGGGTGAGTGCAAAGTAATGATGGTCTCTCATGACGCGTTAGTGGGAATGCAAACCTGGAAAAACAATAATCTGTTAACTTGGAGGGATTATTCAAGGTACTTTTACAATGAATTTGAATATGGTGTAAAATATGAAACATAGGAAATTGAACTAGCTTTCCGAATATACAACTTTTATTCATAGAAATTGTGAATAACTAGGTCAAATTAGATTTTTTCTAAAAGTGGTATAATATTTTTCCAAAAAAATATAAGGTATATGTTTTTGATCGTGCAAGTGTTGAATTTCATGCCAAAAACTTGTATACTTGTAGAGAACCTTTTTTTCTTGTGCTGTGTATTTTTTAGAAATTTTTAATGTTAATTTTGTATTTTTTTTTAATTATCAAAGTCAACATATGCCTGAAATTACAATGTCTTTTGTTCATGCAGGCTAAAAGGGTCTTAAAATAATCAAAACAATTTGTATTTTCTTTTAGATTGTAGGTATTGGTCTCATATTGTGCCACATATAACTCATTTGAGAAATGGTTAAGCCAAGAAAAAGTTATAGAAGAAATAAGAGAGGGATGTATTCTAGGATTTTGATACACGTGAAGACAAAAATAGATTAAAAATAGTAAACAATAATAATTTTAAAAACAAATTACATATTTGAAATCCACATAGCCGACTCGATCTATGTCTATAATTTCATCAACAACTGAATTTTTTAGCCTATGGAAAAATAACATCAAAGATAGAGATATAGAGGGGTTTTCACAAAAATGGAGGTTTTTATGAATTTGCAAACCAAACCACTGGGTTTTTCATCTCGAACCTAAATCTGAGCCAACCAATTCAACATACACCTTGTCAATCCCGCCCAAAACATTTGAATTCAAACAAGCCCGTAGGCACTCCAGGAATGCATGTGTGCTCCTAAAAATCATTTTCTTCCTTCTCTATATTTTCCCTCCCTCTCCTACATATACGCCCCCCCCTCTCTATATCACTCTCACTCTCCTTCTCTACCCACCATGTTTGTTTCCCTCTCTCTCACTCACACTCCTATACATGGTAAGGCCTATACATGGCAAGATTTAGACATCATAAGGCATGGAAAGACCTAGAGCTAGACTTTACCTTGACATGCCTCATACTCTCACACTCACTTCCTCTCTAACCCCCCCTCTTCCACTCTCCCTTTCTCTCTCTCTCTCTCTCTACCCCTTTGTCCCTCACTCCCCTCTCTCTTCCACCTCTATTCCACCCATTATCTGTCTCGTCGTTTTTAGTCTCGGTCTCACTCTTTATGTCCCTCTTTCTCTCTCTATTCCCCCGCTTTGTCTCCCTCTATATCCCCCCTTCCTCGCATTCTCTCGCTACCACCCTTTTATGTCTCCCTATCTTCTTCCCTTCCTCTAAATATCCCTCTCTCTACCCCCCCTCTCTCTTCTTCTCATCCCTCTCACACTATGTCTCTACCCCTCCTCTTTGTCTTTATCTCTCTCCCCCTCCCTCTCTTTATCTACCCATCTTATTTTTCTTTCTCTCTCCCACTCTCACACTCTCATGCACTCTCTCTCTCCCCTCTGTTCCACTATCTCTCCTACATATAACCCTCTCTCCTATATTTACCTCTCTCTCTACCCCCCTCTCTATTTTCCTCTCTCACACTCTCACACACTCTCTATTTCCTTAATATGCCTTGCTCTCTCTCCCTCCCACACACAATTTCTACCCCCCTATATGTCCTCCTCTCTCTCTTTCTCCCACACACAATTTCTACTCCCCTATATGTCCTCCTCTCTCTCTCTCCCTCCAACACTCTAACACACTCACTCTCTACCTCCCCTCTTTGACTTCCTCTTCCTCTCTCTCCCTCCCCTATATGTCCTCCTCACTCTCACTCTCTCTTTGCCTCTCTCTCTCTCTCCCTCCCTACCTCCTCCTCTTTTCCCCTAGTTCTACATCCCTCTCTCTCTGTCCATCTAAAGGCGATACATGTCTGATCACAACAAATAAAAGATATGTGCAACAGAGAAATATAGCCTCGCCAGTAAGGTGAGTGTTAATTTTTTTTTTCTTATTCCAATGGATTACTTATACGAGTACTTATATGAACATGACCATGACCATGACCTAGACCTAGAACATCACCTAGACCCCCCTAGATCCATCTAAGCCTACACATAACCTATACTCCACCCTTAACCCCATGCACACCCAAGCCCTAAGTGAAATATGCCTATACTTGTTGTTTTATAAGGATATTTTATGGATATGACCATTCACCTACGGTTTAATAATGATATCACATGATTTAATGATTATTATGGTATGTTGATTCTACTTTTTTATTTTAATATAAGTATAATCTTATAGTTTATTTGATATT